>CAJHIA010000006.1:0-600000 GCA_905066765.1 Sclerotinia trifoliorum | reverse complement strand
CTTATGCCAAAACCACATAAGTGCTCAAAGGGAGAAAATTGTGGAAAGTGGAGGAAACAACAACGATTGATTGCTGCTTTCAACAAAGATCATCCTGTCAGCCCTGAAGGTACGTTTACAACTTGTGACAAAATATTCGAGTCTATACTAAAGATTGAAACAGAAGGTGGCTCGCTACTTATTGCTGGAGACCCAGGTAATGCTCTCACAGCTCGTCCAATCTCAGATGCGGTACCTTCAGTGGTTGCATCCTCAGATGTTCTTGGTCCAGGCTCAACTCCTACTCTTCGTTATTTAGAAGAGGAGAGTCTTCGAAATGTCGCATTACGTGATCCCCAAGACAATGTGAAGCAGTTCATTAAATTCCAACATCTCGCGCCCAGTCAATCATCCGAAGAGCCATCAACTCCTCCATATGAGATGTTCCCACCACTGAAGGGACCTATCGCCGGTCTTCGGGGCTTACCTAAACTTTCTATTCCTCCACCTCGTCCCGAACAACCCATCAGATCCCAGAGTGCCAACGGATATGGCCCTTGCAGCGCAACCGCCATCCCAAACAGCGCAGTTGCGTTCTCGCCTTACCAAATGGAACGAGCAGAAGCTCTTTCACCGGAACTCCGAAACGAAACCCGCTCGCCCTCCGTCTATCGATTTGGTACCCCCTTTTCCGAAATGGACGTCCCTGTTACTGCTGTGCCTATGAGTCCCGTCGCTAGAGAAGCTTCTCAATCCGTTCCACCTAACATGACCTATCGCCCAACCACCAACACATCCAACAATCTCTCGATGAACAACTCTCTCCAGCGCAGTCTTTCCCGTATTTCTAATCGTCGTCCCTCCCTACTTCCTCGTGTCGATGAATATCGGGCCACCGACACAACTCAACCCTCCCAACCGGCCCAAGTCCAAATTCTTCCCAATGAACCGGCCCGCACCTTCCCCGAAACGACAACCATCGGTAGAGATCCTACACGCCCATTAGGTCTAGCAAGCTCCATCCGGGCCTACTCCACCACCGACCCCTGGGCTCAATTCGGCGCGCCAAATTCCAACTCCGCTCAAGCCTCCACATCCACGCCATTACCAGCTCACCCCTCCTCAGCTTCCTCCTCTAACTCTTCCTCCCCAGAGAAAGACGCTCCTTCCTATGCTGGCTGGATGAGAAAGCGACGCACAAAAATGTTGCGTCACGAATGGCACGAGCACCACTTTACACTTCGAGGCACCACGCTCGCCATGCACAAAGACGCAAGTGCCATGGACGTACTCGAATGCATCGACGTAGACGATTACGCCATAGCATGTTCATCCCTCGCGTCATCATCCAAACTAAACGCGGCTTTTAAACGAGTTAATATTGCGATGGGTCGCGGAGGCGACCGAGATAAAAAAGTAGATGTTTTTGCTTTTCAGTTGATACCCCAGGCGATAGAAAAAGGAGTGAGAATGAAGAAGAGAGATAGTTTGATGCCTGGTGGTATAGGGGGGAATGGTAACGCGAATAATAAAACGCATTATTTTGCGGTCAGGAGTCGCGATGAGAGGATTGATTGGATGAGGGAATTGATGTTGGCTAAGGCGTTGAAACAGAAGAGTGAGGGATATGAGGTTAACGTCAATGGGAATATGATTTAGGTTTGTATGTTTTTTTTCTTTTTGTATTTATGGTTGGTTTATGATGCTTGATGATGGATGATGGATGATGATGATGATGATGATGATTGAATGATTGGGGATATATATGGGTTTGATACCACATTTTTGTTCTTCTAGTTATAACTTACGACGAATACCTTTATGAATTGGGGACGGGAAGGGAGAGGAGTTTTTGGCGAGTTTTTATTTTCTGAGATTTAGCTTTTTTTTTTCTTGAAAAATTGGACTTGGACTGACTGAGTTCTCGTTCTCGTTCTTTTATTTTATTTTATTTCTTTTGTGAAGGGGTTTTCTTTTGATCATTGTTACTTCTAGATACATTGGGAGACATTCATTTTTCCCTCCTTTTTATTTCCTTTCTACGAATACACTGAGAGCAATCTCCTTTGGTGTGGGGCATTCATGTAGTGTTTTATTTGCTTTGTTATTTTTATTTTTCTTCTTGTGTTTAAGCAATGATATGATATGGATGAGAGGGGATGGCAAAAGAAAAGGAAGATAGAAAGTCGGATGGATGGATGGATGAATGGATGGTTGGAAGGATAAATAAATAAAATGAGTGACGGGAAAAGACACGAATGTTAACGATGATTTAAGTACAAATTGAGAGAGATATAACGAGGGAGGAATTTTGCAATCATTAATTAGTTAGTTGTATTTAGAGAAAATGAAAGTGATGAATTGTTGTATATAAATACCTAGATACTTGATTTGTTTTTTATATATATTTGCTTTTTTATATTATAAACTTTATAATATAAGATAATATAAATATAAGCAAATAATTGATATATCTTTCTTCATTTATTTATTAATAAATATTAATAAATATTAATACATATTATATATATATAAAATTAAAAAACCCTCAGAATAATACTCACTCACTCATTGAACTCAGTATAAATACACATACCCCCGCCGTGTCCTTTATACACCAAACTCAGTATATCAATCCTTTCTCAAGCCCCATGCTCATATACAATTTCATCTTCCCCTCCATCCTCTATACCTTCACCCCCATCCCCATCCCCACTCCTCTCTCCTCTGCTATGATATCACCATCACCATCACCATCACCATCACATCAACAACCAAACCCCAACCCAACAAGCTAAATCTCAAATTCCATCCCCAAATTCCATCCCCAAATTGAATCCGCAACCCCAACCCCAACCCTCAAAGCTCCAAACCGCGCCAAACAAAAATTTCAAAATGTTGCACATCTACCGGTAAAAACCGGAATAGTACATCCATCCAAATCCAACCTTTCCCCCCCCAACTCTCCCCTCCTAACCCGTTCCCCATTAAAATCACCCGATAGCTATCTACTATTAAACGTCTCTCTCTCTCTCTTTTCTTCTTACCTCTATATCGAAACTATAATAATATACATACATACATACATACATCGCGGAAACCCGGGAGGAGGGGGGAAATCGTATGGGTGGTGGTGTGGTGACGTGGTATGATATGACATGATCTGATCTGATGTGAAAAGATAACCTGTACGGATATCACAGTCGAGAAGCAACCATTTTAATTTTTAATATATAATGAATTATTATGATAAATCACTATGATTATAATTATAATCATTTCTATCATCTCTCACTTGAATAAACATTTAAATATCTTTCCTTTTCAAAATCGGATTTTGGATTTGAATTTGAATCAAGTCAACAGAAAAAGATGTAAATCTTAATCTTCACTGCAGCTGATAAACTACACTATGCGACACGATTGTAAGGTCGAGGTACATTCCCATCCACCTTTTCCTCTCCCTCCTTTCCTCCTCGCCTCATACACTTCAACCATCATAGCCCATCAAATCTATCCATCCTAATCACGAGATTTTCCCGCCCCCCTAACAGCCGCAATCCAATCCTCCTCACCCAATTTGAACCCTTCCGAATTAAGTACAGCCAAAACTTCCTCGTCACTAGTAACACTATGAAGTTTATTTTCCAAGGATCCAAAAAGCGCCACCGCCGCCCTAACCAATATTGAATCACCTTCAAAGACAACTACATCCCACAATCTACTTGCATTATCGAGAGATATTGAACTTGTGAATAAGGAAGCAAAGGTATCACGGAGATAGACATCTGGATTTAGATTTAAATCTTCCGCCGTGAGATGAGAGTGAAGACGAGGAAATTTCTGAGACAGTGTGGTAAGAAAGAGGCTGTAGACACGAGAAATAGCGCCAGAGTCGTTGGTATGAAATGATAGGGGAAGTGGTCGATTGAGAATATTTGACAAAGCTTCAAAGGATGAAGAAGCATCAGGAAGGTTGAGAAGAAGAATAGCTGCGATTGTCTATGATAAAATTAGCTTCCGTTTTTGATGAACGACGAAGAAAAAAGCTTTACTCACATTTGTCCCATGTACGTAGCCCACATCACTTCTGTACATGGCATAAGCTTTGAGAACATCTGTCAAAGCCACATGTAAAGGTCCCTCGGGTTGAAATATACGTAATTCAGGATATGTTTCCTTGACATCCTTTTCAATTCGTTCCAGCCAACCTCTCTTCTTCTCTTCCTCTGCACTCAATTGAGAACCATTTTTGATTGTCGCTTCCAACGCTTGAGCTCTTCGAAGAGCAGCTGTATATGATGGTTCCGATAAACCCAATGGATTTCCAATCGCTTTTGTCCACACGGCCCCACGACTTCTTGGTGCTATACCTCTCCACCAAAGCTCTCTCGTTCTTCGTTGTCTTATCACATCATCCCAATTGGGCAGAACATGTTCTTCCCAAATCCTTAACAGTGAACTTGCTGTATCATCTCTACAAGCCGATTTACTATTTTTTTCGGATTCTTTCTTGCGTTCCACTTTCTCTGCCAATGCCATCATCTTTTGATATTCTTTAAGATGTCTTCTTTCCTCAGCCGGATCCTTCGGAGGAAGCCATGATGGCCTAGTCCTCGAAAGAACAGCTTCCTTTTCCTTCGATATAGGTAACGGATCGATCATAAGTTCGGTTCTTCGTAGTGGAGGTAATTCGGCGAATGATGATTTCACTCGAGTTGGCTTAGAACGTACATAGTTATGAGAAAAGGATTGATTCCTCTCCTCATCCTCCGCATGTGCCTCCAAAGCTTCTGTCAAAGCCTTTGCTTCTTCGCTCAAATCCGACAAAGCTTCATTCCAACTCTTTGCCCGAGGTTTATTAGAATTATAAAGATTAGTTGGAAATTGTCCCGTAGTTGCCCCTCGTGTCATGATAGCTCTAGGTGATCTAAGTTCTCCCTGTTCTGCCGGTTTAGCAGAAGTTCCATTTCCAAGTGGTTTCGATTTTTCCTTCGCAGGCCTTTCGGGGCTCGTCGATGCTGATGGTGCAGCACTCCTTCGTTCTTGAGGAGGTCGTGGTGATATCGGCACATTTTCCAAAAGACATTCGTCCGGTACATCATCTCCATCGTCTTCATCACATTCCCTTTCTAGCTCCAGTGTAGTTTTTCGTTCTCGATTCGAGACCCAACTGCCCCTTCTCCCTTTTGCGGAACCTCCTGATATGCTACTCCTCGGGCTCGCGCTAATATTTGGACTTAAACTTCGCTGTCGTGTAAGTGTCGTAGTCGGTAATGCAGGTGCATTGGGATTACTCATTCCCCTTCTGGTCCTTGCCGATGAAGTGGGCACAGGGACAATCGCCAAGCCATCCGATGCCGCACTTCTTATCTGTGATCTCAATGTTGGAAACCCTGAACGACCTTTTGTGTTTGATGTCAAATCTCTTGGAATTCTAGTATTTCCTTGTGTGGCGGACATGGGAACTCGTTGTTGTCGTTGTTGTTTTGCTTGACTGCGCAGATCGGTGGTAAATGAGGAAGAATATGGATTTGTCGACATTTTGACAGCGAAATCTCCAATCTCCGAGTCAAGTCTTGATTCATCATCGAGTCCAATTTCTTCAAAATGATTGACGTCGGAAAGAATCTCATCATTGTCTGATTGATATGAGGAGTGAAATGAAGAGGATTTGGAGGATTTGGACCCCGTTAGCTCGGGGGGTGAACCAGGCATTGATGTTGGATAATCCGCATCATTTGAATAGATCATCGCATCTTCAAAAGATGAAATTTGGGGATAACGGTTTTCTTGTAAGGTAGCTATTTTGGCGGTATTGGATTGAAAGTTGGGATAATGCGGAGGTTCGGTGATGGGCCGTTTCAAAAAGATAGGATGATACCTGCCCCCCTTGATTATGTTATGTATAAGGAATTATCGGGTCTGAGGCTGGGTTTCGAAGGAACTTGAGAAGGAATGGAAATAATCTATCGAAGTCGGACTAATTATGGAATTTGAGGAGAATTGATTTGAAGTAAATCTCTGAAGCTGGATTGACCGATTGATTGATCGAAAGAGAGTAAAGCCAGAAAATAATAAGAATTTTTATTTTATGGTATGGAATAAGGGTTGTAATGAATGGAATTTTGGGCTGTGAAAATAAGAAGATGGATATTATTTGTGGATGTGTTGAATGATTGTATGCTTGTTGCTGCTGTAGAAGCTGTCTGTCGAGTTACTCTCAGTTTGGATGATATTCTGTTTTCGCTCTTTGGTGATGTATGTGATTGATATATTTTGGGTCGTAATGAATTCGTTCAGATAAGGAAAGAGAGAGAGAGAGAAAGCAAGCAAGGGACTTGTGTGTGTGTGTGTGTGTGTGTGTGTGGAAAAGTCTGCGTTTGATGAAATGCTTTGAAGTCAAGTTTGGATAGAATAGGATGTGGATGGTTGGAAGCTTGTAAAGTAACAAAGCTCAATGCAAAGTAAAATAAAGTAAAGTAAATGTCTTGAAAGTTAAAAGTTGAAAAAGTTGAAAAAGTTGAAAAAGAATAATTACAATCAAGAGTCAAGAATCCCACAACGCAACTGCAGAAAACCAATTACAAGTTACAACAACCCAATGATAAGAAGGCTCTAAGTATTATTTCCCACCTTCGCAATCGACAGGGTAGAAGATGGGCGCGGCCTCAATGGATTGAGTCGATCTCTTGTCTCTTGGGATTTTTCAAGATGGTTACAACGATTCTGTGGATCAAGTCGATTGCTTCATTTAGCAATCGGTGGTGGGGCGTCGAAGAGTGAGAAGAAGATTAAACAAACTGGGGATCTGGGAACGAAAAGATATCTTCTTCCACCCCTGACTCTGATTTTTGAAGATGCTTGTATATATGTGTGAGTGTGTGTGAATGTGTGTGAATGTGTGTGTGAATGATGTGACGGGATAATGCTATACTGCGTCCTTTGTGGGTTCGATTATTAGGGGGGTTAATAAGTAGGTAGTTTGAAGTATAAGATTGGAATAAGTCGTATAATTCAATTCACTCCAATCCTCCTTATTGAAGTCTCCTATCTCTATTTATATATATATACACACATACATACATCCATCCATCCATCCATCCATCCATCCAAAGGTTGATCCTATATGGACTTGTCCCTCACAAACGACGCAGACTCCAGTCAACAGCAATTGCTAAGGTTGTTACAGATCGATCCTAAAGGATTAAGTTTAAAACCCATCATTGAGTTAGGTATCTAATCCAAGGAAGAAAGTATATAAGAAGTTGATGGCCTTAGCGGTGAAAGTAAATGCATTAGGAATCAAGAAATCAAGAATTAGGAATACCACTAAATGCATGATGACAACTCCCAAGCACTAAGCATAACTAACTACCTACCATAATTGATGATGACGGCTCGATTTGCGATGCGATGCGATGTGATGTGATGTGATGTGATGTGATTTCAAGGCCGAGCTGTGTACTCTACTTACTTACTCCTGAGTCGTGAGGGACATGACAACAGGAACACACAGGAAAACTCGGAATGTTTACTTACAGATCATCAGAAAGCAGATAGAAAAAGAAGGGGAAACAGAAATAGAAGAAAGGCAGGCGGCACAATACAATACACCATCTGAGTTTTGCCTACCTACCTACCTACCTACCTACCTAAAATAGGTGCAAGTATCAAATCAACAAACTAATCACGAATCCGAATCACGATAGATCGAACCTTTAACCGAAATATATGAAAAAGCGGAGATAAAAACCCAAGACCAGGTACCCTAAGTATCCTATTGGTCGAATCCATGAACGGATCTAAAATCCAACGTTTTGGCTTTGGCTTTTGGCTTTTGGCTTTTGGCTTGCTGACAACTTTGCTTTTATTACCTACTTATTTAACTGTATTATTACTTACCCATCCACGGAATACATACCTACAATGTCCCTTTTTGATTGCATCTTTCTCCGAGACTTCCACTGTTTACCAATCACTCGGTCAAGTTCCTTTCCTTTCCTTCCCTTTCCTTGATTACCGACTCCTCTCTTGAACCTTGATCGACCTTTTAAATCTCAACATGATCTGCTTTGATCGATTCTATTTCGATCTGTTCATTGCTTTGGATACCTACCATTGTTGGTATGTATTTCAAAATGATTCAATAAACAAGTAAAACGCTTAAGATTGATTATTTCCCACTCCACCCACCTCCTTGTGGCTCGAACTGAAAAGGAATATTGAAGATATTTTGGCGTGCTTTCTCGCTTACAAAGAGTCCGGTCTGTTTCTGAGGAAGCAACTTATATTAATGTGTTTTTTCAATCTTCTATGGAGTATGGACAAGTCGGAAAATGAAATCAAAAGATCCCGAGCATTCATAAATCATGCCTTTATGGCTCCATGGCTACGTAACCTCCATAAGCCCCCCCCCTTCCAAAGACATGAACAGGAGGTTTATTATTTGACATCAAATTACGGCTAAGATAACGAACGTGCTTCCTAAAATCTAATCTCACCAGGGGCCCGCTGGCTTAAGATTCAGAACTGTCCGAATTTTCATGCTAAAGTTCCGTGCCTATCCCATCCTCTGCGCACACAGAGAGTGTATATCATGAATTGTTCCACCCACTCCATCCAATATTCCAATTTTCATTTCGAGTTAGAAGCGCCAGCACCATGCAGATCAAATATCAATCTTTTGCTGGAGAAAAGGGATGGACGATGATATTCGATGAATCTAAGCTCAAAATAATCTAGCATTGACACTAGGACAAGGTAACGTGAGCTGAGGATCAATTTCTGTTCTCCATCTAATCTCGGTACGTCCCCCGGAGACAGCGGCAAAAGAACGACACCGCGTACCGTTTCTTACTTGACCAGGCCTAGACCTGGAAGCTATTCCTAGCGATGGCTTTCAAATTTCCTTTCCATCTTTTTACTAAAGTTTGGTTCCCATCCTGCTCGTGGTCCGGTGTTGCTTCCGAAAGAGTCGTTTTGACTCTGCGTACTTTACTACGAGATTGCGCACTGTTAAGTGTGTGTACAATGTTTGAAGTTTTAATATAAGGTTTTTGCTGGCCTTCTGGATGTTTCCCGATTCCGAGGATCCTTTCAAGATCAGGCATGTAAAGGATCTTCGGGTTGAATTTGCTGAAGTATTGAACAATGATATCGATGCGGCTGAAATTCGGTGGGAGGAAGCTTAATGAGGTTCTAGAAGGGGAACCAAGCTTTGATAAAGGAGCCCACCAGTCCCTCCTTATGTGCAAGCCCCTATGACTTTGGATATCCCATACATCCTCGAGGCCCACAAATCCTCCCACTGTGCATGATGTGTTTCAATCTCAGTGCCAATGTGTATCCCAAGTATATATAAAAGATGTTACGCACTTCAAAAGAATTTGACTCCCTGTTGATCCTCCTGTCCAAAAACTTGTGCCTTTCCCTTCTTCACCAATATTGCCAAAGCTTTTTGTAAAATTTCCGCATCCAGGCCGTGGAATTCTGTTATCAATCCAATAATTAGCAAGACTCATTAAATAAATCCAAAACAAGAAAGTAAAAAAAGAAACAAATAACATACCTGCACCCCTGCCGCTCTCCCCCTCGACCAACTCATAAAGTGTCAAGACGCTCCCTCTCTGGCCTGTCTCATCAACCCACTCCTCAATAACCCTTGCCCACTCATCTACCTTCCTCCACCAAACCCAGCAAACATCTCCTCCCACTTTCCCATTCCCACTCCCCCCAATCCACTCCACCCTCCCCTCCTTCCTCATAAACTCCAACACCTCCCTCAATGCCTCCTCATCCAACCTCCTATTGATCCTCTCATTTTTAAATAACTCAGAAGATAATATCGTAGAAATTGTAAGACGAAATATTCGGTAAAAGGCGAAATAAGAGAGGATCAAATCGCTCCATTTGCGAAGTTGAGCGTGTAGGGTCGAAGAGGTGGGTTGGAGGGTGAAGAAAGGAGGGAATGAGTGTTCGCGGGGGAATTTGAAGCTTTTCGCAGGAGTTACGGTTTGAGGAGTACTCATTTTGGGAGTCGGAGAAGGGGTTGCTGCAGTGCGATGTGGTGAAAGAAGTGTGAATCAATGAGGGGTGGGATATCGTGTGAGAGCTTGGTGGAGGGGGATTTGATCAGCCTTGTATGGTCCGTGCATCATCAGGCTTAGCTCGGATGCTGGAGTACGGGGATTGATATAAACACATGTAATCTTACAAAACATAAAAAATATAAATTCTTTACAAAAAACCACCAGGAAATAATTAAAACATCTAGTCGAAATATTGGTTCATCACTAAAATCGACCTATACCACAACCAGTATCATCACATACCTGGCCTTAGGAACCTCCTCTTTCCTTTTATTCTCCTCAGGTCCACTTATACTACAGGAAATCCCAACAATTTCTCCTGATTAAAGGCAAAAGCACTAGCTACAGAATAAGTGTCTAAGAATGCATCCACGCCATTTCCAATGGAGTTTTCAGCTGTTGACACAGTTCCATCTGAAAGTCTTACGTTATCGCTCCTTGCGGTAGGTCTAAGATCATTGTCGAGGTAGCCGGAGACTTGGGACAGGATGGCTGAGGAGCGTGCGGTTAGGAGGTTGGTGAGGTAGGTCCGATAAGTGGATGCTTACTGGAGAAAAAGAATCAGGGCTAGCTTTTATTCTAAAAGTAGAAATCAAGAGAGAGCCTTGGAGTGCGGAATTTGATTTAGGTAGGATCGTGTTATATAGCATCAAGGAGAAACCATGTTAGAGTGGTGCGTAAACAGTTAGGAGGTAGTACTCACATCTGGCTTCATAAGACTGGACGTAGTACTATTGGTAGCTCCAATAACCGCATCAACACCAAGTAGCGCTTGGTAAATACGGAGATTTGTGCTTCGGAAAAGAGACGCGATAGCATCGTCATTGGTTATGGCAATTGCGACGGCCAATTCGAAGATGTAGGCCAATATCCCATCGTCGCTCGTATAACTTTGTTGCAGTGGCCTTTGAAAGCTTGTGCTTTGACGATGCTTATCTCTTGGTTATTAGTTCACACATTTTGGTCTCTTTTCCCGGCTTAGATACCTTTTGGTCCATTCCAGCATAGTCGTGATTAGTATCGCTAGGAAGTTGACTAGAGTTTGCGTTAGAATCGCTGTGGATGTATGTAGAGCCATATAAACTTACTCCCAAATATTCTGCAACCTAGATTTTCCTTCGTTGTAAGTATCTGGCTGATCGAAAATAGCCTTGAAAGCTACACAATTATTGCTATCAACCCTACTTGCGAAAAAAATCTTGCAAGATTGATGATTCATCTATTGTTGTTATTAGCTCGACACTTTCATATTTCTTCAAGAGTAAGAACTCGACACTTACAGACATGATCTACGTCAACAGCCAGTAGCCGGTTAGTCAAAAAGACAACATATTCCAAGGGAGGCACTTCCTAGGGGCATTGGTATTCCAGCTAATTCCCGGTCCAGATTTTGTATATCCAACCGCATTTGAATTTATAGATTGGGAAGCAAGCACTGCATCCGTAATTTTTGTAAAACCAAGCACAGGGCATTCCATTCACGGCAGTATCTTGCAAAACGTACCAGTATGCTGTTTGAGCGCCTCCTTCACTAGCTAGATTTGATGCATCTTCATTTCTTATGTTAGCTTAATTCCTTTTAGACGTATACACGGGATTTGCAGGACGTATGCATACCTGGGATAGAAGGAATCTCTACTGGGCCGAAAACGCATGCATTGGCAGAGTCGAACGAAGTGAAAGATTCTATGGCTCGCTTGAGTAGCTTCGCGTGTTGATTAGTGGTTGATATTCGACCGGCGATCGATGGCGGTAAGCTGCGAGATTGTACATCGGTATTGTTGGGAAGGGAGGAAGAGAGGTCACCAGAACCGGTGTATTGCTAACATGTAGAGCAGTTTCCCTCTGTGGAGGCTGAACAGATTGTTGATGATGTAGATGAGGTTGCTGGAAGAGTAGAGGTTGGAGAAGCAAGTGCAGTGTCCGTTTGCCTGCTTTCAGTTTTGTCTGGTGGAGATATTTCTGGTGTCTCCGTCCTTTCGGAAGGGTCCGTCGTCTCTGATGGATCGGAAGTTTCCGCTGGAGCCGAAGGGGTAGTTTCAGAATCCTGCAAATCGGAAGGAGAAGGAGTAATTTCAGGCTCTACGGAATGTGTCAGAGATCCTATAGAAACAGCTTGAGAATTAGGTTCGGAGAGAGGAGTAATTTCTGGTTCTATTGAGGATATAATGAATTTGGTTGGAATGCCCTGGGGGAGAGGCCCTGAGACAAAAGTTGAAGCCGTAGTTTCAGAAGCTAGTAAACCTAATAGAGAAGGCGTTATTTCGGACTGTAAAGAAGAGGTGAGAGCTCCGCTCGAAATCATTGACGTTATTGATGATGCAGGGGTTGCATTACTTTCCTCGGCCTTGCTGGATCGGAGCGCAGAATTTGATGGCCCAGGTGTGACTTCAGGAACAGAGATAGAAATCCCTGATGATTTCGAGACTGTATTCATAATACAGGTTCACTGGTGTAGATGGAGTGGGTTTGAGTAGACAAGAGGGAATCTGACGTGGCGGAGACCGGTATAGACTTGCTATTGACGATAGAACCTGAGCCTGAAGTCGCGTGACTGGATTCATATCTAGACAGTGACTCGGCAGTTCTCGTTGTTCTCGTAATACTTCCCTCTGTGGAACTCTTAGTGGAAGAAAAACTCGCTAGAGAGATACCTAAAATGGAAGTTTTGGAAACGGAGCTTGTGCTTGTACTTGTACCAGTTTCTTTGTTCATCATGGAATTTTTGATTGATGAAAGATTGGTTCGAGGTAGAGAGGGGGTCATGGGGAGATATTGCTTGTACTTGATGATTTTGATGTTGTGGATACTTTTTTGGTAGATTTGGATGTGCTGGCTTGGGATGTTGTTTGAGAGTTTCGGAAGCTACGCTTGTCGTGGAAGGGGATAATTTGGATGTAGTGGAGGTAGTTTGTGTGGTTTTTGGACTCGTAGTTGGGGGGAGTCTCAGTCGGATTTGCGGTAGTTCCTACGGCTTTTGACCTCGGGGTTTTTGGAGTCTCAGTTAGTTTCGAAATAGCGTCCGTAATTTTCGGACTTGTGGTCTTTGCACTAGTAGGTACTAGTCGTTTTTGGCGTTGTTTTTGCAGTCGCCATGAGTAGACTTTTCCGGTGCTACTGGAATAACTTTGGGGGCTTGACCGTTGGTTTTTTCTCGGTTCGTTTCTCCAGACTCATAGGGACGGCAGGTACTTGAGGATATAACTCGTTGATAATGGTAATAGATTTCTCCATTGTCGAATTTTGAAATACCTCCGTAAGTTCCCGGATAGGATGGTTTAAATGCATTGAGAGATGATGTCCTCGAAGGCTTCTGTGCAATGTTCGAGAGTTGATGTTGAGATATCGCTACGTTTGAAATATATCTATATCTATTAGTATGCTGAATAGATGTGCTTAGATATCTTACCTTTAAGTTTGAAAAGTCTAGACTCCCTGATGCTTTCCCTGATACATCTCCAAACAGAAAACAGAGATCTTGTCATTAAAATCGAGGAATATTGTCAATTCTTCCGGAGAGGAGGGTCCCCAGGAGCTCTAACTTGGTCATTGCAAATTGCAGCAAAAGAGATCGAGATAGAAGAAAGAATGAAAACGGTTCTCACAACCAAATTGGTTGGAGACATGATAAAGAATGTATATGGGACTGGCTCCAGAAAAGAATGACTGGGAATTTCAAAGAAAGGAGTTCAAAAAGGAAGACTGAGGAAGTAACGAGTATGGCTTACAGAAAAGTCTGTCAGAGAATCATTACTACATATTTATATGTCCTGGCGAGATAGAGCAAGTTCTTCAACCCTTAAGGTTCCCAGTATAACTTCTCATTAATTACCGGAATTATGCTACAGAATCTAACGGTATGAATGGAAATGTAGGAATCATTGGGAATCCTTCAACATAATGTGAGTATTACTTTCGAGCCACAGCTTGTAAATTTTACCAACAGCAGACACTTAAGGTTATAGATAATTAGTACTTCTATCATAATAAGAATATCAAACGAATTTCAACAAGAAGGATAAATCGCGGGTGTAGCTTAACAAAAAGACCCATTCCTTCTCGTTTATAACTATTGTACCAAGTACTCATAGAGCTTCCACTCCAAGAAATGAACATATCATAAACCCACAGTCTAACCTCTCCGCATGTGCAGTGATATCTACACTGTAGTAATAAAGCCGAGTCCATATCACTATATAAAAATCCCCTCACAAGGTTACCATACAACACACGACTCGAAGGAACGCACCAAGCATCCTATTACCAAAAGTACGGGTCCGATTGTCCTATCAGGCTCACAGCGTACAGTATACAGTTTCAGGAAATTAGCCCACGCGGATATACACACTCATATGATATATAACGATGAAAATAGATGAAGAAGGGGCTCTTAGATAAATGATGTAGGCTCGCTTGAGATATCAAGGTTAGGCTGTATCGTATATCGTCTACCAATCGGCATTGTTGCATGATGACTTACTTTAGTTAGGCTTTATAAGATTAAAACCAACAACTGCCAACATGGACGATTCCTATGATGGTAATTATATGAGACTTGTCTTTTTTGGGATTGTTTGGGTTGCTGTTGTGTTTGTGGTGTATGTATACAGTTTTGCGGGATTTCATGTCCATTCACAGAATGAATAGCTTGCTTGTTGACCTTGATGATGTGTTTAAGGATGGGAATTTTATGATGGATTTTCTCTGAGAGTAACTCACTAGGTACCAAAAGATCATTCAACCTGCCTCTTTTTATTTCTGACATTCCTGACATCAATAGATCATGATAAAATAGGTAGATGATATCTGATCAAAAGTTGCGGAAAAAATCATTCAAACAATGAGTTTGTGTGCCTCCGCGAGAGAAGTCTTCCTCTGTAGTTAGATCAACAGATCGCACAGATGTAGGAGAACTCGGAATTCAACGGGTCAAGGTAGATAACCCAAAAAGGTCTACCAAATGCAGCAATCGCGTATCACACTCTGTATGCCTCGTAGGGCGAGTTGAAGATATTTGATGTTAGAATCTTTACTACCTACCCACTTTCCACCGCTGATATATGATCAAATATCTGCCGTTTCATAAGTTTGCCAATGAGAGCAAATATGGCAATAATTACGATAAATATGAACCTCAAACTATCTTGGCTATTCGAATAGAAATTGTGGAGATAAGTTTGAAGAATGGTTTGGTCGGCCTTCCAGAAGTTCGAGGTCGAACGTGCCAATGTTAGAAATATCCAAGCCACCAAAATGTACTCTGTCTCCTGTATGATATATAACAGGGCAAATGTCAGATATCCAAATGTTTGTGAGAGGATTCTTCGATGCGTAATATTGCACCGTTATCGTTTTTACCTTTGCTGTACAAATGCTCGAGTAAATTCAACGTTGTGTGCTTTGATAACGAAAGTCCTAGAGACACCGTTGAGATTTACCTGCGCGATCTTAACCTATCTCCTTGACGAGACTTAGATCTGTGTACATATGCTGAAAATAATATGTACCAAGTATCTCAATCCTCAAAGCCTATTTCAGTATATCTGGGCTACGATAACTTTCAAATCTGGCGCATTCGTCTTGTTTCATGTACTTTCCGCACGGTGGTTGGAAGGGTTTGGCTACCTCATGCCTTTTCCTTCACGTTCAGGAACTGTGGATAGAATCACGAATATTTTCTTTGCATGCTTACATTCTTCAATAATGAAGTCACAAAGATTATACACGATATTAACTGTGGTATTGTAAAAGTGGTAGGTTGAGATACATGCGTCCCGATAGCACGTTGTAAGGGGGAATTGGAAAAGAAAGCTGAATTAGATCACATTATAATATATTACTTATAGAGAAAACGGAGTTTACAATGGTTTTGGGATTGATGCTATATAGATTCAAATATATATATATATATATAGAAGGTTAATTATTATGGAAAGAAGAGACAAAAGCTCTTCTTTTATATCTAATTATAAAAGGTCATGTGATTGATTGGTTAAAAACCTTTATGTATTTGGCCTATAATTCCAACTTTCTCACAATATAATTGACTAATTAAAAACCCTTATATATCTGGCTTATAATTCCAACTTTCTCACAGTATAAATGAAAACATACTGACTTATATTCAAATTCGATAGAAGTATCAGCTAGCGTGTTGTGAGATACAGTGCGAGCTAAGAATAACCTCACTATACACGCAAATCAAATGGAGATACTGACCTAGCACTAGCTATGATTATCACCATTCTGCAAATAAAATCTCCGCGGGCCATCGGAAAATTTTAGAAATCCGAGATACGCAGATTTAGAGAAGACGGTGATATCGGACATTCAGATTTCAAATGAAAATGGTATGAAAAATGCATTTTCTTCCATCATTGACTGCACTCACTGTTCGGTCGGGGCTCTCGTCCATGCGTCTAAGTTTTGACAAAAATACGGCTAAGGCTCTTTCCTAAGAGGACAAATAACCTACGTCTTGTAGAGTAGGTTACCTGAACACGAAAAGACAAAACCTACCCTCTTAAAGTTCTCTGTTGACACTCGTGCTGAATTCGGCATTACCGTCGGTTTGGCTTGCGATATCATCGATTGATGATGTATGCCTACATACCAGAATTGCGTTCACGAACATGAATCAAAAGGTTCGAATCGGGAGGTTACATACAGTTTAATGGGTACGTGGTGCTCTGTGCGGCAGGCTTTAGGCTTTTGAAGGCCCGCAGGGTTAGGATTATTTTATACGCTACTACCAATCGATGTCGCGGTAGCTCGGGCCTGTTTCAATAAAGACATCGGTTTAATAATCTTGTCAATCAAGATCTTTGCATATCGATAGTCTTTTCCTTCCTAGAAAGTTAATCAAAAATCGCAGCTGAGCGTACTAATTATTCAGCCTTGTACACGTCCTCGGGACCAGCCATTCATCCTCAAAAAGCTTGGTTAAATACCCATGGAAGACACAAGTCATTAAAGTTAGGTTGGCGCAAAAAGCATATTCATCGAACACAAGCTGAGAGAAAGATAGGGCCAATCTTCAAACAAACCATGTGTCTATCAGCCCTCAGGTACCCATTGTTAGAAGAAACTAAACGAACTTCAGCACTAAAAAGGGGCCCTAGAGTTTAGCGGGCCATCACTAGGTATGATAGTATCATAGGATCCGTGCTTGGGAAGATAGCGCATCTGCAATGTTTCAGCAACGGGAACAATCTTCACTTGTTGTTGTGATCTACATACATTTAGAAAGTATATTTTGTGTTTAGGAGCGCGGCTTGGTCCTCGGTCAGATGAATGAGGGTCTAGTTGGCAAAGGGGCTAGTTTTGTCTTAGTGGACCACAATGCACGTCGTGAATGAGAAATTAGTATACAACTAATACTAATGGATTCATTCGTATTTCTTTGCCTTTTCCGCTTCTTGCTTTCCGAGATCTGAAATGGTGACCACTTATTAGTATCAAGCCTCCCAAGATCTTTTTCCTCTTTTATTTCTTCGTTTTTTATCATTTTACGTTCGATCGTTCCACCGTTGGTAACTATGGCGTACTCTTCATTCCTGCTCGTTGTTTCTGCTGTGATTTTTGCATGTTATATCTTTTATGACCGTCTTTCCAAGAAGGTCAAAATACCTGATGGCGCCAAGTCATTGCCGGGTCCAAAAGGTGAGATAAAATACGCATGATGCCTCGCTCACGAGAGTTCCTAATGTTTTGCTACAGGATATCCGGTCATCGGTTCGGTTCCTGATCTTGACCCAAAGAATCCATGGATGAAGATGGTGGATTGGAGTAAGGATTATGGTACCATATTTCAAGTCAACCTAAATGGAGACAACACTGTCTGGATTACCTCCCACAAGATTTGTGAAGAGCTTTTTGTCAAGAGAGGAGCCATCTACTCAGATAGACCTTTCCTTGCGGCTATTGGAGATGATTGCAGATACAGCAATAGATATATTCCTCTTGTTACCTACAGTGGTGAGTGTCTCAATCTTTCTGCATCCATTCGCATCGTCCTAACTCTCTCCTAGAGGATATGAAGCGTATAAAAAACTGGATGAAAAACACCATGTCCAGTATGCCACCCGATCGTCTCAAGACACTTTCTCAAAAAGGCGCCGCAACATTCGTCACCCGCCTAGTCGCCGAACCCCACCTCTTTAAACAATTCTGCGAAGAATGCACAGCCCAAATCTCCAGTCAAATGGCCTGGAACGATTCTCGTCTCTCCACCGCCAAAGAAACCATCATGCGAGCCAACCAACTTCTCCGCCGCATCTCCGCCGATGGAGACATCCAAAACAAACTTCCCTTCCTCCGCAAATTTCCAGACTGGGTTCCGGATTTTCTGCAGCCATGGAAAGTCGAAGAACGCGTACGTTTTCTACGAGAGAGAAATTTCTGGTTTGGGCAAAAAGAGGCCGTGAGGAAGTCGCTTCAAAGTGAGAAGCCGAATGCTTCTTGGATGTCGAGACATCTTACAATGCCTACTACCCCTAATTCGGATGAGGATAATACGTACTCGGTTGGTATGTTGGCGTTGATTGGAAGTATACTTACGTCATCACCTATTCAAAGTTTCTTTCACGCTATGATTGTTAGTCCGGAGTGGCAACGTAAGGGACAAGAGGAGGTAGATAGAGTGTGTGGCGAACGACCGCCGACTTATGAAGATATCCAAAACATGCCTGTAGTGAGGGCAATTATCAGGGAGATATTCAGGTGGAGAAGTCCAGCTCCTGCTGGTATGTTTAATTCCTTTTCCTATTTTATCTGCTCTCTCCTGAAGCTTTGTTTCCGAGTAAATGGGTATAGCATCCGATAAGAATTGAAGAACTAACAAAACAAACCAGGCGTTCCTCATGTTCTCGCACAAGATGACATATACGAAGGCTACTACATCCCGAAAGGCACTACCTGTTTTGCCCTTGAATGGGGTCTATGCCGAGACCCGGTCCTCTATCCCGATCCCGAGAACTTCCGCCCGGAGCGCTGGCTCTCTCCTGAGTTTCCCACATACCGAGAACCACTCACCCATTGGCCCTCCATCAAATCCCAGCATGGATTTGGCTGGGGAAGACGCGCTTGCATCGGCCAGGATCATGTAGAGATGGTGCTGTTTACAATTATGGCGACGATATTGTGGAGTGTGGATATTAGGAAGAAGAAGAATGAGAAGGGTGAGGATATAGAGGTGCCGTGGTATGATTATACGGCGTATGTGATTGTTAGACCGGAGTGGTTTGCTTTTGATGTTGTGGAGCGGAGGGGTGAAGGGGCGGATGCACCGATCAGAGCTGAGTTGTTGAAGGGTAATGCGGATATGGAGATGGTTAGTGGGGAGGATGGAATGTTTAATGGGAAAGCCGTTGGATATGAGAAGAGGGAGATTTCGTTAAGATGACCTTGAGTATATATGCTAGGGAAATAACGTATTGATTGTATTTTTTTTCGTTATATTATTCTTGCTGGTTCATACCTAGCTCTTTTCCTGAAGTTGTATGTTTGTGTACGCAAATTTAGAGAATAAATCAGATACTTCACTGTCTTTCTTTGAGAGTGTAGATAAACAGGTATAAGAGCTGTATCCTCCTGCCCATCATTCCTTTCACTTCTTTTAGCTCTGGGTTTTACATAGACCAGAATCTAGAGTGAAATCTCCACAATCATCTTCTCAAAATCAATCCAAGTTCAAGACTTCTTTTTGGAATCTAAAAGCTCAGGTCTTCCACAGTTGTAAATATCACATCGTAGTTTGGCTTGTTAACTATTGACTTTCGTCGAGCCACTATAGCTTTATGGATAGGTATCTTAGATACAATGTCGGATTAAGCTTCCTGCCACTATAGCAGCCTATTGGACGAATGAATGGCCTTTGTTCATAATACGCTAATCACTACTTAGTGATAACATATGGAGAAACAATATGTTCCTGCTCTAGCGTAAAAACTGCCAAAATACTTCCATGGACAGTAGAATAACGGGTTCAAGGAACAAAATACATATGAAGTTCACCATGAAGAACCAACGTATCGTTTAGAAAATTATACGAAACCTCAATGATATAGTATCCCTAAGCTTCTAGCGGAGGATCTGGGTATTCGTGGAATGTTGCTGGTATATTGTGATGTATTATATGGCACGGTGTGTACTCTTTTCAAGGGATGACCTTCGACTTAAGGGCAATTCCTGGGGTACAATTGTAGGAAACGCATGTTTTTCTAGAGTGATAGAGAGTTTTGTATGGTTGATCCGTCCAGGATATGACTTCGACGGAGGCCGATTTCTCGAGCCACAATACTTATCGAATTGAAGACATTACCATGCGATCAAATAAGATATGCCGATAAAAGGTCATGGATGATATTCCTCCTTTTGATTGCCATATCTTTGCACCGAATTTTAGCTACTACTTCGCCCTCTAGTCGAAGCTGACTTGCCTTTATCTTCGGTCGAATTTCTAGATATGGCATCAGTTCTGCTCGAGCCTTTTCGCTCCAATTATCGACCCGCATTCCGTTCTCGAACCCGATATATTATGGTGATTCCCCCTTCCGTTTCCACCAGCAGAATGTTGAGAGCTTGATTTCTTTCGCCTGGGCATTTCTTGGTGTGAGGCTTTGTCGGGTTTTTACCCGATATTGTTTGTCGGAGCAATTCCCCTTTTTGAATTGCGATGCCCAGCAAAAATTAGTTGTTGCCGAAAATCGAGTCATAAACTGATTCAAATACTATGGCTGTGGTTATTACTTGTAAATGAATGAAATTTTGCATTGGTTAAAAATTGTTTTGATCGGAAGTGAAAGAGGTTCCCAGGGTTAGAACTTATATCCCATGGCGAATACCATGAGGATACAACGAACATCAGCGCATAATATATGATGTATGATGTATGATTATGACATCGATCTAATCCTTGATCGCCGGCCAAAACTGCCCAGCAAAAATCAAAACAATCCTGAAATACCCTAAGGATAAACTTATAGTAAGGTTAAGGTTCAAATGGATTTGGCCCTGGTGGAACAGGTTTGGTTCACGAATCGGAATCGGATTTCATTCGAGAAAGGTAATGCTCCAACCATCCCAAAGGTATTTCTTGCCACATGGTCTCAGAGGATATTGATGCGAATATCTCCGTTTTGTACACAACCACGTTGTTTTGACAAGATGAGTACCGATGCATGAAGATTTACACGCCACTATCTCGACTGAGGCTCGTCGCACAGACAAATGACAACATGGACTAATGATCCGTCGGAATCACGGAGATATCTGTACTATCATGCTCCGGACTTTTACAAAGCTTCATATCTTGAGTAAGTTTACATACTCAAATTGATATGGACATTCTAGCAGCTCTGCAAAGAGCAACCGATCCTTCATTTAACCTACTGGTACTATACACCAAAGTACTGAAATATGTTGAACAATCGGCCATACTACCCATCATTCTCAAGTTGATGAAGTTTGGGAAACACAGCCTTAACGCCCAGATTTTCAGATGTAATAGTCTAAACATCGAACATGTTCCATGTATAGAACAGAAGGAGAAAAGTCACCATCTGATTTTCTTTTTTACCTCGGTAGGATATATGGTGAGGTGAGGTTGAGACGAGTTTCATGTTGATGAATCTTGTATCTGTGCCGTAAGTTCATCGCATCCATTTCCTGAAAGTTGCATGAAAAATATCAGCCAATCGCAACAATTTTCTCGTTTCTATAGCAAAGTTTGCGGTGATGATGGCATTTTTGTAACTGAGGTCCTTGGATGATTGAAGATATAAGTTTATGTCTGCCTCGATGGATGGCCGTTTCTCTTTCAATTCATTATTCAAGTTAAGCTTGCTTTCTATCGCTCATATTTCAATCCAAAAGCATAGTACAAATCATCACTCATTTACTACTTTACAAATATATAATACATCAAAGCAAATATCAAAATGAAGACTCCACAATACTTAACGCTCTTGCTCCTCCCAATTTCCGTCCTAGCTACGCCAATCCTCAGAGGCAGCAGTGGAAATGTCAAAGCTGCAGCCGGTGCAAGTGCATGCGCACCAATGATGCTTATATTCGCTCGCGGAACCACAGAAACAGGAACTCTCGGTACCGTCGCCGGACCTCCATTAGTTGCCGCCCTTGGTCAAGTCGCTGGAGGAGCCAGCAAGGTGGCTGCACAAGGTGTTCCTTATCCTGCCGATATCCCGGGATTTTTAGCAGGAGGTGATGCAAATGGAAGCAAAATGATGTATGCCTCCCCGCATTCATTAAATAATCAACCACTAATTATATACCATAGGGCTCAAATGATATCAACAGCCGTCACAAACTGTCCGCAGTCAAAAATTGTCATGTCAGGCTACTCTCAAGGAGGCCAACTCGTACACAACGCCGCGAAAATGCTTCCCGCAGCCACCATGGCCAAAGTGAGCGCCGTCGTCATTTTCGGTGACCCAAGTAAATAAAGTCCTCCCCAAACTATTCACCCCATACACTAACACATGATAGACAACGGATCACCAGTCGCAGGCGCATCAGCGGCAAAAACTAAAGTTATCTGCCATACCGGTGATAATATTTGCGCACATGGAGATTTGATTTTAGCGCCTCATTTGACATATGGCATGGATGCTGGTACAGCTGCGGCTTTTGTTAAGACGGCGACTGGTATGTAATGAATGAATGAATCGATGGGATGGGCTGGGCCTGCTCCTCGCAACTTCCGTCATTGCGATTTGGTTTTCATGTGGGGATTATGAAGTCGGTGTTAGTATTATCCAAGGAATTGGATTTAAAAAACGGCTGTTTTGGTGCACTGATTGTATATTCGTTATTTGTATTTGTACGAGTAGGATTTTATTACTTTATTCACAATACAGAGGCTGTTTTTTCTATTAGAGACTTTATCTTCTTTTATTTATATATTCAAGATACCTAGTACTCTTCTCTTTGAAGGGTAAATATAAAGCTTTTTTGAGATTCTATTTTTATATTACTATTATTAATACAAATATAAGTATTTCTTCAACTATAACCTATGCACATATACACATATATACATCTACCCATCCATCCATCCATCCATCCAAACAAAAACAAAGATCACACAACCCCACACAGCAAACTCAACATCCCCTCCTCCCCAACTCAAAAAAACAACAAATATCCAAATCCAAATCCACATCTAGAAAAAGAATACATACCACCAGATACCCCCAACTCCAATAAACAACAAAAATAGTAAAATCTTTGAAATTTTGAAATTTCGAATTATTAAACTAAGATTGTCATATATACATACTAGTAGTACATCTAGTGGTAGCAAGCAAGCAAGTAAATAAAAGATATTATATCATATTTATATCATATCGTGTCGGCCGAGAGAGTCTTATGCCGGAGATCGAGTTGATCGATCGGGGTTAAATAGTCTTGGATGATGTGGATGAGATGTGGAGTGAGGAGTGAGGAGAAGGTAATGAATCTTGGAGTGTTTTGGAGAGGGGGTTTTGAGGGTCCGTATGTATATTTATTTATAGATACTAATTAATATATAGAACATAAAACATAATATACTTCCACTATTGCAAGTAAGGTTAGTTAGTCGGCCGAATAAACCAGAAATCCCCCCCCCTCCCATAACAAGAGAGAGCCACCCCACGATTACCAAATAAATATACACTTACAATAACATCGTACAAACCACAAAGCAAAAACTCCAATCACGAGTCCGTCAATCCTTTCTCAAACTCTAAGAATTCTCATCCATCCCATCCCATCCCATCCCATCCCATCCCATCCCATCCCATCTTATCTCCGAAACCTCTCGGCCGAAAATCTCGGCCATAACACATATCAAAGGACACCAAGTAAGTAAACTAACCACCAACTAACCAACAACCCGCACCCATCCTACTACCATTATGATTACACTAAACCGATGATCCCGGAAATATTTCCCACCACCAACACCATTCACGCAAACCCAACCAATAAATTCCTCGCAAGCCATTGTATGAGCATTTTGTTGCAGATCTACATCGGCTCCGAAAATTTTTATCAATCTCGGACTTCGGATCTCTTCCCGTCTTTTATATTATTTCATCCTGTATTTGCCTTTATTTGGCACTTCCAAATATCCAGTAGACCCCATAGAATATTAATGGTTATCCCCTAAACTCGCTATGCAAAACTCGGGTCCAATTTCTAGATCTCAGTGTCTGATATCACGTGATAGTGTAATAAATGAATAAGCTCATTTTTCCATGGGTAGCTTTCATTTTCCTACTTAACGAAAAGGAAAGGCTGAAATCATGATGCGAGAAATTACTGAATATGGATGAAATGAGTGGAAATTGGATCTTTGGATGATGCTGGGGCAATCATTGTCGTTATTCGGATCCGGGGATTGTGGGATTTTCGGAGATAGGGGATCGGAGATGGTAGTGCATAAATGTGATAGATATAGGAAATGAATGCATGTATTGTAGGAACTTGGTAAATCTCTTTCTCATTGTGTATGGTGTATCGGCCGTCTCACAACATGATACCCGTATGTGAAGAACCAGACTCAACATAAAAAATCTTCCTGTCCCTCGTTTTACGTCCGGTGATTCAATAATTCTGATAGTAGATGCATCCGCTCCCACCTTTCACCAGGTATTGAAGGAAGAAGCGACTGTTTGCCGGAGGAAGTTTGGGCTGGGTTATGAAAGGTCCAGACTCATCAATCCAACCATTTGCAACCCATCAACACGAAACTGTCCGTACTGGGAAATGGAACAAAAACAGCATTACCATAGTTGCAAAAAAGATTCTAGGCCTTTTTCAGAAGTATGCATACCATTGCGAACAGCTTATCGCGATATCTATGACCAGATCAACTTTGAGTCTCGCTTAATGCTATGAATACAAAATTGTCTTATATACTCAGTAGTTGTTGAAGAATCCCATCCAACCTGTATCGGAAGAGAATGCATGAGGTTACGTCGGAGTTGAATATTTGTGACGCCAGCTTGTCTAGTTTAGATGCTAAAGCCTCTTTGTGGTTCGTGGAAAGCTTATCTTGGGAACAATCATTAAAGAGGCTGAGCTTAATTGTAGCCCAGTTCTTCTGTAATATGTAACCAGGTATCAAAAGCCGGTGCGATTCCGACGACGAAGAAATATGCTTGCAAAGCTTTCTCGGAACTGAAAAATCACAAACGGAAGAAAGATCTGGAAGACTCCAAAGATTCCAAAGATGCGGTACATTCGAAAAAGCCCAAACCTTCCCGAAAGAAAATAAAACCCTAGAATCCCTGGGACCATATGTAGACAGGAGCGTGCAACAATTAGGAAGATTCGAAGGATGCTGAATGTGAAAGTGAATGCCGAGAACATGCAAACATTCCAGACCTGTAGGACTCTAATAATTCCAGTCTTATCCTTCGCTTCAGGTTTAGCTCCTTTCCTGAGTAATAAATTTACGATATCCATTTCCCCATTCCTAGCAGCTAATGATAACGGTGTTTGACCCTCGAGATCTCTTGCTTCAATATCAGCACCATTCTCAATCAATAACTTAACAATAGTCGTTTTTCCATACAGAACAGCTAATGATAACGCTGTTCTATCATATCCAGTCCTTGTTTCAATCGAAGCACCCCTTTCAAGCAATAACCTAACAGCACCCTCATCTCCGGAGCCAACAGCCCAAAATAATCCCTGGTTACACTCACGATACTTAAAATTGTTGGCCTGGGTAATTTCTTCAATTAATAGCCGCACAATAACTCGATGGCCTCCACAGAATGCACGTTGCAGCGGAGTCCGGCCGTGATCGTCTTGAAAGTCGACCTTGATCCCATCCGTCGCAAGTAACAACTTGACCAGATGCCCCTTTCCAGCCTCTGAAGCTGCTCCAAGAATGACACTATTTAGCTCTTCTAGATTATCCAAGAAAGTTGACAATGTCCAATCAAGAAATTCATACAACGAAGCATCGTTTTTTGAGTAAGTCGAGTGAGAATATTTCTCATGAATGATGAATGAAACAGTCTCATGAATAACCTGCTGTAATGGTTTGTCGCATTTTGGATTCAAGATATCACTACCACGAGCATCTGATGATATATTTAGCAAGGCATAAATCATATCTCGATCGTCAGTGGCTTCACTTTTGCGAAACTTTACTAATAGAGTGTGAAGTTCTCTGCCTCCCCCCCACCAAGACTCTTTTCGTGAGAGCCCAGGCATAATATCTAGAACAGATTGACAATGGCCAGGTACCTCAAGCGGAACAGAGCAATAATTGGAAATAGTGCGAACCAAAACAGGAAACTGTGCAAAGATCCGTGTGGATACAGAAAACCTGCCACAATAAACTGTCGCAAGCCTAGCATTCGCAATTTCTTGCACAATCCAGATTCTTCGGAACCATGGTCGACCTAACAATTCACGGATACCTATTCGAGACCTCTGATGATACTCGCGCGTGAGCGATTGTTGATATTGCAACCAAACTTTAGCTGCGCCTCTCCAGTCTGCTGGATGATTCAGACAAAACTCTTGCAATAGTACCATAGAATTCATAATAAAGTCGGTCTCTTTAGTACCATTGCCCAACCAAACAATAACTTCTTCGGCAGCCCTATATATGGCATCCATCTGACAAATTTGATGGATCTTTTCTTGAACATTATCCTGATTGATACAGATAGCATCAATCCATAAAATTCGATCCTTATCTTCAAGGCGTAAATGCATAAGTGCCGAATATAAGTTTGCGGTGACATTGATTGTGGTATTGTCGACCGTGATTTCGCATGACTTGTTTGTACCTCCCCACGTGTATGACAAAGCAGAATATGGTATGATGCTTTCGGGTTCGTCAAACCATCCAGTTAAAAGATTACACCGAATGCTTTCTGTAAGCTTTCCTTTAAGAAGCTGAAGAAGTCGAATAGCAGGTCGGTCGAGATCAATTGGTTGTTGCTGGTATAAATCCATTTTGAATATAATGCATCGTCAATCTTAAATTTTAATCCCCAGACGTGTAACTGGGGTATACGTCGGGGAATCAAGCCGTAAGTTCCAGTTCAATGGAGTCAGAGATTTCGAAACATTAAAAACGGCGCCTTAGGTGGTGGTGACGATGTTTGATAGGGCATACCCTGACTCGGGCAGAGCCAACGAAATACGCCGAACCCTAGTGGTACAGAGGTACAGCATATATTTGAAAAGACGCGTGTCATTCTAGTAAGACATAGCCAAGAGGTGGCACTTGAATGCAGGGTGCGCTGAAAAGCTGAAATGCCGTGTGCAGCAGCAAGAATCAAAAACTTCTCAGTAAACGTAGAATCACAAATAGAATTTGATCATCAAGGCTTCGCTCAAGTTCTTTTGCTTTGGACTTGCTTCCCCAACTTACATGTCCAATGCATATATGACCGAGTGAGGAACTTAGCGATCGTTTTCGTGAAAGTTGTTGCACAATTATTTCCGCGGTGGTAACATATATGTCGAATACCTTATAGATAAGGTACTATTCAGGAGGAGATGAATGAATAAAGTGTGAAGAACAAAGTCAGAATATGCATTATGGATTGTGAATTGTGGTGTGTGATATTCTGAAAAGAGCGATGTTTAGCAGTTGAAGGAGGCTTTGACGCACAGACACCTTAATCTAGTCACCTGATTAACCCTGGTCTGGAGAGCCGATGGTATCAGCACCCCATATGTGTTTCTTCCGTAGATGAGAAGCACGGTATGAGGTTTTAGTCTCCTGACACAGTTTTTGATTTGATTTACATCATCTGTTATCTGGCAGTTTGGGGACGTGGACAGAGAACAGCTCATGGTTTGATACGTCACCCATCCCCTTTTTCATATTCTTAAAACATACCACTACATTAGCATTTCCCTGCTGTAACAGTGATTACAAGATCCTAAGTTTGTGAATAGTGACTTTTGACAGTGGTCGTTACTTGATTGCCATCCTTTTTTAACATCGCCAATGTGCAACAACTTGAACAGCGCTCCTCGAGGAGTAACCCAAAGGGCGATGCACCAGTACCAGCATGTATTTTTTATAGCTAGTAGACTTTGCCGACGGCACTAAAGTTGAACATACGGTAAGTGCTAGCTCGTACTCAGATATTTTGAGATGTATAGATGCCGTAAACCAGGAACAATCCGTGCCAGGTCCTTGAAACACTAACGAGGATAGATCACGGAAAGCAGTGGTGCGCCAAATCATTGCTGCAAAAAGCAGAGCTTCCCGCAGGTTGCACACTATTGTCCACCACACTAATGGTAAAGTTGACGTCGGATTATGGTTAAGGTTTTAGTCATCCAAGCAATTCATCTACGACAATAAACTCCCCTCCTCGAGATATCTATACCCCACAGATGTGTCAATGACTCATACTAAGCCCAACCATCACGCCAGCAGATCCAAGACGGGATCCCCGCATTCAGCCCTATGAGCAAGCTACCGCGTAAAACAAGATGGTTGGAGAATAGTAAATCTAGATCTCTCAGGTCGATCTAGACAATGTTATCTGGATATAATCAGATTGAAGCAGCTTCTAAGGATACATATACACGTGAAAATCACGTGCCATACCTAAATGCACCCCACGCAGAAAGAATCGCGGAAACAAACATGACGAAAAGAAAATCAACGTTTCACAGCTCGGAGCCTCTCAAACCCAAATTCGAACATAAAAAATACGACACGACATTATGCGACGATGCGTATGCGTAAGCCAAAAAAAGTACCATCTGCAGCCTTGATGCAGAATTTTCAGGCGGCAGCTTCGATCGCTCACCAATGAAACTTGTTGAACGAATCGATATCTTACTTTCTGCTTAGAAATCGAGGAGACTTTGGCGTTTCAAAGTAGTAAGTCTAGATGCAGACTGACTATGAGTCATAAACCATTAGACAGGGAGGGTGGAAATTGTTAGGAATTCCTGGCGATTTTGATTACCTACTAGGTATTATCATGTAGGGAAGTACGGAGGACTGGTGAGTGATATTGTGATATTGATTTGTGGAGGCTTAGGACCTTTGGTGTCTTTGCGTGTGCGTGTGCAGAGGATACATATGCTTCTTGGCATGAATTGGACTGGGTTCAAAGTAAGATTCCTACAGACTGGACACAAATGAAGCGGAATTCCGTGACAAGATGTCCACTCATTGATGTCAAGTGAAGGGCTCAGTTGCGCAACAACCCACCCTCTTTTCTCTTTAGCCAAAAATTGAGGGTGGGGGTTTAGGGTTAGAATTTAAAAGAATAGGCAGTACGGAGGTTACTGTGCACTAGGTCGGTAGTTACTCCATTTAAAGCGGCCTCCTTCGGTCAGCTGCTCGGCCGGCGAGATGATTTTGGTAAACGGTCAAGAATGATCGACACGGCGTGCTGCTTCAAGGTCTTTGAAAGGCTCCAAATAGATTATATGCAGTATCAGGTTATCCGTGCTGAGAAATCCCTTGTAGCTTTGATGTCAAAGTATTGAAGAGGTTAAAGAGAAATAAATGTAAGACCGGAATTAAAAAAGATTCGCGGAATTAAGAATTAATGAGGGCAAAGGAAATAGAACGGAATAAACCAAACCTACAGAGTACAGAGTACAGAGGTATTGTGGTCCGATGAAGTGGATGTAGGCGGGCAGACCGCAAACCCTCCAAACAGTTTCTCATTCCCCAGGGGAAAATGGCATATGACTTTGATATCTGCTGGTCCAAATGAAATGACCTTCCCCTCACTCTTCTCTGAATACACTCTCCCATCGAGTGTAAAGAAACATTGCATGAATATCTAGTATCGCTTCTGGAGAGTAAGAAAAGGTTAATAATACATCAAAGAGTGGTCATCTCTATCTGTAAAATCCATCGAAGTAAGAGTTCGAAGGGTAGGTAATAAAGACGGAGGTACTCTGTGTACCTGTAGTTCCCGTCTCTATCCTATCAAGAGAACTCTATCACATCTGACCTTAAACGCGGCATGAGATGTGACCTAAAATGGAGCAAGGCTTTCTCGCAGGGCGTAACCTTGGTGAAATGGTGAAAGCAAGGATCAATGGTCCATGAGGATGAAATAAAGGGAATGAAAATTTTAGGGCTAGGAGATCTTATCTTGTGTCGATGTTGAGCGGAATGATGATTGTTCAAAGTAAAAGCCGAGCTGTGGGAGGAGGGAATTCGAAGAAGATATATTCCCAGACTCCGACTTCCTTACAACCTATCGGAAAGAGAGATAGATATTCAGTAGATTCAGTAGATTCAGTAGATTCAGTATTCAGTACCCGGTATCCAATATCCGCTACTCGATGACAAGGAGGAGAAGCAACAGCCACCACAACTTATTACTACCAACCACGCAGAATCTTACCTGCACTCCAATACAGTTACATGCAAGACAAGACAGTGACGGGCTGATACGGATAAGAGACCCAAAGACAATTGTGACTCATACCTAATATCCAGCTAATCTCCAAACATATTAGGGTCAAGCATCTACTTCTGTACGCACACCACAAAGGATCCAATTAAAATCAATTAAATGTTCCATATCCTTACCACATCCTTACTACTACCTAGCATTTGAACTTTTCAACTAACAAATAAAATTCTCGGTAAGAAAGAACCCATTTGCTGTAGTAGGGTGGGTTATTATTTTTCATTCGCACCCGGTCCCATAAGAATATCCTTTTCCCCCAGGAACAACTCAATTCTCTTTCTCCCTCTTCTTTCTCTTCTATTAATCACAACCACACCAACAAACACAACAACCCATCAATCATTACAGAAACTACAGATAACAATAATACATTACATGAAAGGACATTTTACTCAAAATGTTCTAAGTCATTGATCCTCCCGATCATCCCTCAGTTGACTTCCTCAGTCATCAAAATTATTTCTCCAACTATACCAACACTCTCAACTCAATCCCCCCCCTCTACTCCAAATTTTCCCCTCCAGGAAAATCTGACTACTAGCAACGCTTTCAGCAGCTTTAGTCCTTCAACCGCAACAATACTCCCACAAGAGTTAAACTCTTTCACAACGGATTCCCAATCAACATGGCTTCCCAACTCCAATCCATCGAGCCTGCCGGCACAATCACCAAATCAACTATCGTATCAGTATCCTCTGAACAATACGGTTCATCAAGATCCCTCTCAGCAGGACTTTGTTCTCTTCGAGACCAGAACTCCGAACGTTCATCATACCCCTAGTCTGTCCAATAGCCAAACCTTTACTGGTCAAAATCGTCGTCACTCATCCAATCTCGCATCTGCTTCCCCATTGCTGCAGAATCAGAGAGTCGCAGCGATAATACAATCTACTGGACACCCTTCTACTTCAGCTTTTACCAACCGGTTCAACTCTCCGCAGCTTGGGCAGCATCAGAATTTTTACTCTTCTGCGCCTGCTTCTCCAGCAACTTTGCAACGACCTCAGCGATCTCGTCCTCCAGTACCCTTGTTTTCACAATCAACTGGAAGCATACCGCGGAATCTAAACATGGCTCTGCAAGGTAATTTATTAAATCATTATTCACATGCACGTTTCCGCAATGACTCACATTTACACGCAGACATGGATCTTTTTGATGAATTCACTCCTTTCGAGGGTGGAACCTCGACACAAAACTCGTACTCTTCGGCTTTTTCTTCCCCTGCTCTTGCAACAATGTATGACCCAACAAACAACTTGTCATCTACAAGCTTCTCCAACATGTCATTTGTTTCGCCTCAAGACCTTTCTCTTCGCGACTCGTTCTCTTCTGCTCCTAACTCAGCTGCGTATACAAGCTTGACCACTCCATCTACGTTTGACGGGTCCCCTGCTTTCGATCAGGATGATTCGCCTTTTGTCGGTCATGACGGTCTCCACGATAACAACGTTGTTCAAGGTGATCCTTGGTTCTCTCTTTTCCCTGACGTAGACAACAACGAGCAGCCAAACGCCATCAACTCTCCTTTGGCAGTAGAGGAAGAACTCGAAATATCGGAGCAACTTCATGAGAAAAAGGATAATCGTCGCAAATCTGGTTCCGCAACATCACCAATGTCTGCTACATCTGGTGTTCGAAAACCTTCAAAACCCTTAGCACCTATCATCGTTGACGACCCTAACGACACTGCCGCAATGAAACGAGCTCGTAACACTCTTGCTGCCCGAAAGTCTCGACAAAGAAAAATGCAACGATTCGAAGAGCTTGAAGAACAAATCGCAAAGTTAACCGCTGAGAGAGATCATTGGAAGGAAAAAGCTTTGAGAAGAAGTAATGCACAATAAAGACTATGGTACAGTCACCGGCACACTCATGGATTGGAGGGAGGGATTTTTGGTTCTCTTTACTCCAAGGAGATTATAGTAGCAGCTGTCGCAAAGGGACACAGTTATGACGCTATAGTCGTGGATTTCTTTAGTTCGAAAAGTATTATTGTTATATTGTATCTTTCTATTTCATACTTTGATATTAAGATGGGCGGTACTGAAGTCTTGGATGGTTTATTTTTTTCATTGTTCCTTTCCAAGGGAAGGACCCTAGGGATTTGTAAGGGAATATCGTTGAATGAGTGGCTCTTTCGCCATGGATTTATAGATACTTTTCCGTTTTTTTCTTTCCTTTTTTCCTAGGTTGGACTGGCTTGTTAGCGGAATATTCTTGGTGTGTCTCCCACTTTGACCTAATTGATCTAAGTGGTGTGTGACCCAAATTTTGTGTTGTTATATTTATCGATGGAATAAGAATCAAATTGTTGATCACATATTTGTTTGCCTAATGATTTTGTGATGTGACGTGATATGATACATGTGTTGTATTATCTATTTGCTTGATAATTGGTGATACATATATATTCGTTGTCTGTCCTTTACTTCCTATACACGCTGCGCAAGGCGCAAGGCGTAAAGTGTCTTTTAGATAGGTAGTATATCGCTGTACCACTCATAGCTAATATCTAATATCTACATCATCGCGAAACTCTACACGATACCAGTATTCAACATCAACATCAACATTCGGCATCATCCCGTCATCCCCTCATTCCTTCTTATTTTCATTCCTTTTTTATTGAATATATTATATAAACCTTCAAATATTATATTTGTAATTATATTCATATTTGTATATGAATATAATTATTATAAAGATAATCAAATAAAGAATTATAATTAATTAAACTTTAAAAAGAATTGAAATAAGAAATTTTTTATTCTAATCAAGATAATAAAAATAATAAATCTTTATTCAAATCGAGGTTTAGAAATGATAACTACATCAAGATCGAAGCAAGTTCGTCTTCATAGATACCTTGACATTAGCTAGATAAATTCTGTAGTACTTTTCGACAATAGGATCTTGATAGAGTGATTTTTGAGATGGGAAGATTCTTTTAAGATTCGGAGATGTGGTTCTAAATGGGGCGAGAAATTGTTGTTAGCATCATTGTTTTTGCTACTATTGTTTTGTAGGTTAATGATGCCGTGTTCTTATTATATCAAACCCTTACAACTCTTACCCATCTTGTTATCATTTAGTCTTCATTACTATCATTACTATATCTCATCATCACAAATAGAATTACATTATACCTCCCAATGTCAATAAAATAGAGACGAACTATCAGAACACATTATCTTACTTTCCTTCTTTTCCATAACCCTCCTGTTACATTTTCCCTCTACCGACCGTGCTAAAGCCTTAGTTCTCGTATTGTGCTGATGCACAGCTATATGATTTCGGAGAACACACTAAGATTCTGGTCCTACTTTCCAGATAATAAGAGGTCCTGGTTTTCCGGATAGTTTGGCCACAATATCATAGTACTTTTATTATAATAAAAAATTCCATTTAGTATTGGTCTGCACTCGACTTCAATCTCGCTTACCCTTTTTTAAAGACTGGTGAGGAAGTATAAAAAGGATGGTTTGATCTGAAGTCGATCTAGAGATATTTTACCATGGTCAGATAGTAGTAGTCTGTCATGGTACTGATCGCTATATACCTATCTGTCATCAAAACACTTTAAACGACCATACCGCACTTTGATGAGGCATATTGTAATGGAGCTGAGAGACTGTTGTTTGCTTCCATCTTCCATCACCCATATTTACATAACTTCTCGCTATCAACACTTATTTCCATATCACACTATCGTAAATATTGAATATCGCTCGCTATCTATAATGCCTGGCAAGATTCCATTTGTTTTCGATTCCTCTTTACTCTTTTCCATGCACGAAAGCCGAGAATTCTCAGCTTCGAGCAATTTAGAGACTGGAGTAGGTAGTTCAGATGTTCCCTATCTATACCTACCTATATGGCTACAATCTTCCTTTACTAAAGAATGTAGACAACTCCAGAAGTCTTATACCGTTCCTAAGTTTTTTTCCTTTGCTGGTGATGGAAATAGATTCACAAGCTGTGAGATTCATATAGGAAGTTGTGGAGTAATTCTTTCCAAAATTCCCTTTGGTGAATCATTGCTGCGATTCCGGAAAAACTAAATTCCTTGTAAGATTAACCTACCTTAGTACTTCACTATTGAAAGGAATATATAAGCGTCTATACTCTCCCCTCAAATGAGGATTAGTTTATTGGATACCGGATTCTTATCACTCCTCCGCCATGTGCAGAATTGAATATTTATCCCTCGATAATTTCATGATTTCTGCTGACCTGGGCAGGCTGGGCTGCGCTCAATTTTTATCTTTGAGTTTGGATTTACGGTATGTATTACCGTGCCAGCAAAAGTATGTCAAGTGGCGACGAGAGTGGTGAGATGAGGAAAGTAGCGATAGCGATTAAAGTCATTATGTCGGCAGTGATTAGAAGATTTCACTAATTCCACAATCCTTTATTGTCTGTGATAGAATTCTGATGATGGGTGTTACTTATTGAAGCACCATTCGATACGGCTCCAATTCTTCAACGAAATAGTTAACTATCAGACAGACATTGAGTGTGATGATTGTGATATCTGGGTATATTATTCAGCAGGCTAACATTGACGTAGCATGATTTATCTCCAGAAGATGTCTTCCATCAGTACGAGTACTCTGAGATCTTATGGTCAGATATCCAGCTACCAGAGCCGGTATGATATTGCTGTTACTAGTAATGGCTAGCTTTTTGCTATTCCTTGTTATTTATCAGGGGGCCAAACTGGTGGGACTATATGGCTATGCCAGCTCAGTGTCTCTTTCCTGATACACATAAACATGGTAATTTTGGGGGAAGTACTACTTCTTGGATGATTTTTGGAATATTAATAGTTGTGCTTGGATACACAATAGTTGTTTTATCATTGAAGAATAGTCCATTTTGGCAAACTGGCATCACTTAAAAAATGATGTTGAAGCTTGGTCCGCTAATAAGGGAGGGCATCAACGTTCTTTTCATTTTACCTTGCAACATCCTCAAGACCCTCAGAGATTTCTAGTTATTGTACTGCCTTTCGTTATAGTCCCGAAGCTCCTAGTTGCTTTTGCTTGTATTCTTCCACTTACTATCGACTGGTTTATTACATCGGATACCTCATGAAAGACTCTCACTTCACACGAGTTTTTCTCGATTTCTTTTGGCTTAAACTTGGTCTGTATACCCTTGTTGTGGATCCGAAGACAAATAAAGGCTACATAAGTGATGAAGGCAAGGGTGCATAAGTTCGAATCTACGTTTCAGAACAGCCAAGTCGAGATCTCCGCAGAGACGATGAAAGAAAATAAAGTAGGATCTTAGATGAGAGATGAGAAAATAGTTGGCTCCCACTTCCTAAAGCACATCATTTCTCATCATCAATTGACTCGGAGCTGACAAGCTCAAGATCATGAGAATGCTTAACTCCAATGATGAATTTGTCGAAACTAGCGCCTGATATTAGACCCATGTAGAACTCGTTTCTTCTTTGAGTCGACGACTTTTCAGGTGCCTTCTTTTAATGAAAAATAGGTACAACAACAAACCACTTTTAGACGGTGAATAAGGAAGTATTATTTCATAATATCATGATGCGTTCAGTTTCTACTACCAATTAGGAGGTTCTTGAAGTCTATGGTCTGGATAATCCATGCTCATATTGTTTGTTATTTATAATTCGTTTGGTTGCATGAAATGTCTCACACACCCCACAACCAGCCAGTTACAAAAGAACTTTCTCATCCAATCTACCATTCTCGATACTAATAGGCTAGAACAGCCACACAAAGGCTAGCAATTAATTTTATTAGATGATTGACCCATGTCAAGCGTATGGGTTGATACAGTAGAAAATGAGGGGTATTAGCTAGTTAATAGTTATCCCTACCTAGGTACCTACAATAAACACACAAGCTCAGATCACCAAAAAGAACGGAATACGTGCTAGGTAAAATATGGCGCCACCCGCCCTTTGCAAGTTTTTCGCGAAAGGAAATTGCACGAGAGGAGAGAAATGTCGTTATTCCCATGAGAAGACTACTACTACACCTCGCATTCCTGGCTCCCAGAGGAAACCATCCAAGACCGCATCTCTACCTTCAACGAAAGATCCTCGCTCGCAGATTCCATGCCACCATTATGCTAGAGGTAATTGTCGAAACGGGAGTAACTGTCCATACTCTCATGTTGCACAGAAAGAGAATAAGATGGACCTCGATTTAGAACCTGAGGTTTGCTCCCTGATACTAAATTTTGCTTCCTTGATACTAATGAATGCTAGGAAAAACCAAGCCATGACAACTTCACAAGACAGTTTAGTGGTGCACTGGCTCAATTCCATGTCGGCGCGCAAGTATCTAAAGTCACCCTCTCGACAGACTTTTCCGCCGCTCGAATCGACGGGCTACCGACGGACAGTACATCTGAATCTGTTTCTTCACTTTTGTCCGAAGAAGGAATACAGATCATACCAGAATGTGTGAGAGTCCGACAGCAAAATAGCACTGCATCAGCAGATATAAGAGTTGATGATCCTACCTTTGCGACGAGATTGTGTTCGATATTCAGAGGGAGAAGTGGGTTGAGAGCTAGATACCCAAAAATAGAAGCATTTCATGTTTCTGCTGGATTGCCACCGGGCACAAATGCCCATCAAATCGAATGCAAGAAGGTTCAGTGCTCTTGGTATAAGCCTTACAAGTCGGCATGGCTTTATTTTGGAAACGAAGATATTGCAAAGAGGGTATCTACCAAGTTCAAATCAAAAATTTACAACGTTCTTGGTCAAACAACAATATGTAACTCACCAATAGCAAGCGAAGGACAAAGAAACACACTGACCTGGACGCTGCTTCTCCCGATGCTGCCTGCTACAATCACGGAAAAAGACATCACTTCTGCTATAACGTCACGACAAGACAAGCCTCTAAGTGTAAAACTATCAGCCCTCAGCTATGAGGTAGAAGGAGAAGAAGCTAGTGCTATTGTGATGTCCCTGTTATTTCAGACTGGCCAAATTGAATGGAGCCAGATCGGTACAGAGGTAGAGGGAAACAAAGGTTCGTTGCATTAAATTTTGGTTTCTTTACGCCTAATACTATCCCCTAGTTTCAAGCCACAGTCTTTTTCTCCCTCTGCAAACTATTTTTCTCTTTATTTCCACCCGAAATTTTTCCTGTCATGTGCAATTACTAATCCCTAAATCTACAACAGCAAAAGGCGTTGCTCGATACTACGAGGAATCTGATGCAAGAGCAGCAGTCGCTACGCTAGACAATACGCCTTTACCATTCTCTCCCGCTTTGAGCTTGACCGTTCAGCTTATTAGCAGCGCGAAATTCAAGGTCTCGAGCTCGATTTTCAGTGCCGTGCAAAGTCGGATTCGCACTGCAAGCCAAGTTTGGAATGAAAAGGATTTGAAATTTAAGATCTATCCCAGTGCTGGTCTCAGAAACCAATATAGGGTTCTCAGAATTGAAGGGGAGGTATCGAAAGAGGTGGCGATTGCAAAGGAGACGTTGAATGAGATACTGGATGGAATCACGGTGATGAGTGATGGAAAACCTTTATGGACTCCTTCTCTAACCAGCAATGGATCCGTCTTTCTGAGATTAAAGGAAACACAGCAAAAGCACGGGGTCATTATCGTGCGGAACAAAAGAAAGCAAGAGCTCAAACTGTATGGCTCGAAAGAAAAGTGCAAAGAGGTGGAATCGATTATCACAAACATTATCAATGCCGAACCGTTTTCTGCCTACATCATCGAATTAGAACCCGAAGACTACATTTGGGCATGTAATGGTGGATTTAGGATGATTACTGCAACACTTGGAAGGAATATCGCCAGCTTTGACATTATCTCTACGCCAAAGAGAATATTGATCGAAGGTACAGAACATCAATATAGGACTGCGTTGAGAATGATTAGCAAGAGAGAATCAAACCCGGTTTCCCGGTCAATCGCCGCCAATGAGTCTTGTGCTGTGTGCTGGGAGCCGCCAGAGAGCCCAGTTTTAACCAAATGCAAACATGTATATTGCTCCGAGTGTTTCGAACTATCTTGTAATGCCGCTAGCTCTGCCGGGAAAGACTTCTCAATCAATTGTCATGGCAACATGGGAAAATGTCAACGGACCTTTAGCCTCGAAGAACTACAAGAGATTCTGTCATCCAAGGCATTCGAAGATATTCTGGAAGCCTCCTTCTCAACTCACATTCAGCGTAATCCGCAGGAATTCCGCTATTGCCAAAAACCGAATTGCAATACTATCTATCGTGTAACTAAGACGATGCATTTCAATACTTGTATCGAATGCTGCACAGTAATTTGCACATATTGCCACAAGCAACACGAGAACAAAACATGCGCGGAGTACGAGGACGAAATCTCAGGAAACTATGAAGCAACGCTGGAAAAGATGAAGAAGATGGGGATCAAGGAATGTCCAAATTGTAAGACTCATATTGAGAAGACGAACGGGTGTAATCACATTGTGTGTAATTGTGGAGCACATCTTTGTTGGGTGTGTCTGGAAACGTTTACGGATTCCGGCTTATGCTATAAACACTTGAACTCAGAACATGGGGGAATATTCGGGCTTGATTTTCTGTATCGTTTTCAACGCTAAGTTCCGGATGTGTTGGGTTCGGCTGGAGGAATCATATTTGGACACCTCTTTTCCTGTCGCAATATCAAACTCATTCGACTCATATATTCATTAATATTGACTACGATTTTCCCGGGCTACCTTGTATTTTAAAATTCTCAGAGACATCCTTGGATGATTTAATTGTCAGACATTAATCCTACATAATGGTTACGCCGGAAACGTGGTGGGACCAACAAAATTAGCGAGAAACTAATTCAGGGGGTTTTGGAATACCCTAAGCTTACATCAATATCAATGATTTTTCTGGGGTGATTTATGAACGTAGTCGTGAAAAGTTTTTGACATAAATCATCACATGAGTATTTAAAGAAGCCACTAAGCAATACCAATTAACGCGCTTTGCATATAAATACACTGACCGTCTCACCGAAAAGAATATCCAACAACTTTATCTAATTCGCCAAACCCAAACCCGAAAATACCGACCTAGCTACATATTACACAAACATAAAGTAAAAAGAAAAGTATTCTCAGAACTTTACACGCGTTTCTTTCTCTTCCCTTCCACTTTTCCCTCCCCCTCCCTTTCCCTCCACTTTCACTCCCACCAAGCAATCAATTCCTGATATCAAACCTCCCCCCTCAAACTTCCAAATTCCAACCACCTAATTATTTAGATATATATTAGTAAATGTTTTTTAAATTTCCCCTACATTTGAATTCGATTTTGAAGGTCAAAAAGAACATTGAAGAATAAAGATTCTTGATTCTTGAATAGGTAATTAGTTAGTCTTTACGATCAAAATTGTACACTACATCTTATACGAACTTCGTATTCTATTTCGAATTCCTATGGTAGTATAACGACATCAAGAAAGATAAGACTATTCTTATTTTCTCCTAGTAAGCAATTTCAAAGTGGAATTAAACATGAGACAATCAGTCCCCCATTCAGAATCTTTTTTGAAAATACTGTGATTATTTATTTTGTATTACAGACAATGTACGCCACCAAAATCCCGCGCTCTACTTCCAACATTCAGAGTGCTTTAACTGCTACTACAGTTTCCTTTATTTTTAACTATCAATCTTCATTTGGCTCTTCTACATTAAAGATCCTTGCCAATAAAGGTGCCATAATTGATATTTTTGATGTATGATGACCAGGAAGCCTACGACCCGAGTATTGGTCCATCTCCTGAAGCACAGCCTTCCTCACCCGAAAGATCCCGCCGCCTTCTATCAACAATCCCCAAGATCTGCAACCCTGAGACACTTCAAGGTCCATTCTTTCCTTGCCAAAATTCTTCCCTGATGAGATGGCCAGGCAGAGAAGGAACTGGAATTGCATGAAGTCTTGTCGTGGTTTACACAGATTCAAAAACTCCAACGGCCGTGTATGAAGACTTTCAAAAGAACATCCTAGTTCCTCGTGTCTGCATTGCAAAAGGTTGGAGTCCAGGACCCGGATTTCCCACGCCATTACTCCGTGATGGTCCCTACTTGATGGTATTATAGAGATTCGACAGGCCTCATAATTTTCTGCGATTTGTCTGTCGAGCATTAAACCATTCTCAGGATGGTATGGTTTACCATAGGGTGTGATAGGAAACAATGCACCCCATTCATCCGTGCTTACTTGTGATGGGACGATCCTAACAGGCCGCAGACGACTTGGTGGCCCCCAAGTTCCCGTAGCAACACACCAAGTTTCATCGCGATCAATATCACCAAACTCGGAAGGTTCAATACTGACTCCATCCATTATTGGTCTCGAAATCTGATAGTAATTTTTCAAGCTCTTTATGAACCATAAATCTTCCGGTGGTCCTTGGTGAGCCATAATTTCAAAAGCCCATTGTAAAGCATTTTGCTCATCAGGGACGATGAAATTCCGGGCTCTGTTGATATCACCCAAAATTTTAGTTCTAGCTTCAGCCGACGCTCTAATCAAATACTCATACTCTCCCTTTGATGAGTCTCCATTATTCGGAGAATTTTCCAGATAATTGAGCTGATTTCTGAATATGTCGCATCTGTCTGCGTATTCAAGGCATGAAATTTGGAGTCTTACTGCCCAGTACCTCGGAATAACCGTGTCTAGGGCCAATAGGTAGTTCGAGAGCCTGACTCTTTCTTGCATCATCGGCGCGGGGGTGAAATCAAAAATCTTGCCTACACTAATTAAATCTGCGTCATGTCGTTGCTCATTCTCACTCAGGCATATCAGGTCATGAATTGCAATTGCAGCCCTATATGCAAAGTGTTTTCCAACCTCCTCGTTTACACCGGATGCATATTCTTCTAATTGAGCTCTCGTCGGCATCTTTCTGAATGAAGCAAGAAGAAAGTTGATGATTGATTCTTTTAAGATGATGAGTTGATGAGCGAATTTGATGCTTTTGTGAGAAGGGGAAAGCAATATTTAATGTGTTTTCATTCTGATCTTGACACTAACAAATGAAGAAGGAACGACACCAAAAACTAGAAGGAGCTACATGATCAAGTGTGTTCACACTTTCTAGAATGGAGTCCAACAATAAGAATAGTTTGAATCTTGTGAACATGAAATCACTTTGATTGTTGAATCTATCAAAGCAAGTGATCAAAATACTCCTAAAATTTCTAACTCTTTAGTATCTCGAATTGAACTATTGGACACATTGTATATAATAATTTTAAGATTCAAGAACGAATGCCACCTCATAACCCCAGAACCTTGATCAATGTAACTTCCGGTTTTCCCTCTTTACAACAAGTCATAACTTTAAATACTAGTAAAGCCAAAGTTATCTGGCTTCAAGTCCTCAGATGTGGTTCATTATATGAATGTATATCAACTACAAATAACATACTCATACCCTCTCAAGTATTGAAATCTAAGGAAGTTGTATTCCTAGACAATGAAGCAGAATAGCTAAATGGATAATTATTAATTTTAAGATAATTTGAGTCTTCTTCCTCGAGATTCTCTATTTGCTCTTTCCCTCTCAGCTACACGGTTTCAGATGTCTTGGTGGGTTTCTCTTGAAGGTTAACTGGAGTTATTATACTATTTTGCCCATTATTTTGACAAATCACATATTTAATCACTAATGTAGATAGTTTTGAAACTAGCGCTTCTGCCTATCCCGTCTAATTCCCCTCAACAAACCAAATTATCGACACCCGACATGCTAGACTCATGAGATGCAATTCCGCGCCTCTAATTCAAACTCAAAACCCCCACAAACCTTTTATCCATCTTCCTTCATCCCATCCCATCCCACCCCCAAAAGCCTCTCAAATCATCCCACCTCCCCTTTCCACCTCCACCTCCATCTCTCCCACAAACCCTTATCTTCATCCCCATCCCCAATCACATCACACACACACACACACACACACACACACATACACACACACACACACACACACACACACACACACACACACACACACACACACACACACACATTCCACATATATATTCCAAATTCCAACTTCTACATCCTAATCATATCCTGAAATTCTCCTGAACCCTAGTATCAACTCAAGGTACCAAGGTATCGAGGTTTTAATACCTACTGTTACACTGGGTAACATATTCATATTACGAGACCAGTACTATCATATAACCGGCTCTAAAAGATCTAATTAAAGCCTTTAAAGCCAACGATTCTAAAGCCTTTAAAGCCAACGATTCTAAAGGATCTAATTAAAACTATTAAAACTAGAATATAAAGATTTATATAAACAAAATAAATTTCCTTTGTATAAAGTTTTATTGTCGGCTTGCCGACTCCATAACCTTGCTGTACGCGAGGTTTACCCGCTTAAATGAGTCGCGATCCTGATAATCTGATTGGTCTAAAATACCCCGGTAGATATCCCGGTAAATAATCTAACAAAAAGCTTGGCACAAGCCTTACAACCTTAGGCAAATCTGACTTGGAGCTTTTTTCAACTCAACTCAATTGAAATCATTCAACTCTATTGAAATTCGAGAAGTATCTTTCCAACCTTGTCATAATAATTTAAAGCCTCGAAACTTCTTGAAAACCATCTCTTCAATTGCTAGAAAGCCTAGTTTGACTTCATCAAATCCCCCAAACAATATTAAAAGTTTGGCACCTCTTGGTTTTCCGATGCTTCAAGAAGGATTTTCCTCATCTTGGAGTACAGGTCTGGATCCTCATTTACCCATCTCTCATTGTTCGGGAATACCACCCTCCTTAATTTATTAACACATCGGACCAATGGCTGGTAGTATGGCGTAAATTGATCCGTTGCACGCTCAAGAAAATCCTGTTCGTTGGCAATTGTGCCCGCCTTGAGAATGGCCAAAAAATCGTCTGTTCCATAGTTCCAATTCTCAAGGAAAGTTGAGCCAACTTCCTTGTCTGGTCCATCGTAATGAATGCATATCCAGTAGAGTACCCAGAAGAACGATTCGAGATCGTGCATGTAGGAATGCAGGTGACCCTGAAGAATCCCTATAGCCATAAAGACTCTTGTGCCAGTCCTTCCCTTTGCACCTGAGGCGCCCTTTCGATCCTCTTTGATAGCTAAATCAAGGTCGATCAAGAACGAAAACCACGAATGATTCTCTTCATCTTCATTAATCATCAGATTATTGATTGATATATCTCTATGGAGAAGGCCAGCTTTATATAGAGATTCATGTCCTTTTATACAACCTTCGAATGCAATAAGCAGAGACTTTAGGGAGCTTGCTGAATAGATAGGTTTTCCATAATCACTCAGAATAACTCGCCGGTGTATCCGATTTGAGTGCTCTCTACTTTTTTTATTGGATAGAGATGCTGGAGGAGACAATAAGGTGGATCGTTTGTTGGATAAGGATGCCTCATTACTGATATCGGCTGAAGGTGTCAAGGAAGACTTTGGACGAAATCGCTTGCTGGGTGGCGGAGGCATAGGCGTGTTCATTTGGCTCGATGATCGCTTCATGCTAGTCCTGTCTGAAGAATAAATTAAAGCTGTATTCCGAGAAACGACCGACTGTCTTCGCGGGAAGTTTGAACTTTGGGCTTTTGTGATGTCCAATCCCTTCCGAATATTCCCAGTGATATCATCTTCCATACCAAGTATTCGGACAGTTTCGTGATGATAGTAGCGGCAAACGTTAACCACTTCTTTTTTAGTTGCTTCGCAAAGCAGCTCCCCTTCTTCATCACGCTCCGGGTATTGCCACGAATCCTTGATAACAAGCGGCTTTGAAGGATCTTTTTCATAATGCGCTTTCCAGCATGTTGTTGCCCGAGCAGCTATACAACGTGACCGCATCATTAAGTTGTCAATGATAAGACGTTCTTTCCGATTTTCTCGTTCAATCTCTATAAAACGTTGATTGTTTTCTGTTTTGATTGTAGGATCAAATCCAATCTCCTCCTCATTCATCCAGAGAAATCCAAGCATCGTAGATACAAAACGAAGTCCTTCTTTATTAATATCAAATTTTTCTGATGCAATTCCACCAATTCGATCGAATTCCCACACCCTCATAAAAGATCCACAAAGTGTAAAGCCTAAAACAAAACGACGAGTATCTTGAGCAGCGAATACTTCTCTTGCATACGTCGCGATACCAGTCCATGCATTTGAACGTATATCGGCATCTGGATTGCTCTTAAGCTCTCCCGGTATGATGATTTCTGACCAATCGCAAACTGTATCTTTCAGAGTATGGTTCATAAAGCCGATATCCAACTTCCGGATTGAGTGCGGACTTGGAATTGGCTTTTCGGGCCTCGCTATAATCTTTCGTGTTTGAATCGATCTGTGGCCCTGTGCGAATGCTGCCAGCTTCTTGGTGAATTTTTTCAACCATTCAATAACATCATTTTCCTTTGCATCGCTAGGCCATCCAGCCCATCCTTCACAGAAATATGGATCAGTTTCTACCTTGCATTTCTCAAAAAAGGCTTGAGAAGTTCCTGCAAGCTTTTCTACACTTCCAAAAAACGTTTCATGAATTTGGGGAACATCAACATGTATCCTGTCAAGTTCAATATTAAGTAGACGATCCACATCCGCCCGATGCTCAGAAGAATTCACTACGCTACTTGCATGAGTGTGTGGTGTTTGCTGAAGGGCGGACACAATCGATCGTAAAGGCGGAGTGGACGCAATCGGTCGTAAAGGCGGAGTGTATTCAGTAAGAGCATTGTAAACTTCTTCCCAGATCTCTTGATCAGGTTTGTTGAAACGGACGGCATTCAGGAGAGGTTTAACACGATTCAAGTCGAATTTTTTGAACATGATAAGGGCGTTGGCTTGTGCCAGATCTGTCATCAGATTTCCGCTCATTATTCTTGAAGGTAATAGACGGGATGCTTTGCAAGTCTGCAAAGACAAGAAAAGGTCAACGATTGTATTGTTAAGATCTATATGATAATTAGAACAGGTAATCCTTAGAGCTCGCATTTTCAATGTAGTACCTTCATTGTTAATGGTATCAAGGGATTCCAAGGTACCAAAGGATCTACGGAGGTTATCCAACTCTCCATGGATCGGGTTCTCTTGTATGATTTTCATCTCCATTTCCAAAATGGACTGAACCATTGTGTCGTGTCGTATCGTATTGTGTCGTATCGTGTCGTATCGTGTCGTATCGTGATAGTGATGTCTTGAGATATTGGTATCTTGATAGCCTTTTTTTTAACAGATGTTGATAGAAGTTATCAATAAAATAAACAGAGGGAGGTTGGCTGTTTGCCTTGTAAAACATTATAATGAATAGAAAACAGAAGGAAATGCACGGGTCGAAAAGCCTTAATCTTACCCAATCAGGTCAATACCCGAGACACCGACAACACTAACATATCATCAACACTATATTGATAGATCTATTGGTAGATATAAGAATACAACTTTGAGTAGAAGACAACAAAGTATGAATGAGTATGAGAGCTACTAACTACCCAGGAATTCTTTGTTGTGTTACTTGTTATGTTTGTTTGCCTCTCAATTTATACTATAACACTGGTTGTCTTTCATAAATAAGAAAGATATCGTTCAAAATTGCAACAAGTCCTCAGTACTCAGTACTCACTCAGTACATGCATAGAGGAAGTTCACCCCATCAATAGTACCTTCAAACCTTCAATCTTTCAATCCTTCAATCCTTCAATCCTTCAATCCTTCAATCCTTCAATCCTTCAATCCTTCAATCCTTCAATCAACAAGATCAATACAAGACCACCGCCACCGAACAGCTGGCTCAACAAGGGGAGGTGCTTCTGGAGGAGACCTCTCCAGTACTTTCCTTGGTGTAAGCTTACTTGGTATTTTCTATTAGAACGACAAATAAATCGTCAACAATCATAAATCATCCAACCACCCACAACGTCCCAAAAGAACTGAATGGCTCCTTCAGGAATTACCTTATTGTGAGTTCAAAGTATCAAAACCAAATTTGGTGATATTTATTCCATCAAAACCAGTCACTCCTGGCATGTGGTACTGAAATATACCAACATCACGACTACGAAAGAAGTATTAGTAGTACTCTGCAAATTTCACGTTCTCCGCCATATTTTAATTGCTTCCATTTGTCTTTGTCGTGCATGGTATATAAGTCATATAAAAGCATCACAATTCTTTCTTTTTCTACCGAATATCACAAAGGTGTATGATCCAATTCCGGCTTGGTCTTTATCATTGATAGTGATTTGACTTTTCCCTTTTAGTCCTTTCATCAGAGATTTGGGTAGGAGAACAAAGACTTCATATCCAAACCTCGTCTTGTAAAACACTTCATATTTGAAATTCAAAGTCTTGTAATTTTGAAAACTTATTCAACTCTTGTCCCCACACTTCTTCTCCTGAACTTTATAATGTCATGTTGTATATTCAAGTAAAAATAATAGAGCTGTCACGATTCACGGTTTTGATTATAGTAGTATTATTGATGTCGGTGATTTATACGCCGACTACAGGGGGGTGTGATTTAACCGTTGCTTTCGGGGGTCCTGATTGTCTAAGCCTAGGACCCCAGGATTCCTAGGATAAGTATCCTAGGCAACTATAGTAGAATAGGACAAGTGTCCTATCTAATTGGTTGTAATAGGACTATCACCCTAGAGGATATCATATCCTAGGGCTATAGTTCTTGGAGGGAAAGCTCCTGGGACAAGTGTTCCAGGAAAGGAAAGGCCTTAGGATATGAGAGGCCTCAGGATCAATCACGTGATGTGCTAGCTCTGCTAGCCAGCTAGCATAGCTAGCACGCAAGGAAGAGATTAGTATATAGCCAGAATAGTTTCATAGTTTAGGAGCTTCGTGCTCAACTTAGTTATCAATTAGTTTACCTACATTCCAATTGATCTAGTAACGTATTCACCTTCGAGTGGATAACCAGTGATTATTGTTACAAGGTAACAGTCAACCTGTCCACATGAGCTTAGGCCTCATCGAAAAGCAAGGCGATTTGTATACAAATTTGTATGGTAATCGCCTCATGTGGTTTCCCCACCCTCAGCAAGCTCGGACATATAGTCTGATCCTAGAGGTCACGTGATGGACCCTACATATACAAGGATACGAATCGTAGGTCCATACGAATCTACAGGATACGAAGATCTATATAAACCAGAGGGGTTTCCTGTATATAGGAGCTTCGTGCTCAAGATCAATCATTTAGTATACTCTACTATTAGTTACGAATTGCAACCATTGATATTACTTTAAAGCTCCTGCTTGACGCCTAGTTATAAACCATTCGAGGATCCAGGCCACTTCCACGTGATCTAGATCGCAACCCTCGTAACAATCGGAGAGTGTTTTGATAATAATAATGTTTAGAACAATAATGATAAAGTATTTTGATCAAATAGCTCATTTTGACAAATATCACTTAATAGAAGATATCATAAGTATATTTTCTTGTATCGATCTTATATATTATAGAATATAATTAGAATTCATCGATTAGAAATATAGAGTTGTATAATGTTACCAAGGTAACAGCTGACTTATCAAAAGCTGAGTCATGTGCAATAAGCACGTGACTTGGATCCTTTGGAGCTTAGGATCTAAGAGGATCTAATTAATACGAAGGTCTATATAATTAGAATGAATTTCTTTATTATAGAACTTCGTACTCAAGATCAATCATTTAGTATACTTTACTATTAGTTACAAATAATATATCATTATTATTGTTACTTAAATCCCTACTTGACGTTTAATTATAAACCTACTTCGAGAGTTTAAAGCACTTCCATGTAATCTAGACGGCTACCCTCATAACACCTACCTAGGTATGGGCGTTGACAATTCGAAGAGGAAGAGGAATTATGTCATATTATAGAAGAACGGGGAGGGGGTTTATAAGATCGAGATTAAAAGTTTGAACTTTAGAGACTTGTTGGGTTTTTTGGAGGAAATGAGATAATTTGTTAGTATGTATGTTCAAGGTTTAGGGTTTAGGAGTGGTATTTTTAGAATAGTGATAAGATTATTATTTCTATCCTCGAGTAGTCTGAATCATAGTTCGGTTATGAAGAAGAGAAGCCCGGGTGGAGGTGGGGCGGGGGGCTTTTGAATACGGGAATGAAGTTGAATACGGGAATGAAAGTTGAATATATTCAGAACAATAAAGTTATGAATTAAATATGATTGAATTATTTTCAAATATTAAAATGTCTGGTGTGTCTACAGTCCGAACTGTTGAAGACACTGCATAACACACTACAGAAGACACTGTATAACAGATATTTAGAATATTTTACTTTGCATCTCTAAAGGTCCTCAATTGACATCTCGCCGCTCCGGATATCTGCTACATATATATAGGTAGTTGAAGGATCAATATTGGAAATAGGCTTATATGGTTGTAACGCACGTGGCTCGGGATCAAAGTAGCCTGATATGGTGACCGGGATATGAGACTTTGCGGGCTGATTGAAACCATTTCCCCAGTTTCCAGGGGGTTGCCAATTTCAATGGACGCTCAGTCGGCCTTCGAATGCATACCCGTAACTGCTGTGTCGGACTCCTCCCTTGATAAGTTTGTCGGTACTGAAGATGATCAGTTTGCATGCCACCAAGAGATGATCTCATTTGGAAAGTGACGTACTAGCTTTGATCCGCGATTGCGAATGTAAAATTTCGCTGTAAGGATTTGAATCGCAAGGTAAATAGATGTTGAAAACAAACGATATATGAAACGACCGGTGGAGAGTGATTGATGCTTGTAAATTAAACATATAGCGATAAATCCAAAGCTGAAGTATTTGAAGACGATATTTCAGGTGATCTTGGGCGTATTGATAGGTTTAAGTTCAGACGAAACTGGTAGGCGTCATGAAGTATTTTTCAGGTTAGCCATCTCCATGTTAATGAATAGCGTTCGGGCAGGTGCTAAATCGTGGTTCCCCAGCTATTTAGGAAACAGGTTCACTCGCGGCTCATCCAAATCCAGCTTCTTTTGCTGCAGCAACAATAGCAGCATTAACATCGGCTCGCCTGAATCCAGGAGTGCGCCCTAAGCAGGATGCATGAACAGCCAATTCTAAATAAAAATAATGATCAGCTCAAGTCCAAATATCAATGTCTACACAACATACCATTTATCAGAGTATCGACTTTAATGGTCACAGTACGCTTCTTGCTCTTTGGAGTAGTGGTCGGACGAGCATTTTCAGGATTGGAACCGGCTGTACCATCAAATATCGGACCGGATAAATCGAAGGGATTAGTTCCCTTAAAAGTATTGGCATCCCATGATAAAAATTTCAAAAGAGAAGAGGTGCTATCATTTTGAACATCCTTGCTTAAATTGCCATTATTATGACCAAAGTCGTATGCATCTTGATTAGCATCATCGAAGGCGTTCGGACTCCGAGGTGTAAGAGGGAATCTCGAGTCAGTGCTGTCAGTCTCTGAACTGTCGGCCTTGACTAAAGCTTCGAGATCTATCTGACCTGTAATATAATCGGCGGCGGGATAAGGATCAAATCCATAGCCCCTGAGATATCCTTCAACATCATTGGGATCGAAGAAGTCACCTTCAAAGCCAGGAATAGTACATTTCATATCAGAGCTGATATTTTCCCAAACTGGTGTAAGTGCTGCGGGAAAAGGGCCCATGGAGAATCCAGTACGAAACTTAGGCATGAACTCATTGTCAGTGTCAGGGCCTTGATTTGGATAGTATGTACCTGCCCCTCCGAGGTGAACAAACGGAGCGCGCCAGTTCTGGAGTGATTCTTTCGATGAACTGCCGAGGACCCTCTGTAATCGTGATATAACATTCTCCATGGTTTCATATTTCATGCAATAGCCAAAAACCTTTTGGAACTTTTCTTTTGGAATATTTGGCAATGTGAGAAACCGATAACCCACCTCTACCGCTGCACGGTGCATTCGACGTGCGAATGAAAGCTCAAAGTAAGAGTAGGTGGTAGGAAGCGGGACCTGGGCTTCCGGGAAAAGATATTGAGAGAAATCATCAATGGTAGGAGGAGAAGGTATCTCGACTCGGTATTGCTGGAGATTCATGTAGTCGAAAGGAAAACTCGCATTATCCTCGGTTGCCCTGCTAATTACCTCGAAATTTCTAGAATCTTTTGTGCCCTGTTGGTTATATTCGGTCTGCCTTTCTTCCTCATGATTTGTATCCTTCGACACAATATATCCGCCCCAAGGATTTGTCGTCTCGGTGACAATAGGCTCTTCCGGGAGTGAAATGGGAGGAGATGAGCGTTGAGTGTTTCGGCGACTTGAGGAGGATTTGGTCTCAATATGAGGCTCATGTGCAGTATTGTCTGGTGATTCAACATCGTCCCTCAAATTATCATCACTGGCGGTCTGTTTTGCGAGGGCAAGAAATCTTTCCGTAGTCGATTGAAGTTGCTGGCCAAACTCTGGCTCACGCTGTAGAAGACCTCGACTTATGGCAAAATCGTAAAGGCTGAGAAATATATTATTCATCTCTTCATTTGTACCCCGAAGCTCTTGAACCTGCTTCTCTAAAGAAGAAATCGTTGTCTCTTTGCGATGACGGTAAGCTCTTTGGGCCAGTCGGATTTGAGTTCTCCGCCTCTGGGTAATAATTAGCAGTGTTATTGATGTCGTCAAGTACTGAGGAACGTATCTGGCCAGTATCCTACCCCTGATATTGTAACCGTGCAAAACAAGGAGATCTTGCCAAATAAAAATGTTACATGAACACAGATAACTTACATCGGCGGCAGTTTCATCCTTAGTATCGACTCTCGGTCTCCCTCTCGCCTTTTTTCGAGCTTCTTCGTCGTCATCATCCAGACTTGGGGACTCGTTTCTCACTCTCTTCCTACGCTTCTTCCCTTGCTCTTGCTCGTCACTTGGTGGTCCCGTATCACTACTATTTCCATTTCTTTCCAAGATTCCAAATGGTATCTGATCCGACACTTGATTCTTCATACTCATCATATTACGAGTTTGAGATCCTAACGAACCCCTACCATCATCGTACTTCTCTGCATTCAAAATACCCAGACTACTAGAACATCTTGGTTGGAATGAATGGTTCATATAGGCCCTTTGCGAGAATTGGTCTGTAGGGTTAAAAACAAGTGTGTCCATGACTGTATGAGGTCTTGTGTAATCTTCAACGAGGTTGGGTAGTGAAGGTTGAAGAGTGTATTGTGAAATATTGGAGGGATGATTAGTGATCATAGATGAAGGGGTTGACGTTGTGATAGGCGTTCCACGTGGTAGATAATTGGCGTCCCGGGTTGTTGAGACGGCATTATTGCTAGAGTCATGGTTATTATTACTATTGTTATTATCATTATTGCCATGATTATTATTATTAGTATTCGGGAAGCTAGGACCGTGAGGGTTGGATAGCGAATCGGAATTATTAGATGGAGGGCCGTTGGTGTTGTTACAATTTCTTTGCATAGCCGCTTGAGTGAGAATGGTCAAAGCATAGTTATCCCGATGTGGAAGAAGATCATCGTACGAAGAATTCATCTTCGCCCAAGCCCCAGGGTCGTGTTGGCGGAGACGGATTGAGGTGGACGGTGGACCCCTTCGACGTTTGAACTTTGAACACTAAGGTAATAAATATCACGTCTTGTAGATGACTTGTCGTCAGCGGTGTATCCGATCTTCAAGTACGGAGTCCGAAGTGATAGCCTGACTAAACAATTGAACATACAGAGTACAATTGGACATTAAAAGGCCGACAATAATAGTAAGATCTTACATTTCTTCCCTTCAGTCATCAAATTGACTTTTTGGCGCATATAAGAAACCTAGCTAGCAGCTAATTAACGACAAGGCAGTCCGTACTAGGCTTGTCAGCTTCTCGAACTGACTGACTTGTTCCCTTTCCCCCTTAGGCTCAGGATGAAACGCAGTACATGCCGTAGGGTTATGTATGTATGTATGTATGTATGTATGTATGTGTGTGTGTGTGTGTGTATGTATGTATATGTATGTATGTGTGTATGTATGTATGCAGTCTTGGAGATAGCGAGTAGATATGTAGTAGGTATGTAAGCTTTGTAAATAATTTCCAAGTGCAGTGTCGAGTAAAATAATTGAAAACTAGGTCCTCTGTTGATGCCCTAGTTTGATTTTATTAAAGGTATTAGTGATCAATACCAAGCAAGCCATCATCTATCAATATTCCGAATTTCTCTGTTGCGAATGTCGTTTTCATTCCTGCAATGATTGCAGTGCAATCATTTCATAATCCAAAGCTTGTTGGTGTTGGTGTCGACGTTCAAGGCTAAGGAGAATTTAGAGTTAGAGTTTTAAGATTCCGCACTTCCGAGGGTGGGATTTTATTGATTACTATTCAATTGCGGGGATGGAATTCTATTTACATTGGCACTAGTCCTAGAGTAGGTATGAGGCGATTCATGATGGTTGAACCTCTTTACTCCGTACATCTCTCATTTTCAATATTGACCCAACTTACTACCACCTACCTTGGTAAATGTAAATTATAAAATCTACTCAATCTCATCCGAATGTCATTTCAATTCACCCAACACCTAGTCTACCAAGAATGTATATCTATTATTACTCTACCGAGAATCATCAAGGGATCGCTCCATCCATCGAGGCATTCCAGATGGCCGAGCATGCAAGATCCGCAGATTCGGACATGTCTGAAACCCGGTTTGTGCGGTACCCAGTGGAGTGTAGTATCGCTCGGAGCGGAGACGGCTTAACTTTTAGACCACCCATACCTCGAGGTTACTCTAGACTCCAAAAAGTACCGAGTAGCTCAGCTAATTCTATACTACCTATGCCCACCCGTCGCTAGTTATATTCTACTTTCATAGACTGGACAGACAAAACCATCTTATTTGCGTTCTCCCTGACAGTATTATACGTGTTAACAAAATCTACAGAGTATTCATAGATGCTTATGCTTATTATACATTGCTTTTATGTTTATGCTTATATCAAGAATGTATCTCTATTCCTGAACGCTGAAGCTTCGCCTACTTTACAAACCATTTCCCTAGCAGCATTATATTATAGTGCAGCATATAAGACAGCCCCCAACGCCTTCAAAACGACAAGGTAAAGAGTAGTAGACACCAAGCAATGTAAATAAGAAGGAAATAACCACCTTGAGTAAAGGCATAAGTCCCTTGGGTTGATGGAGAGCTGCAACTGTCAGCTCTTACCTTCATTGAAACAAGCCGCGTAAAACACCCTTCAGACCAACCCTATTTGCCCCGCAATGCTTTTATGAATCCCTTGATGACCAGCTGCAGAGACCTACGACATTTCCGAAAAGAAGACCGGGTATCGTTATGTCTATGCAAAACCGAAGATGAAATCCCCCATGCTCGTTTGCGTCGTATCGGTGCTTTTATAATTGTACATTGAAAGTAGAAGTATGAATTGGAGATTAAAGACCCTGATGACCGGATGAAGATTCAACAACATTATCGGATAAATTGATGAGGAGCTGCGCAAGGCATCGTTTTGTAGCAGCATCATCGCGTAGGACTGAGGAGAATGTGGCATCGCGAAGAGGTTCGGGGAGACATTGGCGGAGGGCTTCTCGGGCTCGAGCATTATCACTCAAACTATCAGTCACCATATTAGTGAAATTGAAATAATACGTCATGGGAGATATTCTCACCGAAGGAAGCAGCGGACAACATGCTTCAACAATCGTGCCGTTTGTTGTTCCACAAGTTGTGAAACCATATTGCTGAGCACTGTACCAACAGCATAAAATCTCTCGTATGTGGCACAGATATAATTCAGACCATGGTCATCGAGAAGGATCTTCTGCACGATGAAGATTGCGACTGTCTTACTGAGTTCTGATCCCGTCTCCATAATTCGAAGACATAGTGGAATTATTTCGGTAGTAAGGAGAAAGTTGATAACATCGGATGAATCATTCTTGACAAGAGCGCCAATGACTCCGAGAGAGGTAAGACGTAGATACTCGAAAGGTCGGGATTTAGAAGTCGTGTTGAGAAAGGGATAGAGAAAGAGAGGGATGTGAGCTATTAATGTCAGTACTGCGCTTTGTACATTGATGCCCGGGTGACTAACCATTTAAGAAGAGGGCGCGAGTCTCGTTGTGGGAAGCAACACATTGTAGAAGTGCCAAGGCATTGCAGACTCGATTTGATGCAGCGGCGGTCAGTTGGGAGGGATTTAGTAGAGTATAGACAGAGATTATCTCCTGGAGAAGTGATGTCATGACACCTAAATCTGTCAGCAAACCATCTCATTATCGTACCCGGCTGCGTGATTTACCAAACGAGTGCCACAATATCAATGCAAGCTCCGGGACTTGCTCGCGCTTCTTACTGAGCTCTAGAAGGGCAGCTTCCCTGGTCTCTTCATTGAGTAAATCTGCAATGAAGTTTAAAGTCCTTCTATTTTCCTCCGAAACGTTGGAGTCGATCATAGCTGGGTCTTGTCCGTGGTTGGATGAGATTGAAGGTACCGCGGCGTTGTGGTTTTGACTTGCGGCCATGCGATTGTAATGAGCAGCCGACGCCGCCGCATGATGCTGCTGCTGCGCCTGTTGATGGTGGGTCTGCTGTTGCATCCATGGTTGGTCAACCTGCGGATTGTATTGGTGTTGATGAGAGAAGACGTGTGTCCCTGGGAGCATGGTGCTCATTATCGCGATAGCCAGCGAGGTTAACTCAAAGGCTAGAAGATACTGTGGTGTAAATAAGAGAGTGTTAAGCTTTTGCAGATCGTCGCAAATGATGGTGTCTCGCAAGAGTGATCTTAGTTAATTCGAAAAGGGTGGAGTGAGGGGTAGAATAGTTGTTAAGGTTACGTAGGTATCCTGCTGGGTATCCTATTTCATCGTTGGGAGGGAGCACTTTGTTGTCTTGTCCGATGTGCTTTAGCGGGGCGGGAGTTTCTTGGTGTCTCGAACCGGATAAGATTCGGATGAACTAAATCCTTAGATACAAGGCTACTATTTTAACGGGGTCAAGTTCAGACGAGCTAGCTATGTAGTACCTAGTAGTTAGCAGATGTAAAATCTCAACTCTTTCATCTATATGAGTATTTTCCATCTAGCTATTCACTACAACTGTATACATATTGACATTAGATGGCTCCAGCTAAGACACCACTAACTACCCACCAAAATACGAAAATGATAGTTACTGCCAGCTTTATCCGAGCTAAGCTACTTCAGTCTTCATCTACTCAACTGGTCGATAATTCAACGAGGTCATCATGAGTCGGTGCCAATATAGTTAAGGGGTATTCCTCCCATTCTCTTCAACAAAGTATTGATATTTCAATATATCACATCCATTGAAATCATACCCAAAAAGCTACCTATATAACTGGGGGGTATAATACAATTCTATCTCTCTCTTTTCTCTTTGTGAAACAAATTCCATCCCGTGCATTAATTATATTCTGAAAGCTCATGAAAAAAAGGTAGATAAGTCCAAATTATCACCCCACACCCCACTGATTTCCACACCAAGGTTGATTACCGTACTAATACACCACAGAATGATCAAGCCCCATCCAATCTTCCTGCTCATCACCCACTTATTCATGGGCACCGCAATGAGGAGTCCGACTAAAGTGATCAGTAAAGTGATGGCACTAACCATCAGAGTACCACTGACTTCAATTTGATATGGCTTGTACTTGATATCTTTGTTTGGGTGCTTGAAATGTTTGTGGTTGGCATCTTTAATCGTCATATATGCGCCACTGACACCGATGCCGATGAGAATGTTCAGCATCGGTCCTCCAAAACAAGCACTCAGTGCCATAACGGGATATCCTAATCTAGCTACCGTGATATCAGCGACGAGGTCGCCTAATGAATTGCCAACAGCAAAAATAGTAAGACCAAGTATTGCATCTGAGATGCCTAGAATGACACCAAACGCTTTGAGAACTCCGACGACTTCATTGGCGATAGTGGAAATCCAAGCAATAGCGACGACGAAACCAAGGAAACAAAGCAAGAAACGATGTTTGGGGGGCCTCGAAGGGGTTGTCGTTAGTGCGAGAATAGCAACCGCTACCAAAGACCCGAGGAGGGAAAACAAAACCAGGCGTGCGAGCGACTTCAAGTCACCATCTTCACTGTTAGCCCAAAATATCAACACCACAAAGATAGGTGCTGTAAACAATTGGAGTACGACAAGCCAGCGGTTCCAGCCTCTAGAATGCTCTACTCCAGGCTCACTATGCATTACATCCTCGTGGGTCGAATTGACTCTCTTGGGGGGTGACAATGGAATTGGACGAGAATGAGGATGATGACTCTCCGCCGCGATTGCTACTGCGGCAGTGTTGTGTTGACTGAAATTTGAAACAGGTGAACGAGGATATTCCTCGGAATGAGTGTCCCGCCGACTTCTTTGATATTGTGACCATTCGGGGTCTGCTTCCGAGACCATTGATGGGCTATCGGGGATCAATAGCGGGCCAGTATTTCTCCTCACTGGTGTGCCAGATTCCCTTCTTTCTTCAGCAAAGTCTATCTTTTCGTCCTCATCCTTGGATTCCGATTCGACCACCGGCAGTGTGATTGCCAAAAGAAATATACTAGGGGCTGAGACAATGCTAACAAATTTATCCCACCCGCTCTTGTCTCTCCATGTACATAGTGTAGGAAACAAAGCTGAAAGTACGATGTGTGGGCTGGGTAATATGCGATATGGCCACCATTTAATTGGTCTTTCCGTATAGTACAAATCATGCTCCAAATTGACTGATTCGGGCGTAATATCCGAATCCGGTAGCACAATACTTGGAGCCTTAGAGCTAGCAGCCGACATGAACGCTGGCGAATCCATATACAGAGGAAATGGTAATATGGGTGATTGTATCCGAGTTCGCGAGCTATCCCTCGATGAATTCGGTATTTGAAGTTGAGGTCGTTGTACTGTTCGCGATCTACTAGAATTGGTAGGTGAAATCTTAGGTCGTTCGTCTGGAGAACGGGGATGTCGTGGCGACACTGCTGGAGAGTCATTTGCAGGTGGTGCCAACAAGTCATCGTTCCATCGCGGTGTGCTATTTGTGAATAGTTTGTGACTTTGTGATCCATCTAGAGACGGAGGAGGCGAGATAGATAATGTTGGAGACTTAGGAGCGGGGCTGCTAGTTGTAGATGGCACATCTAATAGCCGTGGAAAAGTTGGAGTGGCTGCCACAATGCCAATATCTGGCACATTTGCGGCAGGAAATGCGTTAGGGTCAGTGTGTCTAAGGGCTGAGGCAGCATTCAAAGAGACAGCCCTAGTACGCTTAGGGTCTAGAATAGACCGCTCCGTATCGTTGTCGTCGCTTTCAACAGGATTTATACTCAAGGCATATTCCGATGCCGGAGCCGATGTTGTTGCAGATGTCCTAAGTTGATCGAGTGATGCTGATGGGTCGTCTGAATATCGTCGTAAACTTATAGGTGGGCCATGAGAGCCCCGAGACTTTTGTAACGATGATAGGACCGACCTGAACTCTAGAGCACCCACCAAACTGGGACGAATTGGAGTTATGGTGTTCCTGCGGCTACCAGATGATCTGATTACTCGCATACTGCTAGCCACCTCAGCAGCAATGTGCCTACCCTCATTTCCATCCTCATCACTGTCTTCGTCTTCTGGTACCCGGTGATGAGGACTAGAGCCACGTTCTAATGCCGCGAAATCTTCGTTACCACGGAAGCCCCTCTCTCCTGCTGGCGCATCTTCATCGTCACCATCTTCTTCAGTGACCTCTATTTCTTCGTTTGTCATTGCCAAGTACTGGCCACGCGCTGCAGCTTCTCTTTCACGATGGCGTCTTCGCCCTCCCAAGTACCAATGCCACATAACCACTGTTACCACGTAAAAAAGGTAGAACCCAATCATTACAAAACATTCCCATAGGTGAAGAGCGCCGTCCGCAAGAAACACCATACTAAAGCTTGCTGCAACTATGAAGAAACCAATATCCCTCACAAATGTCTTTTTGCCAACCTTGAACTCCCTAACTAAAGCCATCGATCCTGCGACAACTGCAGTAATAAACCCGGCTGCTCCAATGAGCTCACCTACGGCAAGACTGCCACTATGCGAACTCATCGCAGCAAACGTCGAGAATACATCTGGGCTACCGTTACCAAAAGCTAAAAATGTGACACCCGCCATACTCTCGCTCATTCCCAGTATGCTCGCAATTGTTGATAGATTGATACAGAAGAAATCGCTCGCTGCGATTCCAATCGTCGAAAACAACAATCCAAGCCATAGTATGAGAATGGTGAAAGCCACAGGTTGGGCATTTGGTAATTTGCAATAGTAAAGCGCGAGGTAATTTAGGAGCCCAGCAGTTTCATCGGGACAATTTGCTAGTATGAATCCGCATTTATCCTTGGCATGGTGGACAAGACGACACTATAAGGCCGATATTTAGTAAAGAACTTGCATTGCCTTTGGTCTCCACAAACCTCTTCATCCCGTTTCACAAGTCTCCCACTGTCCAGCGCATCCAATGCTCGTTTTTGTGCAACGCCATATTGGGAACCATGACGGTATTTCGCACTCTGGTCTGCGATAAGGCTTATCACAGCCAAAGACGAGATGATTAATATGGTAAGATAGAAAGCTCGAAAGTTGTATTTAGATCGTGTCGGTAAGCGGGATGGCATCTTATAAAAGGGTATTCGATGCATGCTTGGTGCATGATCTGGTTTGGACCTAAAGCTCTCGTCGGGGAAGTGCGATTACAATGGTAAATATATCAAGTTCATGAGAAGGAAAAGAGCTATGGCACAAGGCAAAAGCTCGAAGTCGTAACCTGGGATGTGCTAGCTAAGCCGTCCAGAGCTCGTTCGTGTATGGTGCAAATCATTAAAAGGAGATTCCGGCAGGAAAAAGAATCGTCGTCATAAGATCGAATGGCAAAGCGTACAAATCCACCTTAACTTCGGAACTAGCACCAAAGGGTAGGTAAGGTTAACCTTATCGATAAAACTGATAAGAGCGGCTGTTGGGCTATTCTTACACTGTGGTAAAAGTGTTGAAAGGAATTGAGAATCTTGCAACTTTTGCAGTGAAAAATTGGTGCCATACTAGGAAGAAAAAGGATGTATTTTTCTTATATTATATGACTTGGGAATCTGCGAATGGATTGTAAAGAACTCAACACCCTTGAAATTATCATGATGAATGTGGCAATCCCATGCAGTCAGTCCCATTGAAAGTGCCGACTCCCGAGGTGATAATATTATGTAAGCCATTCCTTTAATACCTGAGGTTATTTTTACTTGCGCCGGGGTTTGTGCATTCGATCCCCGCTGTCCCTGCCGAATGTAAATAATGAAAATAAACAAACTTCTAAACTCCTAAGCTTAGCATTATCGCAACAGATTTGTCTATCACGATAATTTTTTAATTTTTTTTTGATATGCCTAGAGTCGTACAAAATCGAAATGCGAGTAGGGGCGGAGTTGCTTCTGGCTCTTTATCGACTCCAGCAAAATCTCCCGTGAAGTATGAATTCCCTGGTTGCTATGGTGTTTGGAAGTCCATATCTCTGGCAGATGTGATACTTTGCATCTGCGCGCCGTGCAACATGAAACTTTTCATTACTGACTTTAAATAGAGTGCCCTTAAACGATACATCGCCAGTGAAATTGGCTCTCAATGATGATGCGCAAGAAAAGGCAAGACGATTAAAATCAAGAAATGCTCACCACGAAACTCAGATGAACGAAATCAAAAAAGCCGCGACCCCACGAAAATTGGTGAATTTTAATCGAGCAGGGAGCTCCTCGCCATCTTCAAACCACAGAACCCCAGGGCGTATAGGGAAAGAGAATGAACTCGATGGCGGGGTTATGATGGTGGGGGGAAACGCAGTAACCCCCATGAAGCGTGTTCCAATTCTCGCAAATTTCGAAGAATGGATGAAGATGGCCACAGACAATAAGATCAATGCTGCGAATTCCTGGAACTTTGCGCTGATTGATTATTTCCATGATATGTCACTTTTGAAGGAGGGTGACGGGGTCAATTTCCAAAAGGCCAGTTGCACTCTTGATGGATGTGTGAAGATTTATACGAGTCGAGTCGACAGTGTGGCTACAGAAACCGGCAAGCTTTTGAGTGGATTAGCAGACAGCGGGAACAACAAAAAGAAGAGGGGCGAGAATGAGGAAGGTGAGGGTGAAGGTGATGAGAGCGAAGAAGAGGTCGAAGACGAAGATGGTGTTGTCAGGAAGAAAGCAAAGAAAAGGGTACGTCGGAAGCACATCCACAATTGTTTTATTTTCCCTCAGTCTGAGTGCAAGCGCTTTGATACCTGGTGGAGTCTCATAGTTGAGATGTTCAAATGTTATCAGTGCGGACCAAAACTATGTTTACTTCTTATTTATCTACCGCATACCGCATACTGGTGGAACGTAATGGGGATATTTAGGCCTTATGTCTAGTGGCACGTTTAATTGGAGAGGAACACGGACTCTCATCTGAATATAATACCAGATGAGACCCTTTCTGTCACATACGACCATAGACTGAAGAGAATTGGGCATCCCGTCCGCTCTGCCATACACAAGCTTCAGATCGGTGGATTAGTAGTTGGGTGGGTGACCACCAGCGAATCCCCACTGTTGTATGTTTATTTTTGTCATACATTTTTACTCGATCTTTTGTTCCACAGAGGAGGAAATCCAGTGAAGTGGAAACGAGGGCGGGCGCATTTCATCCACATCTACCTGTGCTATTGTTCCTCGACCGATTGGAAGGCGCCAGTCCGATGACTTAATGGGCGGTGCCTTGTGTCACACTTTTCCTCCCTACTTATACTCGCAGCTATGAGTGCAAATACTTTTGTTGCTTGCAATTGAACTTTAATGTACTATTATCGGCTTATCAGTGATTCTATTAAATATGTTGTGGTTTGGTGGATGTAATCCCTAATCTTTGTATTGGTCAAGTCACTAAACCACAAAACTCGAATTGTAACAACTTTATTTGGCAAAATCTTGTCCATTTCGAACGCAGCAACATCATTGTTGCTTACATGCACTAGAAAACCGTAGCTAATCATAAGTTCAGACTCAACGTTCATCAGAAGCGACTCTCGCAACCTCATTTTCAGCATTACAATTAAAAAAGTTTGAACTTGAGTTTTCTGTTGATCCTTTATTCAAAAAAGCATCTGCAGATTTTGATGAGGGCGGAGCCAAAGGTCTTCTCTTAAATCATCTCTCAATCGATTCTAAAGGACGTATAGTTTTTGATAGTAGTGATGATGCCGGCGACGCATCAGCAGAAGGACGGGGCAGAAGGCGAAAGGATGATGCTATTGAAGAGGATCAGGAAGAAGTTTTAGAATCGGCAAATGTTACGCTAAAAGTTGATGACAATGAGGACGAAGATCAAGATGATGTAGAGATAGATGTGGAAGCTTTGGGCATCAAGTTTTTCCCAAACTTGGATTTTCTTGAAGAACAGGATATTTGTCCATCATTGAAGAATTTCGACCTCGGAGATCCTTCTGGTTCTATGGACATTCCGTTCTTAAAGGCACCGGAAGATTGGCGACAAGATAAAGACAAGACGGAAGACAATGGGGTAGGTGATAGGTCGGGCATTTTCCTCGATGATGATAACCCGGTTGGATTTGATGATGACGATGATGGCCTCCTCGGAAACTTCGATATTCCAGATGATGCTGGATTTGGTGAAGGTGGTGAAGCTTGGGCTCGTGACGCCGCGATCGAACCACGAATGCGAGTTCACGATGTAGGATACGACAATGATGGCGGCGATGGCGAGGATGGAGAAGGACCTGCTGGTTCATTCAATCCCGAGACGGGCGAGTACGTCATTTCTCTTGATCGTGGATCAAAGACGGAAGGTGGTCATGACGATATTTTAAGTTATTTTGACGAGGCCCTGCAAAAGAATTGGGCCGGTCCCGAGCATTGGAGGATACGAAAGATTAAAGACGTCAACAAACCAGCAGTTACGAAGATTCGCAAGGAGAAAGAACCTTTCGAGATTGACTTTATGTCTCCACTAAGTGCTAGCCTAGCTGAAACTATCTATACACATGCAGCAACCAATGCTACAATATCTCTCCCAAAGAAGGACTGGAAATCTAAAACGAGGAATCTTCTTCCCGATGATAAGCATTTTAACTCCAAACAGTTGTTACGCCTTTTCCTTAAGCCCAAAGCTAGAATGGGTAGTCGAAAATCTGGATTCGGAGCAAAATCCGGAACTTTCGGTCAAAAGAAGGAGGATGACATTCCTGAAGGCGAAATTGGTCAAGATTATTGGGCACGAAAAGAAGAACCAGCCCACACGTTGGAGGATGAAGCTCCACCTCATGGAGATTACGATGCCAACTTCTTCCAAGATGATGGTTTGGCAATGCCGGGTGGTATTGATGACGATGATGATATGGAATTCGCCGATGCGCGCGAAGGTTTTTCACCTGGAGCTCAAAGACAAGGTGCAGGTGGTATCGATGCTATCACTGCTATCCTAAATGCCGGACCTCAAGGTGTTGACGGCGAAGAGGGTGCTTTTGGTACACAATTGGTTACACAAAGTCGAAGATTAAGACCTGAATATGTACAATATGCTAGAGTTGCTAAGAAGGTTGATGTGAGGAGACTGAAAGAGGAATTATGGAAGGGTATTGGATTTAGTGAGCCTGAACAACCTGTGAGTTCCTCGTACCTTGTATCAGCCCCCAGACTTTATCACTAACATAAATCAAAACAGGATACCTCCCTTTCCGCATCACGTCTTCCCGCACCACCACTTAAATTGCCTACTGATGAAAATGAGACCCTCCAATTCACAACAGTCATGCAAAACCTCCAGACTGTATACCCGAAGCAAGTCATGAATGATATCTCAACCAGTTATTGTTTTATCTGTCTATTACATTTGGCTAATGAGAAGGGTCTTGTCATTGAAAAGAAAGAGGGTTTGATGGAATTGGATATTAGAAAGGATCCAACAGCGGAAATCACAGTCGAATAACTTTGTGAACTTGATGAACGATGAAATGTTCAAGATATGAAAAGAGGCGTTTTGGGTTTATGCTGATATTATCATGCCTATTGGTGGTTTGTGCTTCACTTAGTTTTCTTGTGCTGTGCTTGTGAATACACTGTATGTTTCAATGGTTGGATTGGATGCGGCATGGTATGAGGGATTTGGAAGAACGTTTACGTGTTTATATTGTGGCATGGATTGAACTGAAATGAGTTGAAATGGATGATATAAATTAAGGTCACGATGATGAGTATTAGAAATGAGGAATCCGTTCTCGTTGTGATGATGAATTTCATGATGAGATTTTTAAGCGAGGGATTTATAGTCACAGAAAAGAATCAATTAGTACCAAAGCTTTTTATTGTCTTTTCAAACTAAATAAATCATTCTTTTTATAAATAATCGAAAAAGTAATTTCGAATCGAATATAATCCGATATATTAATGTCAATAAAAGGTTTTCACAAAGTCTTGCAACTTAATAACTCGACGTTTCGTCAACTATATGTCGGTGTTATGAATGAATGTAGGGCTATTGCTTGTAATGGTTACAGGTTTTCAACCTATACCGTCCGTGACAATATGAGATTTTTGAATATATTGTCTCAAATAAGACAAGACATAGACATTTAAAAGCAGAGTTATGAAATCAAGAAAAGATTATTACTAAGAGTGAAGTTGAAATCTCTCATATGCAGACAGACTCTGCTATTTTCATTAAAAGGTCATAGGACTAACTAAATAATTTGTAATTAATTTATACTGCGGAACTTTTTATCAATCACTAAGGTTAAGATTATTTAATTCTATTGAGTAAATAAGACTTACAAAAATTTCTTTTTTAATATACATAAAAAATTCTATATTCTATTTTTATGTCTAGTTTAATCTAGTCTAGTCTAGTTTAGTCTATAATGAACAAGAAAATGAAATAACAAGAGTTTAATCTGACTTATAAAACCAGTCTAAAGTTAATTAACTTATAAATAGGACCAGCCTATATAATTATCGGAAAAAAAAAACAAATAAAATTCCAAAACAGTTGTTCAATCCTGGAAAGAATGAAGGAAAAATAAATGAAAATAAATGAAAAGAATATATATACTATACTCCTAAGACTCCTAAGTTCGGCTCCAGGTAATCGTATATATATACTTACCTATTTACCTATCAGATAATTTTTGCATTTATTAGCGTGCTTTTCTAGAGGATATCCAGGCGGGGTAGAGGAATGGTGTTTTGGTTTGTGTTTCGGTTTGGGTGGTGGTATGGGTGCTACTTACATCTTCCATGATTGCATCATCATCCTGTGGTTCTAGTTCCGCATCAGCATCAGCATCAGCCATGGCGATATCCGCATCCCCGAGTATGATATCTATTTCTGCATCAGCCATATAGCTATCCTGTACATCTACATCTAGATTTAGGTTTTCAGTGCATAGATCTTCCATGATGGTATCTTGGATTCTTGCATGGTCGTTGATTTCCATTTCCATTTCGGTGTTTGCCATTGTTGTGTCGTTGGAAATTGGCTCTTCATGGATGGTATCGCGCATGATGGTATCTTCTTTGCTGGGTTCCTCGATACTGCTGTTGTTGCTGTTGCTGTTGTTGTCGCTGTCGCCCATGATGATATCTTGTACGCTTGGATCTTCGATGATTGTTTCCACCATAATTACATTCTGCATAATTATATCCTGCATAATTGCTAGAAATTTAGAAGTGTAAAAGTATAAAAATATAAATACTTACCGAGTTATTGGAGCTTATTTGTGTTTGTTTTGTAGTGTAGTGTGTATGTATGTTGTATGCTGTATGTTGTATGTTGTATGTTGTATGTTTGAATGATAAAAAATAAAACCCCATATTCGAAATACCCAAGCTTCTTATCTTTCTATCCTATAGCATGTTCAATTCCTGTTTCTGTTCTCCTTTCTTCATATTCCTATGTGTGATATCTATATCATGTTGTTGTTGGTCTAATTATATTAGAGTATATCTATCTACATACATAATACACAATGCCATTGTTCCTGCATAGGTCGCTTAAGTTAATTGATCAAAGGGTGAAGGGACGGAATAAAGAGTTCTTTAGATGGGTAAGAACAATTGCTTTCTTTACTTTGAATGCTCTGGTTCTTTGTCTAATTGTAATCCTTTACTCGAGTATAAAATTAGAATAAGAGAAGAACTACCAGGTAACCTAAATCACCAGTTTCGCGAAGAGTAATCTAAAAGATGAAATCATATTAGCTGAATAGTCAGCCATATAAGAACATAAAACACCAAGGTAATTAGTTCCCCGTTCTTCGCTAGCAGAGAATTAGAGTTAATGAGTTATGCTATTATAATTTAGATGTAGATTTTTTTCATAACCTTAGTTGAGTTACCTACTAAGTATTTTAGACATACAGAGATTTCTCTTTATATTATTGAGCAGTAGTAGATGAGGAGGTGGAAGAATAAATAGAATAGAATAGAATATCCAAGTTCAAATCCATCATCTATATGTAAACATGTATATACAACATAACAGTATAAATCATCCATCTGGTGATCCTCAAACCATACATCCACTAACGAAATTTTCAATGCAATACAGTACAGTGCTAATTAAGCAAAATCTTATATACTATATCCAATCCGATCGATCGATCCAAGTTCTAACATACATTGATTTATTTATCCATCCATCCATTCATCCATCATTTCATACATACATACATACACACATACATTTAAAATCTTCTCGCGAGCTTCGATCCTGCTCTTATTTTTGCACCAAAGAAATAGATAAAGTAAATCAACGCACAAAGACCAATACTAATGAATCCAATAGTACCCATAGCCCATTTCGTCGACATGTTATCAAACATGAGGACACCGAGATGAGCGAGACCAGCTGCGAGAGCAAAGGAAGGGATGAGGAAAGCTGCGATGGCGGCACCGGCGACGTTGGGGTAGGAGTCTGGGGAGGAATTGAAATTAGCGAGATGTAAGGGGTAACTAATGATGGATTGGAAACATACCAGTAATATAGTTAAGCATACTGAGCCATAATAATGGATCTGCAAAACCAAGAACACCACCAGCGACAACTGGTGACCAGTAAGATACGCTTCCATCAGAGGTGAAAGCGAACCAAAGAAGTGTGATTGGGAAAAGCCAAACGGTAACCAAAGAAGTGAGGAATCTAGCTTCTGGACGGTTGATACCATGCTTCTTACGATCTCTTGCATAAAACCAAGTTTGAACCGGAACGAAGAAGAACATGACGACTACTCCGACGACGAAGTTAAGGTACGTGAGATCGGCACCGATGTAAGAGAGACCATTATTGACGACGAAAACATCAAATACTCCATCGAGGTACAAGAAGAGGATACCGTAAGCGAAACCATTGTACAAGCCAAGGAATAAAACAACTGGCTCCGTGAACATAATTCTGAATGTCATGGTCGTGATAAACTTCATTTCTTGTAAAACATTGAGTTTGCTTGTCAAGATAGCAGCTTCTTGATCACCAACGGTTTGATTCTTTGCGGCTGCTTTGGCGATAACCAATCTTGGTAATGTTTCTGGAATGAAACACATGATGATAGCGAATGCAAAACCAATAATTACATTGATTAAGAAGATCCATTTAAGACCCATGTTCGCATTATCCGCTATCCACTCCCACGGGGATCCGAGAGATGGACCAATGTTTGCAGCTATATGCAAGTCATTAGTACTTATGAGGCGGAGACTAGAATATTTCTCGGGTCTTACACATGACGAAAAGGGCCATCGCTTGTCCAGCACCATCGATATCTCCAAACAGATCCGCAATTGTACCAGCTACATTCGAAAGGGCAGTAGAACCAGCTGTGCCCGCAAGGAACATGAAGATGACGAGCATAGGAAGATTAAGAGCATATGCGGTTCCCTAAATCATGTTAAAAATGATTCCATGAATGATACCTTCGAGGTCACTTACAAAGTTCAAAACTGCATAGAATGCAATGCTAATAACATAGATCCATTTACGGCCACCAAGATCACTGTAGATGTTCAGTTATGATTCTGTTCACAAGCACGATAATCGCAGTATGCGCCATATGCTGTGTTCAACCTACGATAATGGACCCAAGAATATAGGACCGACCGCTGTTCCCAAAATGAACATACTCTGGCCCAGAGTAACAACTTGAGTAGTCCCCCCAAACTTCTCTTGTATCAAGAACTCGGCGGATACATAAGTTGTACTGGTAAGTGTAACGAAAGTCTGCAACATACAGTAAATAACCACGATACCCCATCGTTTGAAGGCGGACCAATGCATGGGGTGATGGACATCTTGGGCTTTGACGAGCTCGAGAATGGCGATTGTTTGATCTTCGTGCCTCGTCGCAGCGTTTTCATTTCGTGGAATGACATCACCTTTCTCAATATTGGATGAATCTGAAGCCCTGGTACTCTCATCGATCTTCTTCTCGGCATTATCGGTAGAAGCCATGGCGAGCGCACAACAAACGAGATGCTTGGCCCAAAGGATGAATGTAAGATCTTATAAAAGAGTACTCCGTATATATAATGTAGTAGAAAAATATCAAATAAAAATATTAGGGGCACTAACTTAACGTCCTTGGCTGACGGTCTGTGAACAGGAAGGTTGGATGATCAATTCATCGGAGGCTGATGCCAGGTACGAGAATATATCCCACGAGATGAGAATATTTGTGAATGAAATTGGAGAATCATGGGAAGAAAACGGAACGAAGGAATGTTTTCGATAAGAAATTTAGAAAATAAATTCCGTGCCGCATAGCCCTACTATCCGCCGCGCAGCATTGCATTGTGTTGACTTGGATAATTAGGTTTATCCATGTCAAAATCTATGGAGACGGTTTGGGTCGAATGGTGGCCACGGCAAGGAATAATGAAGAATGAGTATCAATGATTGGTTTGTTGTCCCTCATGATGCTTATCTTGATCTAGAGTCGATGATTGTGGAGACGATGTATCCATATTTGCCCTCGGGGGTTTCTAATTTCAGGTTTCTTAAAAAGGGTGGTTGAGGGTTGAGGCGCCTCTTAACAATGAATGTTGGTCAAGAAAATGAAGTTAAAGTTAAGCCGTAACATACTCCGCAGATAAGCAAAAGGAGAAGAGAGGGGAGGTGGAGGCAGGGTACCCGACATATTCGAGTAGATGAATCTAGAAACCTTCGATGGGAAGTTTGAAAGAAAGAATTCAATCCATTATCCATATAATACATCAATCCTTGTTATGTACGGAGCATGCATGGAAGCCATGTTGATGGTTGGTGTTGCTACTCCGTATATACTTGATTTGCTGCAAGATGAGGTGCAGATTGCCTGCCCACTGCCAGAATGCTGCATCAAGCGTAACCATTGCTTGCCCAGACGGAGAGAAGCCCATGAAGGTGTTTCCGAGAAAGCCACAAGATACTAGGGAAAAGGCGATATCCGGGCTGTTGGAATTCTGAAGATAGTAGATACTAGATAGTTGACTTGGGGATGTAAGGTATGGGGAACGACCGATGGCTAGATACGAAGATAACGATAACTCTTGAATCTTAAATCTGACATGCTCAAAAAGGAGATGTCATTAACCTTATCAAAGATGGGCATTGAAAGTAAGTAGTAGGTTGGATAAGAGATGAGATGAGATGAAATGAGATGAGATGAAATGAGATGAGATGAAATGAGATGGAGATAATATGAGACATTGACGTTATTAGCTGAGCGACCTCGGCATGGTATTGGAAACATGGAATTTATTATTGACATTGTTGAAGGTTTGAATCGACTTCTGCTTGCCATCAAAAAATTTATAACAAAGAACCTACTCACCGGGACCTGCTAGATATTTATCAGTAGCAACTTGTTGTAGGTCTTATGAGGTAGCTGGCAGTAGACGATTATATATTTACTTTCTAAGCATCACAAAAAGCAAACATCAATTCAAGTTAGGCAAGGTTATAGGTAATCCTCCAGGAAAGATTATTATTATATTATATAGAGGATTTTGGCAACCCTGATTGCAAAGGAGATGGTATGAAGAAGGCCTTGAGGAAAAGCAAACGAATCCAAGTTTTCTTTCTCTTTGATCTTTGAGTTTCCTTTGTTCTTGTAAGCTTGGATGCAACGATGAAATATCAACGACGACACCACAGCACCAGGAAATGCTGCCGTGATCTACCATCAATTTCCAAAGGCTGAATCCAAAGGCGGAAGACTATTCTAACACCCTCTGGTATTTCCTACCTGTATGGCCTCGACTTCCAATGTTCAGGCTATAAGGCTATAATATCATCATTTGAATATTCCCCATGTACATACACCTCTCTATTATATTACACAAATTCAGTCCCAACAAGTCAACGACGGTCATGAAAACTTTACGGAATCTCAAGTCTTGGCTATAGCATAGGATCTCCTGAAGTTCGAAAATCCGCCCTCTCTTCCCATTGTTTCCTGTCCTCAATTCAAATCTTTTTCCCACTCGAAATTCTGTTTGGAGCCTCGTCGGTCATTTGTTTGCGGCCCCTATCTTTGACCAATCCAAAGTCGTGATGCACTTGTGGCTTCTGCAGGTGAGTGTAATCTTTCCAGGTTTAGCGCGAGGCTCGACATAGAGGGGTAAGGCTGGCAAGGCTGTCGTCTTTTCTTTTTACCACTATGCGCCTTCCCAACATCTCTGAGAATACCTCGAAGGAGATCTTTTATTCTAATGATATATTGGTAGAATCACATACATTACATAGATCTTCGACATTATCGATTTGATCTCTCATGCATATTGATTGTTGCTTGCGAACTTACGATCTTTTGCCCTAACTTAGCTAGGCCCGGATTCACTAACTACACTACCCTATTTATCTTTTCCATAACTCAATCACTTTTAACTCCCATCCAGCCATCACACCTATCACTTCACCACCAAGTACGTTCCCAATCCTTCAATACTATTGCGGTGTCTCATAATTCTCCCAAGGTAGTTCAATTGAAGCTCTTGCGCTTGCAATACCATTCCAATTCCTCTTTCGGACCAACCCATTCGTTGTCATCGCCTGCGAACTTCAACATGCCTACCAAGAAGAAAAATAATGTCTCTCATCAGGCAATTCAGACGAAACTTCCATATGCCGTATCTAAGAGAAAGACGGATCAATCTTTCCAAGTTCCTCAAACCAAGCGAGCCAAGAACTATATAGAGATTTCGGATAGTGACAATGACGATGAAGATTCTCAGGTCGATGCAGCCAACAGTAGTTTTACTACTGTTGGAAGCGACGACGACGGTAATGAGTCCGACACAGGCTCAGTTATTATAGTTGATTCGCGACCTCCTGCATTGACAGCGGAAGTCGTTGCTCAAAGTGTCAAGCTGGATGAGTTGATTAGGAAAATTCCAACTGAGGTACGCTTCAACACTTGAATTTTTTCTGTCAAGATCTTCGACCAACTACGCAGTAGCACCGGCGAAGACCTATGAAATTCTTTCGTTTGAATGTCCGAATCCAATGTATTATCGCTCGGCGACATCCATTATCTCCATGCTCTTCGGAGTGTCTTGCAGATTCTCGATCGAATGATCTGTGGTGTTTCTCTGTTGATTTTATTCACTAACCACTCAAATGCAGGTCCACCAGACTATCGCTATGTTTCTACCGTCCGATGCAGACATCACACGATATTCACGAGTCTGTAAGAGGACTTACAGCGCCATCTCTGACAGTGTCTGGCGTTATCGATTCCTAGAGAAATTTGATGCTGTACCAAGTTTGTCTCTACCGCTTTTGACAAAAAAGTACAAGTTCAGATGCGCCACCACGAAACTTTACACCAAGTTCGACTTGAATGAGTACAGGTACCTGGGCAATTCGGTTGTCAAACAAATAGAACAAGCGCAAGAAAAAGTCCTTGATATGCTTCAGAATCTTATCATCGGTGTGTCTCCTTGCGAGTCCATTGGTAGAGTGTGCATACTAATTGGAGAACACAGAATCCGATGCTCGCAGAGGCTATGATGATAATGGCGACAAAGTGGTTGTAAGTCGCAATCTCGACTACATCCGAAATTACGTTTCCTTCGTATCTGGCATACCTCATACTGGAGACATAATTGATATCGTTGATTCCATTGCGAAGACCAAGAACAATTGGAGGTTAAAAGCGGTCTGCTCTGTCGATGGCGATGCTGATGCTAATACCCGGGTGTTATTGATTCAATTATGCTTGACATCAATATCTTTGGATCCAAGATATTGCACAAACACAATATCTCATTTCGACTTATCTCAAGCGGAGGCTTATGCTTCACCGGCAAGGCAACCCTTATTTCTTGGGAGATGGAAAGGCGATCTCAACGTCCGTTGGTGCTTGCATGTAGCAAACTTCTTCAAGTTCCACCTCAAGGCTGGAAAAGGTGAAGGGCTTCTTGCTCATGCCTATGCCGACCTGCACCAAAGTCAATTGCCACAGCCATGGTTGGGTCGATTGAAGTCAGGTACTCAACAATTGGGAAGTCATTGGAAAGGGGCCTATTGTGAGTGCTGAAGACAATTTTTCGTGTTGAGGAGTTGAAAAGCTAATCCGACATTAGTTTATATGGACGGTGACGAATTGGCAAGAATAAGAGAGGCTGAAGAAGACACAGATGACGGCCCCTACTCGGACGAACTAGATGGTGGGGAATCTTTTCAGGTAAGCTCACTTGAGATGTCAGTGATGCAGGATGACTAACCGAGGTCTTACAGGACATCTCGTTATTGTTTGACGACCAAAAGTTCAGCGAGCGAAATTGGCCCAAATCGTGGGAAAGTATTCTTCGAAGTGACCCATTTTCTAATGCCGTTCCTGAGCCCACTCATCGCCATGGGTCGAGACGCAACACTCGATCGAGCCGATCAGGAAAGGACCACAGAAAGCCCAAAGAGAACCCAAACCCTGGTGTAAAATACTTTTATGGTTCTTCGCGTGACTCTGTCTCGGCTGCCCATCTATATGGAGCTGTACATGGAATTCCTCCACAGCATGGGATCCCTGGCTTTCAGAGAATCACCATCATGAAGTTTTTTCCCGATAAAAATGGAGACTACGATGGAGGACAGACCTGGGGCTACGAAGGTTGTGTTTTGCCTGGTAGTCGTATCATTGTTGGTCGATGGTTTGATGCATTAGCTATGGCTCATAGGGACGTTATGTCAGGGCCATTCATTTTCTGGAATGTGGATGAGAGTGATGCGCACGAGCCTATTGATGGCAAAGAAGCGCTGGAATTCTTCCGTCTCATGAAGTTCCATGGTCATTGTTAGCTTTTGCTCTCCCAAGCTAGCTTCGCTCCAATGAATGACCTACAAGGATTTCGAAGAAACGACCAATGTTAGCACCATAAACTAGAGATTCAGTTCTTCAATCTACGACAATGATCAGCTCAACGATACATACAAAAGAAATGTGTCAATATTATAATACCTTCATTAAAATATTAACATTAACATCAGCATCGGCATCAGTATCAGCATCAGCACAGCATCAAGCATATCGTTCAAATACATATCCCGACGCGCATCAGCCGGCGGCTTTCATCTCGGACATGAACTATTCTCGGCATCACAACAATTTCAATTTCATTTCATTTCAACCCACAGTATCATTTTGGACCAAAAGTACGAAAAGCACTTTCAACATACTCTATGAAGTATCCTTTCATTTCCGTCGAGTCTCGGGCATCGTTTACTCACAATTTTTTCAATTCGACTTTAGACATATTTACCAACTTTAGCATTCTTTTCACATACATTCTTCGACATACTTCGAGAGTTTCCTCTCAGACATATTTTTCGCGCAATTTCTTTCCTTGTTCGTTTTCCTATTGATGTTTTTCCCTCGCAGGAAGGAGTGGGCGAGTCGATTGATATGCAGGAGGACTTTGATTTGAGGACTGGGTTATAGATGGATATAAATGGATCTGGTCATGGATATACCCCCAATTTGGCGTTGGATCAGGGTGGTAATCTTCGAATCTATGAAACTGCACTTACATCCGCGTCCCCGTCTGCATCTGCACTTTCTGGTGGTGGTAGGAGAGCAGAATTTGAGCTCCAATGGAATGCCAGATCAGGATCTGAAAGTATTGCATGAGTTGGGCAATCAATAGAATCTCCTTGGTTCATGGTTTCGCATTTTGTTTTTTCTTTTCTTTAAAATTTTGAGCTTGAGCTGGAGCTGGAGCTTGAGCTGAAGTAGATTGAAGTGCGTATCACATCACTTCACAACCAATATGAGGAACGTGATGATTGATAGAATGGAAATGAGAATTAGTCAAAATATCATGCTCGCCTAATGCTGTGCTGTGCTGTGCGCATGTGAAGATGTAGATATAGATTTATATCTAAGTAGCTCCTCATGCTATTGCGGGTGATAATTTGATGCTTGCTTATCGCTGAGAGCTGTTTTTCAAAATAAAGATGGAACAGAAAGGAATAGATACAGGCCAGTTGCTAAATGGAAAGATCAAGATAACATCCTATAACCAAGGGAAAACCAATGGTAGAGTAACAGGTTCATGCATAACAAACATCAGATGTCGCAAAGGGATAAGATCATAAGGTGTTTATGTTTCGTTCTTTCTTTCCTTCTTGCTTTCTTTTGATTTTCCATTCACATACCAGCCGGCTGCCAGTATGCATGTTGTATGTTATGTTATGTTTGTTTGCCTGTCTGCCTATTCGACCCAAAACGCCTCTCTTCTACCCTCATCGCATCTCCGCTTGTACTGCCTCCTTTCGCTTGTACTGCCTCCTTTCGCTTCTCCCGCGTCTATTCCTCGATTTCCTTGACGCACTCCCACTCGCCCCTCAGATTCTCCTTCCATAGAGAAACTTTATTATCTCCCCCGCTGACTGCTAATACGTTCCCGCTTAAACTCCACGACACGCGCCAGACTTCACGTTCGAATTGTAGGACTTTGGATTCCCATTGGCCTGGATTGGCTGCGGAAGAAGTCCAGATTCGGACAGTTTTATCTTGGGAGGCAGATGCTATGTAACCTTTTGGGTGTTAGTTGTGTGAGATAAATTTTCATAGAAGGGAGAGATTAATGGGCAAAAAAAGTGGCAGAGGGCGAAACATACTCTTTTGCAAAACAGTAGGACTCCACGCAACATCTCTAACCCAGTCTCCGTGCCCTTGTAATGGAGCACCCTCAACCTTATAACTCAAACTAGCCTGATCCCATCCCCATATCCTCAAAAGATTATCACTCCCTCCGGTAACAAATCTCCTAACGCCCCCCTCCTTTCCACCCGCATTGGCGCTCACCAAACTACCTGGCTGCGAAGATGGCGCCCAAGAAACACTATTCACGCCAATACCATGTGCATGAAAAATCTTGTGATCCATAGAATTATCTTTGAATTCTAAGACCGATACGTTTCCATCCGAGGAAGCGCATGCGAGAAGACATCCAGATTCGTGGGGACACCAGGAGAGGGAATTAACGGAAGCGGTGTGGAGGGCGAAATCGTAAATTTTTGTCCAAACTGAGGAGGTTTCGCGGTAGATGAGGACTTTTCCGTCGTAGCCCGCGGAGGCGAGGATATTGCCATATTTTGGATGGGCCCAGGAGATGGACCAGATGGCTCCTTCATGACTATGGAATTGATATGTTAGCTAGAATGTTCGGGAGATAGATCATAATGAAGATCAGTGAAATGTGAGGTGAAGGGATATGTGTAATGCGTTGAGCGCAAGGTTGTAGGCCCCGCGTATTGGAAATGTTTGAAGGAATTCACAAGAACAACATACCCTTTTAGTGTTTCTGTAAGGCGATGTGTTTCTCCTTCGATTTCAAAGATCTTAACGGTGCGATCCGATGAACATGTTGCGAGTCTGCGACCATAATAATCTAAAGCTGCATCATGCTATATAACAACCAATTAGTTTACTGACATTAGTGTGAGCGCTTCATGTATATGCATGAAGGTTCCTGCGATATATAGAAGAGATGACTTATAATACTCACAATCATATCATCATGGCCTGCGTTGGTTATTACTTGCGCCATATTGACTCAAATTTGGAAAAGAATTAAATGGTTGTATACTACTATGTATTTTAAAACACCTCCCAGGTCTTGAAGCTCCCAACTGATTGAAGCTGCCAGATCGTATCTAAGCGGTCCTTACCGCTTTGGTATGCACCGGTGAAACGTTTTACCGATTTAATGAAAGCATGTGAGTCTGTGATAAGGTAATCGTTATCCTTACCGCTTACCATTTAGAGTGACAACGAGAGGCAAAATCCCATGTTCATATACAAGTCCCGAGCCTTTACCTATGACATCTTTGAATCTTCTCTTCTCTCATACTTTCTCTCCTTTCCTTTCTCATCTCATTATTTCTTTTTGGCTCATTGATTAATGAGATAGACTCTTGTCTATATACTCTACATCCTCTATATACCCCATAGTCATTTGATAATTAATTCTCTAATAGATTTATTCTTCTCATCCCTTTTGTACTTTTACAGATTCATTTCATGGGCCTCGGTTCGAAAATTACCCTCACATTCCCGAATCGTCATATTGGATTTTGTAATCTTTGATTACAATTAAATCATCAAACCAACAATCTTTTGAATAACCTCAAACAATGGCCGACAACCTTTGTGGCCCATCCAATGCTTTGCAGAATTTCCAAAAGCATTCGAATGTTGACCGCACCTTACAACAAGATCGATTAGTTGGGCGAGCATCGCCTTCGCAAGTATGTCATATAATATTCCCATACTTCTAATCGCATAATAATACCACCTATAACTCTTACTAACAACACAACAGGGGTTCCGGACTTCTTCAGGTCCAAATGCAGGTCAACTAGATGCTGAATTCGCAGCTTTTCAAGCTGGTCACCAATCATTTAGTCCCTCCCCATCGATCCAAAACTTTTCTCCTCGACATTTTCAAACATCGTCTCCTCAATCCTTTCAAAATCCACCACCACAATTCGCCGCAGGTCAAGGATGGGCTACCGATTTTCAAAATATGAGCATATCCGGTCCTCAGGCGCAATTTCAACAACAAGGATTACATCAAACGAATCAATCGCAAATGGGCGGTGGATGGCATCAGGAGTTTGCGCAAAGTTATGGAGGTTCGGGATCAATCGCGCAAGGAAAACAACCTGTTATGTCAATGAATGGTCCTTCTATGATGAATCATGGATATAATCCAATGCCGAGAGTTCTTATGCAACAAAATCAACTTATATCCACAAGACAATCATCGGTGGAAAACAATGAAGCTTTTGATGATGCAGCATTTGCCAGAGCTTTTGATGAAGCAGCTAGTGCAGAGAAAGAGAGAGCGCGAGAGCAGGAGCAAGAATTGGAAATAACTAGAGCTCAGCAAGAGACCGCGATAGTTTCGGAACAAGCAAATGCCGATCAAAAAGCAGAGTTTGACCTCGACAGAGCGGAAAGCGATCTTCTCAATCAAGCTCCCCTTGGCGCAGACACTATTCAGGATCCCGCAGCCGCAACATTAGAAGAGAACACACATGCAACAGACGCCCTATCACGCACAGCTGGCGAGCTCCTATCAAATGTTAGTGATAACCAAAGCGACAAGTTTCAGAACAGTCAGTTTCTTCAACTTATGCGACAATTTCGGGATAAAGAGGTTACAGTTGAGGGGGATCAAGTGGTGGGTACACCTATGAAAGGTAAACAGGGTGTTTATGAGAATAGAAATGAAGGAGAATTTCATGATATGGTTGGAGCACCCTAGCATAGTTTATTTGATTGATTCCTCCCCTGTGGACTTTTGTGGTGTACATATATTTGCTTATGGGTAATTGAAATTAGTCAAACTTTAGAATTCTCAAGAGAGAAACTAATGAGGATTTGAATTATTGCGAAAGAATCAGATTGAGCGAAATGAATGTAAGCTCTTGATGGCGACGACGATGAAGAAATCGAGGAGAACCTGCATCGGTGCAGATCATGCAAGTTGCAACGAATAGAAAGTACTGGTAGCAAGCGCAAAATGGCCTCGGTCTGGGAAATTGAATATGTACGGAGTATGTATAAGTATCCACCCACCCACCTGCATGCATACAGTGCTCTCATTTCTATATCATCTCTGAACAACAACATCAGCATACTAATTTCGAAACATCCAGTAGGTACTTATAGATAGACTATTTAGCAGGTACGTTGGATAGCTAATTAGCTGGGGATTTTACTTGTAGATGTAAGACCTGGGATGTAATGTTATTTTTTGATTTTTGATGGTTAATGGTTAATGATTAATTGTTAATTATTCAATTCTATGTGTGGTGGATATGGATATGGATGTGGATATCATTATACTCCTGTCTTCAACCACAAACCACGTTCATGAAAGAAAATGTAACACTTAAATTTGATTGATCCCAGGATCGTAGGAATTAGAAAATAAAAAATAGTTATTGAAGACGAGAATGAAAGGGAAGGGAAGGGAAGGGAAGGTGTATGATGTATTATGTATTTAATATATATAAAGATTAGATTAAAGAATAAAAGAAAAGCTTTTCGAATTTGAAGGATTAACCTCAAAGTTATAGGGTTTGGAAGACACGAATTAGGAATTAGCAATTAGGAATTGGGAATTGGAAATTGGAAATTGGAAAATAATGAGGTTACGGAAGCGAATAGAAAGGGGGGGATAAAAGGGAATTGAGTAGATAGGATATAAAGTTTAAATGGGGAGTTTGTGAAATGAACTGGCTGGGGTAGACGTGCTGGTGTTTTGTCCTTGTCTGAGAGAGGTTTATTATTAGTGGTGAAGGGGAATAGAATATGGGATGGGAGGATATTGAGGTTGAGGTTGACGAATATGAAGCAGACAGGGAAAGCAGGAAGGAGTTATTAACCACCCAACCAAGCTGACATTTCTTGACAACTTACGATTTACAACGTATACGTATACCAATATATAAAAGGAAAGAAAGTGAGAAAAACCCTTTCAAGGGAGTCTGCGACTGCGTCGTCTGGAACTGTTTAATTTATCCGTAGGTGGGTAAGATTTTATTTTTCTCTTTTTATATATATATTTAAAAGAAGTAGTTGAGTGGAAACTGGATAAGGGAGGTGAGTCTAGGAATTAGAAGTTCTAAATCATGAATATTGCAGAATATAAATAAATATAAATAAATACATCCTCAAATCATAATCGATCTCGAGGTCTCTATTAATATTTATAAAAGTTCTAGTTCTAGTTCTAGTTCTATTTAATCCTATTGTCTATTTTCTATTTTTTATATTCTTCTCATTCTTCTTCTTCTTTTTGTTGTTGTATACGAACTAGGTTACTGAAGGTTACTGATCTAAGTTTATTTGATTTTATTTATATACCTAGTAATGAACATTGAATGCTAATAAAAATAATCTGCGAAATGCTACAAAAGCAGCCAAGTCACATTCAAGCAAAAATCTAAATGTTAAAAATGTGTAAGATTGACTACCTAGTCATAGAAAATAGCTCTTTAGGCAACTGGCCTTGATATATAACATCCTCCCCGTCTCCCGCTAAAACTCTACAACTTCTTCTCCTCTATGAGCCTCTTCTCCTCCTCACCTACATAATCTCTCCATCCTTCTCCTCTCATTCCACTGACCAACTTCCTCAACGCCCCACTCCTCAATGATCTTCCATCTCTCTCATAAGCCATCTCAATAGCCATCAAACTAATGACGAAAATTCCCACGTCACCACCCTTAATTCCCTTCCACCAACCCCTCTTTTTGCCAACTTTCCAGAGTGAATCCATGGATGCTCTTGCACTGTATAGGAATTCGCTTCTCGCATCTTTTCTAACAACGAATCCCCAAAGACCACCTAATGCACCACCTAGAAAGAATCTTTGAGTAGGTAGAACTTCTCTTGGGAGAACTGATTGGAAAGCACAGATACTAGCCCAGCTGGTACCGATGGCGCCGGAGATATAGAGGGTAGATTTAAGGATACGGATAGCGAGGGCGTTGAGGGAGGAAATGGGGGAATTGTAGAATTTACGGTAGGAGGGGAGAGAGAAGAGGGAGAGGATTATGGTGAAGACCCGGGCAAGACGGGGGAAGACTTGAATCCAGTAGGTGAGGTATGTACGGAGACAGGAAGGGTCGGAAGGGTGGAGAGTGGCGCATGTGAGTGATGTTATTAATGGATGGGCTGGAGAGGTTATGGGGGAAATGGCACTGAGGGATTGGGGAAGAGTAGGACTGTTGGGGAAGAGGATGGGAGATACGAATGGTCTAGGATAGAAGTTAGCTAGCCGCGTGTGAAATTGTAAATGGGTAATAACGTACGGGTAGTTAAGACGTGCCATTTCGGCAAGATTATCAACGATGTCGTAAGTACTTGGCCATGGTAAATTGGCAGGACGATCTTCCGGTCGTGATTGAATGTACTGAGGAGAGTTTTTGAGAATGAAATCTCCATATTGCTTCACATAATTAGCATCATTCCCTGCAAAATTGACTGAAATCCATACCTGTGGAAAGCAATCTCTATCAAAAACAAAAGCATGAAGCAATTGTCCACAAGTCAATGGGAAAAGTAACCAACTTCCCCACCACCAAGGTCTCTCCCATCTACTTCCCTCCTTTCCCCAAATCCACCCCTCATCTTCAGCCAAATTATATGATATTTCTGCCGCTCTACTCAAAGCATATATCGCAATTGTAAGTCTCAACTGATCACTTGGATAAACTGCCAACATAAACCCAGCCAAACTTGCTCCAACTGCTGGTGCCAAACTCGATGTGAGAGTTTTACTTGTTTTCGGATTTCGTTGTCTGAAAGGTTGAGCATCGGGTGTAAGAAGATGTGCGCGAAGTCGAGTGAAGAATCGGAAGAGGATTCTATGGAAAAGGAGGATACTGGAAAGGGAAAGCGAGAGGCGGAAGTTTGGTGACTTCCATAATGAGACCTTCTTTCCTCTATAGTATCGTTTAGCTTTGACTCAACTCATCTTCTTTCTTCAAGGATACGAATAGAAAAAACATACCCAGCTTTCCCAGCTCCCATAAACTTTTCTGTAAATAAACTCCATATCTTCAATCCCGCATTCGTAGCAAGGAATAACCTCAAACTACCCCTCACAGCCGCAGCATTATAATCATCGCGACCGGGTCTTTCAACCAATTTCTCTACCTTTGTAACTGTGGGTGCATTTCTCTTTAGAACTTTCGATCGTGATATTATATATTTATGTAGTGTTTCGTATTCTTTCGCGGAAATGGTATACCGAAGGGCGTTTCGGAGGATAGGATCAGCAGTTGATTTGGCTGAAATTCGATTGCGAGGCTGTTTGGGAGCTTCATGAGCACCACTGGGTGCTGGATCCATGGTTTTGATTATGGTCGTCGCATGAGTGGTGTTGTTCGGTGGAGGGTTGTAGGGATTCTTTGAGGCTCACGAAGCTCCTTAATCAACATGTGAATGTTTACGGAGGACCTCGGCGTAGAAGAGATTAAATTGACGGATCTGCGACAAGGTTTCGCTTTTGTGTGGAGAAAAGAAGATTTTGATAAAGGTTTAGATTTTGATTACTTTACCTTGAGGACCTCGGGATGGATATAATATTGTTTGGTTTATTCTATAGAAAAAGTTGATGTTAAACACCTTCCCTTCTGTTGCGTTGATGTGGCATGGCATGGCATGGTTCTGCGACCCCAAAACACCATCAGCCCAGACATGTAAACGGTTCTGTGGATAACGCAAAACGAATGTTTTAGAATTGTCTGGGATATCTAGATCGATTATGCATCTAAATATAAAAATATGAAGAAGATCTTCCGGTAATTATTTGAAAAGAGATCCAATAACTAGGTCTACTTACTGCTTCGCTGTTCATACTCCGAGATAGAAAATCAACACAATATGCCATACAGAGACAGATGAATGTTCTGCGATTCGCAGAACTATCTCCCCGAGTCTCGCATGTCTTTCCAATAACGATGTGTTCAAAGTTCAGCCCTGCCGCTGCCTTGTTGTTTCTTGATATCTATCTCATATCGCCGTCAACCTAAAATCATCGAAGATCACCATTTCTTCACATTTTCCAACGCAGTTTCAAGTCAAGAAGAATGAGTATGATTCTTCTTCATGATACAGTACAAGACCGCAATCATAATGAAAAAAAAAAAGATATACCGAAGCAAGCAATCAAAAATTCCCCAGATGGGGACCCCAGAGGGTACCCAATGATTCTTGTCTCCCCGGTGTGCAATGGAGGACTCGTATCATAGCATTCTCGATTCTTGATCCGAAAATGCTTCTAGAAGGTAAGTATGAGAAAAAAAGGAAAAGAAGAGAAGAAGAGGGAGAAATCGGTTTGTTATATAGATGATGGGATGTTGACCGTGCAAGCTAGAAAGGGACCGATTGGTGCAAATAGGGCAAACTTGGCCTTGGATAGTAAAGCGTCCTTTCAGCTTTGTTTGGTGGTTGTAGTCGTATAGTGAACCGTTTCTATTCGTAAAAGTTTTGTATTTTCGCTCCACAAGTGGTCATTCGGCTCGCTTCCGACATCACTCCCTTCTCTCTTTCCCTTTCTTTCTCCTACTTCCCTTCTAAAGGATTTTAGGATCAAGAGCCAAGAATGCTATGATACGAGTCCTCCAGCAAGCCCAGCCTCGAATAAGGGGGTTGTAGTAAAAGGGCCAACCGCCAATGTTCAATCAAAAGCATTATATACAGCTACACCTGAGAAAGCCCAACTGTGAATAATAAGTCCTTACTCCGGGAACACTTCCTCATAAGCATATGCCATTTACTTTCATCATTCTTTTTTATTTTTTATTTTTGAACATTCTGATGATTCCTTCATGCACTCACTCCAAGGCTCAGCGTTGTATCCATATCTCGACCAGAGGCTCAAGTAATCTTATTTTAGATCCTTATATGCCATGGCAAATATAAGTTATCGAAAGGGTATTGAGATCAAGGATAGCCAACACCTTTAAACCTCGCAGGCAAGCTTTTTAAACATTGGTTCTCTCATCGAGCTGTATTGCACAAGTGTCATGGATGCGAAGCACTTCTATACCCAAATATGTCCAGATGAGTTTCTACTATATCATCAAGTCTAAGCATATCGTCGATCTTCATGTCGCAACTCTAATTATCCTTTAGATATTTTTGAGCTCCACAGTGATTAGCAGAGACCGAGCCGAGTCCATATTTGCTTCATCTTCATCTTCTGATGTAGATCGTGTCAGTATGTCGTCGATTATATGTTTATGACGCTACAGCCCGTATAGGTGTACCATTTAGACCTTGTTGCATAATCGCTAGATCTGGTCACCTGTGATGCTCAATGTACCCATGGCCAGTAGTTCCCACAGAAGTATTACCCGGGTATTTATAATCTGGGAGTGGCTCATTACGCTGATGTTGTTCTTTAATTTGCATTTGATCAACCAGGATGCATATGCCTAGAGCAAATAGACCTCATGGCTTGTCAACACAACACAATACAATACATATTCACCGTTTCATTGCGAAGTCGCGTCCGCAGTAACTTGTTTGGTTGATCTTTTATCAACTCCGGATCCATTGTATATTTCGAATAAGTTTGACTTTCCCTTGGGTTACAATTTGCCCTTCCTGTTGATATACTAAGGTCACCTACACGAATATCATTGAATGGCACCGCCGGGTATCTGTGACCTCCTAAAGGTACTTGACTTATAACAAGTTGCTTTTGTGGTTGTGTTCTTCAACTAGAATAGTTGACGAGGGACTTTGATGATATGAAAGATGAGGTTATAAAAGTACATCAAAACTTCTCCAAATACTACCTATGTCCAGCTGGAGAAAACATTCTGTAGTCAAAATATCCCTATCTATCTTATTACCACAAAGGAATCTAGATGAGGCTATAAAAGTATATCAAAACTTCTCCAAATACTACTTATATTCAATTAAATAGAGCATAAAGGAAGTTGAATAAGGCTACATCAAAGCTTCCTCAAATACTATATCCAAAAGAATTCCGTAGTCAAAATATTACCATCTCTCCATCACCATGATGGGTAAGTGATCAAGAATGGGATCTATTTCAGATTTCCTAGCTGTACTAGGATAGAAGCTAAAATCTCATTCTACTCCGAGTTTTCTTTGGCTTGATTTTTTCCCGGGTATACTAGACATACTCGCTACCTATAGCCATAACCATAGATTCCATAGGGATATTCGTTGATTGTCCATTAATATTATTGTGCTTGTGGCTTTTATACAGTAAGCAAGAAGAACAATCCCCTCTGCCTGCTTCCGCACTGTAAAATCTTAGAATGTTTATTGGATTAATTCATCACTAAAGCCAAATACCAGACGAGAGTCAATAAGCGGGAAGATGGAAGATTAGATGGATATGTAATAATACTCGGGATTGCAGTCTAACAATGAAAGATATTTGATAATTATTGAAAATATCTGCAACTAACTAATCAATTTATTTGATGTAATAGTCCTAATTATCGGATTGATCAACCGTGATTTCAAAATTTTAAAATTCGATGAAAAAGTGATCGGGTTGCTTTCTAGACCTTTGGAGACATTTGGTGGATTTATAATAAGGACCTAGGTATTCAACTAATGCTCTCTTATATCGGTATCTCATACAGCTCAAGAAATAAACGCCATATCAATATCCCTAATCCAATAAACGCCTCGACTACATGAACATATTTAAATCTTGTCTCATCCCATTTGATAAAAATTACTCCATTTCATATTCTTCATCTCTCGCCATGTGTGCTGCCTCTGACATGACGAATAATAATCTCGTTCCATTACCAGCAGTTTGCCAAATCTAATAATAGTCAGTAAAAGTTCGGTGAAAAACAATACATGGAAGCCAGAACTTACATCAAGATCTGTGTATTCCAATACTGCATTTCTCCATTGATCCTCTGTGAATCCCTTGGCAATAACTCTCTCCTTCACCTTCTTCATACTCAACTCCATTCCCAACGTCTCTTCGTCATCTTCATCATCCGCCTCTTCCGGTCGGCATTGACCAGCTTCAGCCAAAGCTCTAACCATGTTGTAAATTCTACTGCTTGGACTTGAATCCTTTCTGTATCCATCTTGATCAGCATACAAACTCTCCTTCGATGCCTCGACAAGTCTAAGTGCTTCATCAACATCATCCTGAACGACCTCTTCACTGAAACGTAATCGAGCAAGAGCTTGTGATAGACGTAGGACACCAAGAAGGGTACGAGGAGATGTGTGAGCAAATTGTTTCTTGTTTTTCTCGTCACGAGATTGTTGGTCGCGCATTCTGACATAAGCTTTTACCATATACTCAGAGACGTTCGTTGGGACGGTTGGACGATAGGATCTAGCTTGAGCAACGTATTGACGAACTTCTTGTGGTGAGAAAACAACACCATCAGTATCAGGATGCTTGTTGTTCATGTGAACGTAAGTGACGTGGCGAGCAAGGAGGGCATCATTATCTCTGGTAGGAGTATCAAGTATGAGGAATAGTACATCAAAACGAGAAAGTAAAGCTGCTGGAAGGTTGATGTTCTCGACCGGAGATATCCTGGGATTGTATCGGCCATATAAAGGATTAGCTGCTGCCAAAATGGAAGTTCTAGCATTTAGGGTCGTGGAAATTCCAGCCTTGGAAATAGAAATTGTTTGTTGTTCCATAACTTCGTGGATTGCTGTTCGATCGGTGTCGTCCATCTTGTCAAATTCATCAATACAGCAGATACCATTATCAGCAAGTACCAATGCACCACCTTCCAAAATCATTTCATCAGTTACTGGATCCTTCATGACAGCAGCAGTAAGACCAACACCACTGCTTCCTCGACCGGTGGTGTAAACTCCTCTAGGTGCCACTTTAGTGATGTACTTGAGTAGTTGAGATTTGGCCACTCCGGGGTCACCCATCAAACAGATATTTATATCACCTCTAATCCGCATTCCATCACCCATAGTTTTAGTAACACCGCCGACCAATAACAGAAGTAATGCCTTCTTCACATCCAAGTGTCCATAAATTTCAGGCGCGATAGACTTTGCAAGGTATTCGTAAACGTGACCAGAGGCTCTGTATTGCTCAATTCGCTTGAATACTCGGCTATCAATCGTTAAATCCTCGTAAGCCTTTTTGTGTTGAGTGACGTGTTGTGCCTCAAGATACGTATCGGTGAGAAGGCCAGCTCTGATGGCTTTGAAACCAGTATATGGAGTAGGTAAGAAAATTCCTGCAATATCAACAACATCTCCAGGATTTATACGTCGTACTAAAGCTCCATGGCAAAGAACAGTTAGCATTCGAGGAATATGACCAACTGGAACTTGTTCGGCCATTTCTTGAATTTTAATCTCTTGAAATGGCTGGAATTTTGAGGCTCGAGTGGAGTGATGGAGTTGTCCTTTAGTTTGGTTGGTCGTACAGTCAGGAGAAGGGCATTCGACTAATGGTCCAAAGGTCTTGGACCCTACGGGCTGAAATATCTCACAACCGCATCTATCACAAGTATATGCGTTGACTTCCACAGTTGGTTTGACATCCGAAACTCTTGTAGTAATACCTCTAACTGTAATAAGATGACCAAGATGTTCCCCACGGACTTGTCGCACCGCCAGAGCTTTTTTTGAATTATCCCCAGAAGCGATCAATGGCTTGAAATTCAGGGTATATCTTCTTGTGAGTTCGGCGGGAAAAAGTTCGGGCTCAACAGTTATATCGCTTTGCTCGGCAGCAGCACGGCGTAAGGCATTGTTTCGAGCTGTTCGCTGTGACATGAGAACATCAAGTACATCATCCTTGTAACTGAAACTCAATTAGCAGATAAACCACTGTAGGATTACATCTCAACTCACTTGATTTCTCTTGTGGGTTGTGGCATCACTGCATCAACCGCCCTAGACAAGATATCCAAATAATGCTTCGCATTAGTTTCGATCGAGTTGACTAGGTTCAGAGGAGTCCCAGCTTCATCCAATAAATCATCATACTACAATTGTTAGTATATTACGGAAGTGGAGAAACGGTCCATGTACTTTGGCTAAATCGTCAAGCTCAATTGTGATTTCATCCTCGTATCTATCTGCGACCTTTTGCAGCAGGTCTAGGTACTTGAGTTTGGGGACCTTTGCTTGAGCTCTATTCTGTCTCCTTAAGTTCTGGTCGTCTTCATCATCCATCATATCGTATTCGTCACTGAAATCATCCTCATCAATATTCATGCCGCCCAAAGCATGGGTAATGTTCGCAGTCGGAGAAGTTTTGAAAGTGGATAAAAAGTCCTCAAAAGCCTCTAGAAATTAGATCAGTAACATGGAGATCCCTAATATTCAGTATCTTCCCACCTTGATGAGCTTCATAGTTGACGGGAGCCTTGTATTGAAGAAGCGCCATTTTGCACAGAACCTCTTGATAATACTAAAGAATTTGTAAAGACTGTGGAAAAGTTTGCGCAAACAGTTTCTTCAGTCGAAAGAAACTTTAATCGGGAAAGAGAGACAGGATGGAGAGCCAGAAATGGAGGAATTATTATGGAGGGGTCTGTGGCGCAAAGATTTATGAGGTTGAATTGAGGAACTCGGAACTTGGACCTCAAATCAAATCTCTAAATTGAACTTAACGCGCTGGTAATAAAGTTCAATCCCCATTGTTAACGGCTCGCGAATTTTCGTGTCTGTGGCTTTGTCTGTGGCTTCTTGTAGCTCCTTGTGGCTCCTGAACTGTGGCTCATAGCTCAGCCCATGTAATCCAGTCCAATTCCAGATACCGAGGTGAACTTGTGACGGTCAGTTGAATTGCTTGCCGGATTCCAACTATTAAGAAACTTCCTGCCTCCTGTATTTTGGTCGCGCATTTAGTTTAGGGATTTACCTATATTATATCTTTAATTATGGCTTCAAATCCAAAAGGACGTGGTAGTCAAGCTACACCGGCAGAAATATCGTTGATTCATCTAAAGAATTGCTTGGTTAACTTGCCTTCATCATTATCTTCATTACTGGTTAACATCAATGCTGTACGTTACCACCCAATATTTACTCGATAAATAACAATTGCTTACATTTGCTAGCTTGCACAGAATGTGATTGTAGAATTAAACTACCGACTTCCACCGCCGCAAGGCCCAAATCAAACGAATGGCGCTCCTATTCAACGATCCATCTTCGTAGGATGGACAGGTATGCAAAGCAAGCGCAAGCTTGCACCGATCGTAGGAAGAGACGGTATAAGTGGCGCTAGAGGATCTGGCAGAGAGCAAGAAGTTCAGGTTGTGGAGATAGATGCAACCTTTGCGCGAACATTGGGAATATCAGATGGACAAAAAGTTACAGCCAGCATACATGTTGATCCCCCTGTCGCCCATACAATTAATATTGAGCCTTTGACGCCAGAAGATTGGGAAATTATAGAATTGCATGCTACCTTCCTCGAGCTCAATTTCATAAATCAAATCCGCGCATTACCCAATCCAAGCTTCACCGCGCCCAATGGACCCCAGCCCTCTTCCCATCCTCTGACTTTGCACCTTTCGCCAACTTCCACAGCGAATATTATAGTAACGTCCCTCCTCCCCTCTCCGCCTTCAAACTTTGCCTTCGCGAAATTAGCACCCGACGCTGAGGTTATTGTGGCTCCAAAAACAAGGTCCAGGCCATCACGATCTTCCGGCGAAAATAGGAGTGTGTCTTCACGGAAGAGTGTTGGAGGTCGGAGCGCTTCTAGTACAGTACGTCGAAAGAGTGGACGGAGTGAAGAACCGAGGCCGGCCTTGTTTTACAGAGGAATCGATAGAGCACTTTGCGGGGCGTGGTTCGAGGAAGAGAAAGATTTGGACGATGGCGGATTGAAAATTTGGGTTGATGGAGATGTACTTCTTTCCAAGTCCTTGAAGGGGATTACTTGGGTCTGCGTCACTGTTATCAAGCCTGCCACTCTACAAGAAGCGGTTGACCCACAACGACAACAACAAGAAAACGAAAATACCGGTGTAGCTGGAAAACCTGCATCGAAGGTGGTAGCTAGGTTGATGGCATGGGATGATCCACCAGATGGTAACCATGTGGCTCTATCTAGTTCACTTTGTGCCGCAATGGCGTGTGAAAACATGGTCGGGGGCGTGGTAAGACTTGAACCCGCTCCACCCCAAGCTTCGAAACCAACTTCTCAACCATCGTCTAAATCCGGTATCCCATACATCAAGATATTTCCTTATACATCTACTACGGGAAAGGCGAGCGAAGGTCTTAAATTTGGCGGTGAATCGAAAGCCGAACGTGAAGAAGCTGCAAAAGCGATCATGAAAATGTACAGTAAAAATGGCTCTAATGATGGCATCCTTGAGGGGCCATTGACTGACGGCTTGGTCCTCGGCAAGCCATTAGGTTCTGAGTGCCCGTCAAGCTGGGAAGGTGGAATGCTTCGTCTAGAACAAGCACAACCGGAGTCTGGAAAGCAACCTTGCAATTGGTTCCTTGGTTCTGAACGAAAATTCAATTTTGAGGTTCAAGCAGCTATCCCAAGACCTTTAGCCCTTGCAACAAATGCAATTGACGGTATTGATGCAGAAGCTCCTGCTCTTGTAGGCATCGATAATCTCATAGAACAACTACAATCGCATCTTTCACACATGTCTTCGGTACTACTCACTGGTGCATTGGGAGCCGGCAAGACGTCAGTGGGTCGTCTCCTAGCACATCGGTTACGGCAAGATCGCATGTTTCATACAACGTATTTTTCATGTCGGAAACTCGTTACGGATGAGGCACGGGTCTCAACCATACGTGAAACTTTTAATCGACTTTTTATGGGAGCCTCATGGGGTGCAAGGATTGGTGGAAAGTCCATTGTGATATTGGATGATCTTGACAAGTTGTGTCCCGCGGAGACAGAGCTTGAAGTAGGCAATGACAATGCTCGAAGTAGGCTAATTAGTGAGGGGCTGGTTTCAATTGCCAGAGAATACTTGAAGTGGGATAGTGGTGTTGTTCTACTTGCAACCGCCCAAGCAAAAGAGTCAGTCCACAATGTTATTATCGGTTGTCATGTTGTGCGGGAAATTGTCGCATTAAAAGCTCCAAACAAAGAAGGGCGGAGGAGAGTTATGGAAAAGGTTGCGATGCAAAATGCGATCACGGAGATTATCAAGAAACCGGTGGTATCTAGCAGCCGCCCAAGCACAGCAAACAATAGTCAAAGAGATAGTGAGAGTGATTGGATGGAAGGCCCAAATATGGAAGGTTCAAGCAAATTGGAAGGCGATGGTTATATCATTGATCAAGATCTCGATTTCTTAGATCTATCTGGCGAAACCGATGGCTACATGCCTGGAGACCTCGTCCTCCTGGTCGCACGAGCCAGAAGTGAAGCAATGATTCGAACAGTCTCGAGCTCGCTGAAAAACGCTGATAGTGGTTCTATTCGACTTAGTAGAGAAGACTTTGATAGTGCTCTAAAAGGATTTACACCAGCGTCCCTTCGAAATGTTACCTTACAAACGTCCACTACAACCTTTGACTCGATTGGAGGATTGCAAGAGACCCGAAAGATTTTACTTGAGACATTACAATACCCTACTACTTATGCGCCAATTTTCGCACAATGTCCACTACGATTACGATCGGGACTCCTCTTGTATGGATTCCCAGGTTGTGGTAAGACTCTCCTTGCAAGTGCAGTTGCAGGAGAGTGCGGTCTGAACTTCATCAGTGTCAAAGGACCTGAAATTCTCAACAAATACATTGGTGCCTCTGAAAAGTCCGTTCGTGATCTCTTCGAGCGAGCCGAAGCAGCTAGACCTTGTGTACTATTCTTTGATGAGTTCGATTCCATAGCTCCCAAGCGTGGTCACGACTCCACTGGTGTTACCGATCGAGTTGTCAATCAGTTGTTAACACAAATGGATGGTGCTGAAGGTTTATCTGGAGTGTATGTTCTTGCAGCTACTTCAAGACCAGATTTAATTGACCCGGCGTTGCTTCGTCCAGGTCGTTTAGACAAGTCCCTTATATGCGACCTTCCGAATGTGGATGATCGTTTTGATATTCTCAAAGCACTAGGTAAGAAACTGAAATTATCTGAAGAAGTCCGAGACAGTCCCGAAGGAGGTCTCTTTGAGATCGCTCGTAGGACTGAGGGCTATTCTGGCGCCGATCTCCAGGCTTTGATATCCAACGCGCAACTTGAAGCCATCCACGACGTACTTGGTGATCACGAACAAATAGAAGTTGGTGGGAAACGCAACGGTGCTAAAACGGACGGGGCATCTAGTGGACCTCGGAGTTTTGTACAGTTTCGCTACGGTGAAGATGAAGATCGGGCGGAAGCCGAGACACGAGCAAAGGCTGGTAATAACCGCTCCAAACAGCTTGCTGAGAAAGCTGCCATCACCGCCAAGTTGGAAGAGATTAAAAAGGCAAAGAAGAGGGAGAGATTAAGAGCAAAAGGCATTGATCCAAGTGAGGATAAAGGAGAACAGAAAGAAGTGAAGAGTCAACAAGAAGTCACTATTCTTTGGAAGCATCTAGTGAAGAGCTTGGAAGGTACAAGGCCAAGTATTAGTGCAGATGAGAGAAGACGATTGCAGGGAATCTATAGGGAGTTTGTAGTAGGAAGGAGTGGAGATATGCCGAATGGACAGGGAGGAACGGAAGTTGGTGGTAGGTCGAGTTTAATGTAAGGAAGGTATGGTAGGGCGGAAGTAGGATTGAGGAGGAATAATATTCTTCTATGTCCTTTCTCCGTGGTAATTTAGTACTGTAGAGGAGATTAATATATTTAATTTTACAAGTTTGCTATGTATAAAGTTCATAGATTCATTGTAACCTCATATTTTGCGGTGCTTTGGTATAGGGTTGAGCACATGATATTAATAGAGAAAGATGTGAAGGTGAGAAGGTGCAGTTGCAAGTGCAAACAAACGCCATGGGAAAAGACGGAATTGTGAATTTATCATCCCTATTCTGACGATTCGCGAGGATAAATTGAAGAATCTATCTAGTTAGTGCAGAAATCATCATGGGTAGTGTAGTGATGATTCAGACATTGAATATAGATAAGAACTCTCCTTCAGGTGGGATTTCGGTGGATTGGTGCTCCGAATAGCTGCCCAATTAAGCAAAGCACACATTGTATGCATAAAATAAAGCAGTTTCTTTGGATCAACCGGTTAGAATGCTGTGTTAAATGAAGCAGTTTTCCTGCTAATTAGAGCTCGTCAACATCACTTCCAGACGTTTGAGTCAATATTTGGGATATGGAAATAAACAAGGCTCCTGGATATTAATTGGTAGCCAAGGTGTGGAAAGTCGATTGTGGAGAAGGGCAGATAGGTTACTTTCTGGACTGAGTGGGAGGGAAATAAGGTTGATGAGCTCAGGTGTAGGATCCTGATTTAGTCGACAGTGCACGTAGTTGGGGAAGGGGGTGGGGATCTGATGTTCTATGCGCTACTATTTTGTCTATTTTGCTTTTCCTGTTCTAAACGTACTTAATATGTAGTATGAAATCGTAGTTAACCGTCTAAATTCGCTTCTTAGTAACAGTAAATTGCTATAATTAGTCCCTCACGTTTGTGTTTTGACTCAGGTAGAAAAGCATGAAGGTGCTAACAGATAATCTCCTTGCCCTGGAAGCATTGATTACTTGATGACAATCTTGATGTTTCGAAATGGCTAGAATTGTGCATTTCCTCTTATTATGCACAGTTGTCCAAGTGGATAGTAGCCCGACCTTTGGACGCATCTCTGTCCATTGATGTGAAAACGCCATTGTCTAGTTTCTACGGAGGACTCACGCTATGCAGAATGACAAAGAATAATTTCCTAACTCCCACTCTTTCTGTTTTCTCGTCTTCGATGAAGGAAGCCTTTGATGGTTTGAATAGTTCAAAACCAAAATTTGTGCGGCCATCTCGTTTTTTAATGATTCAACCCTTGATATTGTGCATTTATGAGAACTTTAAATCGCATCAGTATTTTATGAGGGAAACTTTGAATCGTTTTTTCTAATTTATTTTATTATCCCTTCCTTTGAAAGGACAATAGCTACGAAATTAACGGTGACATTATCATCTTTAAAAAATGTATACTTAAACACTCGGGTAATATGAAATACGCTAAAACTATGTATACAGAATTTTGTCTAAAAACAGGAAAAGCTACTGTTCAATATCCTTCAAAACTGATAAATATTGCGGCATTAACAGGACGAGGAGACGCAGGTATTTTTTAAGCATCTGGAGCGACACTGTACAATATAGCACCATTTATCCCAAATTCTTCCACAACCTTTTGCCCACCATCTCTTGCTATCATCCAATCCGCGAATTTGTGGGCCATGGATATATTCTTCCTTCTGGTACCTACTAAGATATGCGCTGGATTCAATAAAGGATCATCTAGAGCATCTGTACTTGATTTCTATGCACCACTTAGCTCAACACATTTCACATATTGAAGATTATTGAAATAGTAACATACAAAAACACTCATTTTCTCTCTAATCTCTCCATCAATACTCAACCATGTTCCCTTATCCGTGAGTGTATACTCGCCTAAAACACATGCAGCCTTCAATGCAGCAAAGGGAAACTCTACATATCGATGATACCAACTTGAATAAGGATGTGCCCATGGAGTTTGACCAATCGCTGTCCAAATAGCAGATTCTTTAATATTATTGGCTGATTTATCGTATCGGGATAAGAATCTAATATTTGGATTCTCAACGCAAGCCATGAATAATTGAGAGAAGAGTTCATAGATTGTCGAGTTGTGCGTACCATCAAGAGGAAGAGCGGCAGGATTATCCTTCGGGCCTGCAAATCATCAGATGGGAAGAGAAATACAAAAATGAAGTCGCATATCATCATTTTGATATGACCTACCAACGAGCAACCAATGATCCCTCCACGCATACTCTCTCCTTTCCGCAATTCCTTGCTTCATGGCCATTTCCTCGGCAACCTTATGATAAGTAATACTACAATCCGCAGCTCTACTTCCCAAATAGTTAAAGCTTGCTGATGTATCAGATAATAACCATGCTACACTAAATCGTGAACAGCCGGTCGTCCTCATCTCAAACGTTATAAATGCGTTGGCGAGCGAGCGGAGAAGTCCTGATTGACCGGCACCTCCGGTTGCAATACGGAGGGCTATGGGTGGAGTAGATGGCGGATCAACATTGAAATTGGAACCACTATAGATTTCAGCGGGAGTGGTGTATGGTTCGGGAGATGTAACATCAATTTTCACTGATGCCATTTTTGGGCTGACATGAGAAGATGGAAGTCAAGCTGTGTTTGTTGGTTTAGATGATTTAAATTGAAAATCGTAGGGTGCTGCCCAAATAAGGTGCTTGAATCTAAATGTGTAGCAATTGTATATTGAAGTACCGTACGACAAGGCAAAGATGAGGTGGCTAGGACACATGTAACTATCGATGTGTGTATAAATCCCCTAATGATCCATGTCTTGACTTCTAGAAAAACAACTAAACGTGGGGGTTCAGGCGCGGGGTATATACCACGTTAGCGATCGATTGCCACATATCCCGGTAGCACTTGCTATTTCTGGCATTTTATGCATGAAGTACATCCAATAATGCACCGAGTACCAATGGAATGCTGAGAGCCAGCTAATTTTAAATGTTATGCTATTGGATATACGTAGGCTCTTCGCCTAGTTAAAATACTCCAAATAATGCCGAAATATACTATAGCCATGTACCAAATAATTCTTACATAATACCACAGAATGCCGCTGAGAACGCCCTTATCATGATTCCATCAATGATCCATGATCACCCCATTAGAATTCACCCACATGCTAGATTTCATAGCCTTTGACCGTTGTGCAGTGTCTGCTTCGCCATCTTCTTTTCTCCTCTTTTCCTTTCAAACTCGAGCCTCCTAATTCCTCTCCACCATCAATAGCTACAAGTATATATCATTCTCGATACTATGTTCAAGGTCATTTCCCTGTGATACCTCACCATCATTTCCTCTAATATCCATCGCGTTGATGGAAATAGAAAGATTACCAAGTCCATTAGCTCGCCGTGAAGCGATGTATTCATCGATGGCCCCATCTGAGACGAGTTTGGCAGGCTCCCATGATGGATCCCAATCTCCTTCCCAATCAACAAAATACCATAGTTCCTGCTTATCGTGGTTTTCATTCCATTCATACTTGTGGTCCAAGATAGATTTCACAGACCACACTGGCGGTTCGTCTTCAAAAGCTTTTTCCGAGTCCCTCTCTTTGCTTTCATCTTCACTCCGACGCTCATCTTCTGCATCTAATTCAGCTTCCGGGGAAGATCCGAGTCTTTGACTCCTGCTTCTGGAGCTACGGAGATTGAAACTATCGCTTCCACGTCGTGCACTTGGGCTAAGATCGGAGCTTGAGGCACGGTAATTCATGGCTGCTTGGACCCCTTTCTTCGAAGGCTCTTTGTAATCGGCATCCAAGTAGTCATAGGCATCTTTGTGAAGTCTTCTACTTTTAATTCGAGATTTTCCACTTGACCCTCTTTCTTGTTCCAAAGATGGGGAAGATTTGCGCTTGAGACTAGATGCGGACTGGTGGTATTGGTTCGCTTCTACCTTCTCTGGAGTATGGATTTGGGTGTCGGAATCATCAAAGTAATCGACGATTTTCGATTGAGCTCCCTGACCTTTACGCTGAGATGTACGGTAAATGGGCTGTTTGCAATTTTCTGCCGATAGAATAGGTAAGTGCTGAAGGCTTGAAGGAGATCGATTGTGCATGATTGGACTCCCTTCGACCCCCTTGCTATTGTTCTCGTTGTAAGCATCAATGTTCGAATCCTTGTACGGATATGCGTTGACACTCATGCCTGGGAGAATTGGAGCTCGTTGGGAACGATTGTGAGGTGACTTTTGAAAAGATTTGTTCTTCTGAGGTGACTGAACGGGTGTCTTGTTCATTTTTCCATGACCTGAAGCTTTCATGACAGGACTCGAAGCTGCAGTAGAGGAATTCATAATGGAGGTAGATTCCTGGTTTGCCTCTTCGTTAAGTTGTTGATCCAACACAAGATCCGCGTCATCTTCTTCCTCTTCACTGCCTGAATTGGCAAATGCATGCTCCAACATTGCTCTTGATGCTGTAGAAAAAGGTTGTGACAGAGATGGTTGGGATAAGGATGGTTGGCGATGGTGCGAGGTAGTAGGTGAATTGACATGAACTTCCACTACTTTCCTAGGTCGCCCTGGTCGGCGCTTCTCACCTGGTACATGAGGTGCCAGCTTAGGTATTGGCTTAAATACACTCGCCATAGATTTAGGAGGCCTCCCTCTTTTTTTCGGTATCCCAATTGCTTGATACTGTTCGGCATACTCTCCTTTGAGAACATCACGTGACAACCCGGCCTTTTTTAATTCTCGCAACACTCTTGCTCTCTCTGCAGCTATCAAGCGCGGTTGGAGTTCTTCGATGGCACGATTTTCTTCCGCCGTACTTCGTTCATGTTCCCAATTCTCCAGAGTATATTCTGATACATAATCGCGAATATTATCTGGATGTATAATAAGCTGATTATGTGGCTCCTTTTCGTAACCCACCAAGAAGTGGCTAGGGTCCTTTGGTTTTGGATATGGAAAACAATCAAGAATAATTCCCTTTAAATCGTGAGGAGGAATGAGAGAAATTGGCTGAAGAGGCGGACCACTGTTTGGTCTATAGATAGGTCTTTCGTATACTTTAAAGTCAAAGGCCAATTTTGATTTTGGAAAATCCCTATCTTCTCCGGTGAAGTCGGAATTATTTTCTGAAGACATCGGAAAGTTCAAGAACAGATCAAAGTTAATTCTTTGAATGAGACTCTGCTCTTCCCAGAAGGAAAATTGATTCTGATAAATAAATTGAAATGGTGTTGAATAAAATTGAAGTTGAGAATGTTTTAGAGCTGAGATTAATCTAAATCTCGAATTAACGAAAATAATAATGTATTTTCTTCCGCTTTGAGTTATTTAGTAAGATTCAATAGCTCAAATATAAAATTAAAACAACATGATGATATTGTTTTTTTAAATTTCAATAATTAATAGTTTAAAAATATTTAAAAAAGATATAAAAACAATTTTTAAAAGATTTCTTCTTGAAAGAAAAATTAAAAATTAAAAAAATATATAAAAAGAAAAATAAAATTATTCTTAAAATAAATAAATAATTAATTAAAAAACATCAATTAATTTAGATCTATTGATAATTTCAATAAAAATAAACAAGTTATTTTTAATATATTTAATAAATATTTATTTTTAATAATAATAATATTTATTATTTGTTATCAATTTCATATATTATTTTTAAAATTATTAATTTTAACAGATATTGATTATTAAACTTTAAATTTTAGTTTAATATATATATTATTTTTAATCAAATTAATTATTATTTTAATTTTATAAAAAGAAAATATTTATTAAATAACTTAAATCATTTCAAATTACAATTTTTCAAAAGGATACTTTACTTTTATAGTTTTAAATAAAGCGACCTCGGTCTGTTATCTTGTTTATTAATTATATTTGTCTGTTCTTTAGAAAATGTTTTAATTAAGATGGATTTCTATAGTGCCAAGCTCTGAACGCTAGCCCAAAACTCATAAAGTCCCGCCGCCCTAAGGAAAACAATAACCGGTTTGAACCCAAGCATCAATGCCAAATACTAGGATTAACAAGCTCTCCAGAAAGCAAGCACTCATTTTTCGTCATCACATCAAAGAATCCCCAGAGCCCGCAACTTCAGCTCTCTCTCAATTAAAATGCTGTATTCAGCACCAACATTAAGAACAGCAGCAGCTACCTGCCGCATACAGCCATCAGTATTCATATCATGCACATATCAAACGGCCGCATCATCTACCCCTCTTCGCGCTCCAGATAATCAAAATCCAAGCTCGCGACGTCGAGTGCAGGTTCCTTCCTACAAACGCAATGTCACATTCAAACCTACCTCGCGCTCGGCGTCCACAGCTAGCACATCTACCTCACCATCCAAATCCTCACAAACATCCAGCGCCGCGCAAACCGAAGTTCTAAACTGGAATACATTTTTCAAGCTCCGCCGCACTCGTCGCTGGTTCCAGCTCGGTTCTTCCATTGGAACTGGATTCGGTGGTTTCGCAATCGGAGCGCAGATTCTCACACATACGGATATGGATGCGCTGGTGGGACAAATTCCTTTGGATCCATTTATTACATTGGGATTAGTGACGTTTGCGTGTGGCGGAGCGGGATGGTTAACAGGACCAATTTTGGGGACTGCGGCATTCAATCTTAAAAATAGGAAGTTTAGACAGCAGATGGATGTCAAGGAGAAGGAGTTTTATGCGAGGGTTAAGAAGTATAGAGTGGATCCCAGTGCGAGTTCGATGGCGAATCCGGTGCCCGGTAAGTTGGAATCGTGGTTTATGTGAAGGACAGGCGAACGTTTTTAGGATATGAACTAATTGCTTTATTAGATTATTACGGTGAGAAAATCTCGAGTGTGGCTGGATATAGGCAATGGTTGAAGGATCAGAGAGCATTCAACAGGAAACGACAAACATATGTGTAAAACTCAATACAACTAGGGTCGGATAGGAAAATGGTGAAGGAATGGCAGGTTGTAATTGATATCATTTTTCCATGGCAAGCAAGGTCATAAATTTAGCAGGCAGTTGTACGATTTTGGCGTTCATCGAGCCACTCGTTGTAGTGTATCACATTATGCACTTTTGCACACAATACCAATACCAAAATCTCTTTTCCAAAATTCATAATCTTGGTTTTACTATTCCAGATTAGTATTCCGGCCAAGAATTATCTACTTGTTCTTTCCAAGATCGTAGCCCTCCCTTGATATCACCAATATATCTATCGCCTTTTTGATCCAAGCCTAAATCCTTCATCTTCTTCGTCACTACTTGAGAGTCATTGCCAAGTCTACAAACGACATATATAGGAGTTTTCGGATTCAGGTTGTCGGTGAGCGTTGATAGTGGGTGATCGCCACTACCTTTGCTCCCTTGAAATGACGAGAAAGGTATATTGTATGATCCCTCAATATTGCAGATATCAAACTGTACCTTCTCCCGGACATCAATCAACAAGTGTTCTTTCTCCATTTCCCTTATTGCATCGTATTCTTTCGCTTCAATCCTCTCTTCATCACCAAGTAACTTGACAGGATGCGTCATACCACAGAATAAGACATAATCCATAGAACCGGAGTTCATTTGCTCCAGAGATAACTGGGTCTCGTCTCCACAAGCGAAACAATTTGATCTCCTACCTTTCAATCGAACATTTCTGAATGGTGTAGATCCATTTGTAGAGAACAATAACATGGTGGTAGGATTGATTTTGGGAGCAGGACTCGTATTGACATTTTTTTCAACAGCCTCCAGTTTTCCAGACGCAATAAGTTTGATAGCTTCCAAAGCTTGTAAAACTCCCATTACGCCTACCACAGGCCCGATGATTCCTCCATCACCACAGCTTGTTACGGCTTCTGGTGGAGGCGGCTTGGGAAAAACGCAGCGGTAACATGGACCACCTGAAAGATCACCGGGAGGTAAAGCAGGATTATTTAAGACAATTAGTTGTCCATCTGTCCGGAGTGCGGAAGCGGAAACGAGGGGCTTTTGGAGGAGAACACAGATATCTGAGATGAGATAGCGGGATGTCGGATGATCAGTACAGTCGAGAACTATGTCATAATTTTTGACTATATCCTGTGCATTTTGAGGCGTAAGATGCACAGGATAAATATCCGTCTTTATGTTTGGATTGAGTCTAGAAAATTGTCAACATGGACACTAATAAATATGTCCAAAGGTGTATCCATACCCAGATATGTATTTAGCAATACTAACAGCCTTATTAATACCCACTCGATCCGTGCTATGTAATATCTGACGATGTAAATTGGATTCCTCTACAATATCTCCATCAACAATCCCAACAGTACCAACTCCTGCGCCGGCAATATATGCAGCAGCCGGACATCCCAAACCTCCGGCTCCAACTAGGAGAACAGAAGCGGATTTAAGTCGTAATTGTCCTAAATCATATTCAGAAAAGTATTCATAAGATAAACGTATAAAAGTACATTTTGAAAAGATAAAAACTAACCCGTAATGCCAATATCAGGCACAATCATCTGTCTTCCATATCGCTTGTATTCCTCCAAACTCATAGGCCATTTATTCTCAATATGAGTCACGGGACCATCTTTTTCTGATGCTGAAGAGACGTTTGTGCTTTTAGCTTCAAGTTTTTTTGTGTTGGCATCGTTTTCTTCGAGACTCAAAAGTTGAAATTTTAATTGGGCAAGCTCAGCCTCCGTATTAGCTATTTGACGTCGTAAAGACTTTGCTTTTTCTTCTGCGCAGTCCATCTTATTTTGGTGGTTGTGAATTTCAATGTTTTCAGGTTATGAAAGTTGCATAAAAATACGAGATAGAGTAGGTTAGTTAGTTCTAGGACAACTTTTGTATTCGCTAAACTAGACCTTTGAGCTTTCAGTTGCGCCAGTGAACTTTTTTACCTCGAAAGTTTTTACATCATCCATAATTTTTTAACCTATTACGTTCTGAAATATTGAAGTATCTACTCACATTGAGAGACGTAGTAATCATGGTACGACGAAAGATTGATCCTCCTTTTTCGTAGTCACAAAACTAACTATTTTCCCAGGCGCCCACCGCACCCAAAAAGCGAAATTCTATGCGCGCAAAAGCTTCTCAAGCAGGCTCAGGTGTTTACGTTCCTCCTAAGCATCGCGAAGGCGCCGTTATATCAGATTCATTCATCGAATCCAAGAAAGACAAACGAACAATCAAACATTCTGCCTTCGTCAACCGTATTGAAAAAGCCAATTCTAAACCGCTCAAGCGCAGACGCCCAAACAAAAAATTGGTTACCACATTAGAGAGTCTCGCAGATGCATTACCTGATTTTGAAGGCGAGGGTTTGGAGAAAGTCAGTAGGGGAGAGAGTGGAAAGATAAAGCAAAAGAGTTTAAAAAGTCGACCTGGAGCAACGAAGAAGAGAGAGAAGTTGGAGGCCATGGAGAGGGAGAGATTTGGAAAGAATATGGCACAATTGGTTGGAGTTGCAGAGGAGAAGCCGAAGGATGTCACTGCCGTGGATGGTCAAGCAGTATCAGCTGTCTCAGGAACTGCGAGTAGATGGGCTGCGTTGAGAGGTTTTATTTCGCAAACCATGGAGCAAAAAGAAGAATTCAAAAAAGCTTAAAAGATTTTTCACAACGACAGCGACAAGGACATTATTTTCTGTTTCAAGATACCCAGTTGCCACGTTATGGTACGTCTTATTGTTTTTTATCTTTACCAATCTACGGAGTACAAGTCTTTTTCACATGAGGAGAATACCCATGGATACGTTTCATGCAGCGTGGCACAGAAATATGTATCATTCGAGTGGGTGAGAGGTTCGGTGTCAAGAATCGCGTATTATGCAAATGCAGATGATGACACTGCCGATGCTAGTCAAACATTGCAAATACACAATTTTCATCAACAGCACTACGAAAACTAGACACTCAAACCTCTTCTGACAAAGAGAAACAACAGTGCCTCCCCGAAAGACCGGGAAACTCGCTCAGCTCTCTATGATGGGTAATCACGTGAAATAGCTTCCCCACCAACCTCCTGACGTCACCCCCTATACAAGAACATCATATCAAGTGCTACGTCCTTCATGTTCCTAAGGTCAATAGAACTCACAACCTTGGAAACAATCCAATCTTCACCATGACAATCTCCCCGGAATCTCTCACTCAAATACCAGCTTCATTCGCAACTGTCTCAGTTGGCACATCTTCCACCCCTCTCTCCTCCAAACTATCCGCCATATCCTCAGCAGGCTTCACAGCCATTGAACTCGGGTTTCCCGATCTACTCTCTTTTGCATCTATTTTTCACAAAAGCGAAATAAAAGAAAATGACTACGATTCGTTATGCTCAGCTGGAACCGAAGTCAAAAAGCTATGCGAGAAAAACAAATTGGAAATAATGATGCTACAACCATTTTCGAATTTTGAGGGTTGGCCAAAGGGTTCGAATGAGAGGAAAGATGCTTTCGAGAGGGCAAGGGGTTGGATTCGAATCATGGAAGCTGTGGGTACGGATATGTTGCAAGTGGGAAGTTCAGATTCGCCGGACATATCGTCGGATTTCAATGTTTTGGCGGCGGATTTGAGGGAATTGGCTGATATGCTTGCGGAACATAATTATCGTCTTGCTTATGAGAATTGGTAATTTACGCCTTCTTCTCCTCTTCCATGAGGTTCTTTACCATCCTTTCACCATTCTTTACAAACACAATCCTAACACCCCCTCCCTATAGGTGCTGGGCGACGCACGCCCCAACCTGGCGCGAAGTCTGGCAAATAGTCCAACTCGTCGACCGTCCCAACATCGGTCTCTGTCTCGACACATTCCAAACCGCCGCCGGCGAATACGGCGACCCATCCATACCCACAGGCCTTATTTCCCATCTAGGAACCCAGGAAGAACTACACACGAACTTTACTCAATCTCTCCAATCACTCACTACCACCATTCCCCCGGAAAAAATATACCTCCTGCAAATCTCAGATGCTTATAAACCGCCCGTCCCCATCCCGGAAACCCCACGAGAGAAAGAAAAAGAGGAACTCAGAGCGCGAGGAAAATGGTCGCATGATTTTAGAGCGTATCCATTTAATGGCGGTTACCTACCCATTGTAGAAGTTGCGAGAGCAGTACTAGGAACGGGATTTAGAGGTTGGTTTAGCATGGAGGTTTTTGACGGTGGACCGGATGGAAAGTGGGAGGGCGTGGAGAATATGGATTTAGAGGCGTTTTGTAAGGGTGCGATGGAGGGACATAGGAAGTTATTGGAGGAATGCGGAAACACATCTTCGTTAGTATAGAAGGTTTCGGGTTGAGAAATTGCCAGTCGAAGAAGGGGTATAGTGAAAAGAACCACTCTCCAACACTAAAACTAAAAACATTACCCATTGACCAAGCTTTAAGGCACGATATATTCAAATTTAATTCATTAATACTCATGAGCTCTATCTCTCTTCTTCCACAGCAGAAAGAAGCAATCATAACCCATTACAATAGCAAAAAGTCTCGCGAGCCCTTTATACAAGCTGTAGCATTCCATGTGATGCCAACATTACGACAACGCACACGCAAATCTCATATCATCGTTCTTGATGCTCGCACGCACGCAACCAACCAACCAGTTCCCAAAGCACATTTTTTGCCAAAATGCAAAATGTGTCGTAGAGTAAAGTAAAAGTAAAGCTATAGAATGGGAATAACATGCAAACCATTTCTCTTTGTGCTCGTGTCGTTTCGTTCATGTGCTCCAAAATCCCAACGCTGTCCCGCCATGAACCTGTAACGCCTATTGAATTCTTATAGTCATGCTCATGCATGCACGTGGAGTCTCATGAATCGATTCTTGGAGGACTTCGATTATTCTTTTGAAAGGGGGAGGAACTGCGACTTTCATCGTGTCTGCGCAAGTTTGGATATTAGGAGAAATTCGTTTCGAGTAAGAACTTACGCAGCAAAAAAAGAAAAGAAAATAGAGAAAACTCACGATCTCCTTCTCTCTCCCTCTTTTCTATACCCTTCGATAATCTTCAACATTTCCTTCCGTGCCCCATTTGCATCCACCAATTTACCCCCCATACTCATACTGACCTTTTCCTTTGCATTCGCGGCCAACAATCGCTTTAACAATAAATGGCGCATAATGATACACACGTAGACCCCACAATCGCTACCATTCTGCTGCTGGGGCGAATCCTGCAGATTGAGAAAACTCAATGGTCGACCTAGTAATTGAGCCATCTTATATGTCGTCATGCGCGCCTCTTCAAAATTCGATGCTGAGAGCGAATCGTAGTGGAAGGCTACGCCATCAATAACCGAGACGAGGAGGAGTGACCAGTGAGATCCGCCTTCTGCCTGCGAGACGTTGCGGTTGTCGTTTATGGGCAGGAAGATGTGTGTTGTGCGTGTGAAATTTGGAAGGGCGGAACGGAGCGCGACGGGGTCGGGCTGCATTCTTAGCATAAAGGACATGGAGGGTCGGAGGAGGACGATGTTCGAGGACGGGTATTTTTTGAGATATTCGTTCTCGAGATATCTGGGATTGAGGAAATTTTTTAGTGCTGGACCTTGTGGAGAAAGATGTCTGCGAATGGTTGAGGAATTACGTACTCTTGCCAGAAGGCTATCGTCTGTTGCAGAAACGGTCAATAAGTACTTTGAAGGAGGAGAATAAATGGGCAGTATACATTATCCGTGAGCCAGTCATTCTTCAGGGTATCAACATCTTCCCTTGTCACTATCGTCGCCAAAGTTTAGTCTGCCAGCTCACATGTAACTCCTCAAAACCATCGAGTCAACCTACATCTTACATCGTAATCTAGATCGTGAATAATTAGCAACATGCCGGAACAACCCCGCAGAGATGCAAAAGCATTATGAGGAGAAAAACTCACAACTCAGATATGGATCTTCAGGAGAAAGCTAAAATAATCACTCTCGTCAGCCTCGATTTGCGCAGCCCTACAAAAGCCTTCCGCTGGTGTCACCAATAGACAAGCAAATTTCACAAGGCTTTGATACGTACCGTGTCGCCGAAATGCTTGGATACCCTGCCACCAAATGGGTGGAAACCGCTTCCCTGTGGCATTTCTTTCTCTGTTTCTAATATGGATGTTTCTATTCTTATTTTCTACTTCAAATGCAGTTGGCCGTATGGGTTGCCGATTATCGTAGGATGTAGCGGAATTTTTGGACTTCGGAACGCGGGGAAATCGAACTCTTTCGAGGATATCTTTTAGGAGCTTGATAAATATGTACTAAGTAGGTTGGGGGGAACGCTGGAATGAAACAAGAGGAAAGCTTGACTCGGTAATTCCTCGATCAGATTTGCGACGCAGAGAAAATTGGGTTTGTTGTCGTAATAAGTCTTGAAGGAAATGTTCTGGAATCTGGGCTGCTGCAATTGAAGTGGGGTTGTCGGGCGATTGTCATCCCTTGTCAAGTTGTTTTTAGAATGTAACCTTACCGACATCATCATTTTCCAATGTTGGCACCATCAATGCACTGCCGATGACTAGGTAGTGAATACCGGACACCAGTAGTACGACACTGCCTACCAACTACTCGAGTAGACAGCAAACGATTGTAAACATTCATCTTTCTTATAGCCATTACCTACCCATACGAAAATACAAATCTTTTCAAGCTGTCTAAACATTTATGACACATTATGAATGACGTGCTACAATCTAAGCTTTCGTCTTCCAGGTCGAGACTTTGGATTAGGTATGCAATCAGAATCTAAAGCAATCGAAGCCTGACATAGCATTCACTCGCCGCTCTTCGTCGCTCTTAAATATAGATTACACAAGCAAACGAAGCAATGTCTCACCGGACTACCACTGTGATGTATATCCCTCACTTCTCTCACTTCATTTCTCTGAGGATAAACTCTTGTCTCTCTTGCCATTTCCTGTTGAGATCACCTACAGGAGCAGCTTTTATATCCTTCTCAGTTTGCGTCATGACATTTCTAGCTTCCGAGTACATTCCAATCAATTCTTCCTTCTTATTTTCGATCTGTTGGTGAATGCTCGCCTTCTCCACATCTCGCTTGCTAGTCAAACCTTCAAGCATACCGGAGGCGTTCTCGTTGTATTGACGAACGACCAGCTTCGAAGCATCTTCTTCGTTGGCCAATCTAATCACCATCTCCTTAACCCAAGTGTCAGCTATCTAGCACATTGACATTGTACCATACGGTGAGACTTACACTGGCAATTTTATGAACGGTATCTGCATATCCTTTATAGTGTGGTTGAATAGCCAATGACCACTGACTGTTTGGGGATAATTCTTGCATTGGAGTATTTGAGGAATCCTCTGATCGAAAGGATGAAATACTGGTCGACTCACTTGGTGAAGACAACTCTCTAGTAGAGTTTTGCACCTCAATCTCCACAAGAGTTTTGTCAGGATCGCTGAAACGAACATTCAGGCCTCCATCGGCTTTGCTCGTTATATTAGTTTGTCGTGCGCGTAATCGTTCGGTAAACCCACTCGATTTTTTATGGACGTCCTCAACAAAGGGATCTGGCAGAACCTTTTCTTCTTGTATATTCTCCATTGTTAAGATGCCTTCGTAAGTACCATGTTGAGTTTTTGTATGAGGAACATATCGAACAGGCGACTCTCCAGGCGGGGCAGGTCGAGCTTTTGCAATGCTCACCACTTTGATTTGAGGACCAAAAATCTCGGGAGTGTCTTTGACTTCAGAATCTGGAGATGGTACGGTAATCGTAGGTACGTCCCGATGAAAGTCTATTGTGCGAGACGTAAGCTGGCCAAATTCTGGTGCCGGTGCTGTTTGCTGGACTTTGAGAATTTGGCCTATGGAAGGCATACTATGTTGAGCCAGTGGACTACCAAATGCGTCGACTCGAGATCCTTGTGAGCTGGCTTTGAGAGTCACAGGAACGAGGGGACCGCTATCTGTTTCCATCGATGTTGGAGCGATTGTCGGCATAATTACGGCCGGTGGACTACTACTCTGACGTTTTCTGGGTGGGCTTTGAGATACAAACAAACTTCCTTCGTCTTCCTCATCATCATATCTTCGTTTATTCTGCACTGCCCCTTGAGATTTATCCCTCGCCGTATCTGATATAGTGGCGGATACCTCAGTGTCTCGTTCAATGACAGGTTTCGATGTACTGGAAGAACCTTGATTTTGTGCACCTTTGACGCCGAAATGTATCAGGTTTGGTTTGCGGATGATTCGATCATCTAGTAGAGCTTTACTCTTACTAGATGAAATATCAGGATATGTCTTTGTTTGTGCGAGAGGACCAGATGTCGATATTGGCGGATATTCTGAATTCTTTGTCGCAACTGGTCGACGACGCTTGGATGGTACAGTAACCTCTGCTACAACTTTTCGCTTCTTCTCCTCGATCAAAGTTAAATCAGCTAGTAATGTTGGAGAAGAGCTTTCTAAACGGGGCTGGTTGAAACTAGAAGCTATTGCCTTCAATGCCATTGGTTTGTGGACGATTTCCTGCTTGGAGCTGTTCGGAAATCTGCTCAAAGGATGGCTTGGAATTGCAAGGACTGGATCGGAATTATTTGTGATGAGTACATGCTCTGTTTCTTGCTCAGCTGTGCCCACAAGTAGCTTCATGTCTGTTTCCCCTTCGGCGCCATCTGTCCTTACGGCCTTCTGATTCTTATCGACGTCCGTCTCGCATGATAAAAAGGGTACCAATTTTTCATTAGTTGGAGCCTCTGACATAGTGGAATTTCCTTCCTGTAACTGTGGGCCTAGGGAATCTTCATCTTGGCATTGGTGGCTATCATAAGTTTTGGCTCCCTGAATCATGGCCTCCGGGACGACCTTTTCGATGACTGTAGATTTCTTCTCCGATGTGCTCTGTTCGGGCGTTTCGCGCTTTAATGGCAGTGCAATTTGGGGTACTCTCTTCTTAAACAGACCCTTGCTAGAAGTATTAGTAAGACTCGTCTTGTCATCTCCGCCCGCATCATCGCTCAGGAGACCATCCAATTGATTGGCGAAGTTTACGGCTGCAGTCCTTCGGGAAGGCTCAGGTGTTTCTTGACCGTACCTCTGCTGATCATTTGATGCTGGTGGACTGGCAGTGTATAGATCACCAATTTCGAATGGATCCTCTTGCTGGAAATTGCTGTCAAGCAGACCTAATGCCTGAGCATCTTGCTGCTGAAGAACCAATGCTTCCTGATTTCTCTCCAAGGCTGGCTCTAGTAAAGGGGTGGAATTAGCTTCTGCTACAGCAGGCTCTGCTGATGGCTCCATCATCTTACGCTTTCGCGAGACGTTGGGCTGCGCTGGCCCACTATCTCTTTGGTCTGAGAAATCGTCTTCGATGTCCTCCATTTCATCATTAATTTTGCTCATGCTAAGCTTGGCTTGATTCGCAGCAGCTCTCTGGCTACCCCTCTTGGTGAATATAGGTTCGCCGGCTTCCATTGGAATTGGCCCAGGTCTCTGGTGGGTTTTTGCACTCTTCCCTCTGCCTTTGCCACTTGCCTTTCCTTTTTGTTGTCCTTTTGGTTGTGATCCACCAACTCTTTTTTTGGTTTCCTTTTTAGACTGACGGTCGGCTTTCGTCGTTGTTTCGTCATCTTCGACGTTCTCAGGAAAATCGTAAATGCTTGTCTCTACTGGTTCCCTTGTTTCATTGGATCCCGCCTTGTTTTTGGGAACAGTAGTTATCCTCGCTGGTACAGTCTGTCCAGAGGATTCCGCCTTGGACTTCGAAGCCGGGATCGGTGGTTTTGGTTTTACAGAGTACTTTTTGGGTACCTTACTTATATTCAGGCTGGGTTCCAGGTTCGGTGGGGAATGTTTAGCAAGAACAGGGCTTGGTTGTGTATCTGAAATAGGAGCTTTTCTTCTGCTTGGCAGACTTGCTGATAACTTTTCTTCTATCGTGACGACTTCTGTAGCATTAGTTGCATTCTTGTCTGAAAGGCTTTCATTTATTTGCAGGGGGAGAGAAATCCGAGGGCGAGCTTTGCCTTTTTGTCTCGAGAGAAGCGCCTGGTCGTTAGTTTCCAAAGCTTCATCATTTGGTTCTTCAGCCTCGCCAGGCGTTGGCAAAATTTCTCGATGGGTAGGGATTGTAGGTGAATCTCTGAAGCTTGCTTTATCATAATTTTCAGGTAAATTGGTATTGCTTGCTGCATTCTTCCCGTTAGGGAATTGTTGGAACTGCTCAAACTTACTAACCACGTTTGAGGATATATTATCGCCTGCTTCACTTTGAACAAGCTCGGGCCGAGTCACCCCTTTGAAACTAACATTGGTGTTTAATTTATCACTCTCGAATGATAGTGTACCAGACGTTGTTGTTTGCTGATGCTCATTTTCGCTAGACAGCCTGTCGCGAATCTCGGCCTCTGGCGGACTTCCCTCCCCTTGAACCCGTATGTCATCCTCAGCTTGAGAGCATTTAATCCTCTCACGTGAGAACTCGGTTTCGGTACACTCATTCTGAAGATCTGACATCAGCTCCTTCATGCCTGAGCCTATGGTCAGGCATAGTTGTTGAAAGGTGGTAGGTCTCGAGTTCAGATAACAGGATACCTTCCGATCGTCCTTGATTTCAAAAACAATATCACAGACTTCTTTTCCATTGATTACAGTCGAGCTATCGCTGACAGAAATTCGAGAGATGGAATTACATGGTACTTGGAGTATTTGATCCAGTTCCTGTTCGGTAGAGGTCTTCAAAAAGAGGACATAGCCGTCTTCCAAAACTAGTTCGATGTTTTCGCCATATTTTCCGAGCCTAAATGGTGGTATAGTCACAACACTGTGACTATAGTAAAGCATATGTGGTGGCCTAAATAATTGTTAACTCATTGGCATTGTAGTCTCTGGCATACCTACGTCTGACTTGGACTATCAGGCCACTTATCGTCTACCCATAGCTGAAATTGCGATTTCCACTCCGATGGATTTTCCAGTGCAGTCGGAAAATCCTCGTAGTCCTTCTTTTCAGTCCCTACAGGCCACACTTCTTCAGGAAGGATATCGGCGTTTAGTAGTGCCGCCAAAACCTGACCACAAATCAACCTATGGATTTCGTTTTCTTCATTGAGAATCAAGGGACCAATACTCCGTCTTTTAGGAATATATTAGCTCGGCTGTGAAAGAAAATTGGAGAATTCCTCACCTAATGTCTTCCGGTGTGTGTTGAAATTGCTCAGAAACTGCCTCTGGGCCTCTCAAGAGTTGTTGCATGATGATACCAACCTTACCAACGTGTTAGTCCAGTTACATATCAGGGACAGCCGATGGTAGTTTACCCATCTTCTAGTTCCGTTTGGTTTTGAATCATCGACGAAGTATTCTATGAGGTGACCAACGTCCAATGCTCTCGCGATATCGATTAGCACACTTTCCGAGATCTCTGCGTCTTGAGGTAAGAATTGCTGGTGGAGTTCATTCTGTAATAGTTAGCCAATACCCAAAAATTCGCAAATGTCACTAGTCTTGACACTTACGGCAAGTAGGACGAGAATACGCTCCCCTTCTCGACAACCCTCGCTGCAAAGAATGATATTCAAGACAACACAGAAAGTTTTGATATCAAGAGAACAACAGAACTCGCCGTCTTGATTCTCCAAAGTCGAGAGAAGATTTCTGACGGCCGCTACGGTTATGGTATCCTTGTCCTTTGCCGAGTGCAAAGCCTCGCACAGCGATTCCACTGTATTTTCGTCGATCCTAGTCACTGTCAGCATGCTGCAGATGTATACAGACCACTGGCATAACTCACTTTTCTCTGCCGTTCGTCTCTGAATTTCGGTTCAATTCCCGGCACAAGTTTGCCACGCATGTGTCAAGTGATGACTTCTGCGACGCTTTCTTTGATCTGCGACCTGGAGGCATCTTCGATATATTTAATATCAAGTTTGAGCGGTGGCACTTTTCCAATCCAAGTATGGGTGGGTACCTTTACAGCTATTAAGGAAGTGCAGGAAGAAACTGCTTCGATCTATCCTGCCGGAGCGGTTCGATACACTATTGAACTGTTTAATTGGTTGAGTCGTTAGGACAAGCTGCGGAGCAGTCGTGGGAGGGTGGAGTGGTGACATGAAATAATTAAAAATACACGCTTTTATAGATATAACTGGCGCCTATCTCGATAGAATGCCAAGTTGGCAGAGCTGGGGTCACGCGAAGATGGCTGTTAAGAAGAGAAGCGCCAGCAGATGCCTAAATAGTCACAAAAAAAAAAGGAGAGTGGAGAGACTGGTAAAGCTCACTTTCAATAAAGAGTCAGTAACTGAACAAAAGAGTTGAGAATTGTCAAGGTTGTGATCGATTGTGAATGAACGGAGCATCCAGTTGATAGAATCTATTTATTCGAGGCGGCATCCAGGAGTTTTTCGCTTCGAACAGTGAAGTGAGTTTGTTGAACTGAGCTGGCTCATTTGGCTCAACTTTCAACTTCCAACTTTCCAAAGGAAAATAATGAAAAGGGTTACCGCGAAAGCTGAAGGAAAAGTAAGGGAAGACCGACAAATGGCAGTCCGTAGAGTTAATAAAAGATAATGAGAGATGAACAGATGCGCAACTTATAAAAGAACTTTCGCGGCACTTTTTGAGTTGGTGAATCGATGAAACTTGGAGCTGAAAAGTTGTTGAAGTCAAGGAAGAAATACACTATCCCGCGCCGGTAAGCCCTCACACTGGAAGAGGAAGGAACTCGAGGTGTTAGCGTCATTTATCACGTGCATGCACTTCAGATCCTTCTGTCAAAAACACTTGATCTAGAAGCGGAAGATGTGATACTGATTTGATTCTTATCTGGATTTGGTATTTGCAGATATATGGTGAACAAAGTGAGAGGCTGATGACCAAAAATGATGGCATGGGTTTGACTCCCATCCTATCAACACCATTCTGGTTTATACCGGAAAAAAAGAAGCCAGCATTTCAATGATCACTAGTGGTATCTAGTCATTACTATAACTGAAAGAATATAATAAAAGCAGAATTGGTGGTTGTGACTTTATGATATGTCTGCTCATATTTTCGGGTGGTTCACTTGATATTTTAGAGCACCAATTATTGCGTTTTAACTATCATGCAACGATTCCGTTCCATTCCTGCGTAAACAGGATAAGTCCCATACAGCTTTTCCGAGTCTCTCGTCTGAGATTGTGACCTTAGAGTAGATAATTACTTATAACCTCCTTGGACCCTGAAGAGACCAGGCGTAGCTATGCTGTGGGATCATGTTGTCTGATGCAAGGCTTCTAGGATCATTGTTCAGATATAAGTAAAAGTCCTTGAAGCAATATCCTTCGTAATCAGTAATCAAAATAATGTTACTCTTTAGAGGCTGAACTTCAGCTTCACGATGTGCTAGGTATCTATCCTCTTCGAATTCATCCATACCATCCTATTCATATTGAAATGCAATTGGAAGAACCCAAGACATCCTCATTTCCGTTAACCCAAAAACTGATTCTTCAGTACTTCATCCACCGTACAAAGGACCATACAAACTTGACTTCTTTTCCAAAATATTTTTTTTCCGATGCTTCCTGTGACTTGCAATCTAACATTGTTCAAATTCTCCTCAGATCCTTTAATGGTTATGCCCTAGGCCCCCATACATTATCATGTGATTGTGTAGCTTTCTTTACTGATAATATTTGCCACCTGCAGCAACGACTTAGCAAATGAAGAAAAGAGTGTTCTCGCTATATACATACATCATCAAATGACAGAATTTGCGGACCTAAACTGACAAGATCCCTCATTGGAAAGTTTGACTAATCAAGACATGGAAACCTACAGCTGCGACATTATCCGTGAATATGAATGGCAGTTTGCCTTTACCAGTTGCCGAGTAAATTTTATTCATTTGTCGAATTTTCATCAGATTTTGATTATTCGAAAAGTGGTCTAGATCTTGATTACTATACCCAGGTCGCATATGTTCGAAGAATGTATAAAGGGATTTTCACAAGTTGTATCTGCACAGTCAAACTTGCGAGCGGGAGCACCCGGTAAAGAACTTGCCGGGGCACCAGATTTATTTGCATGAAGAATATTATTTACCGAGTACCAGAGAAGAAATCCTGCTTGATACTGACCTCTCTCCTCCCAGTATAAAAATCGTTTTCTCTTATATATATACATATATATGTCCCGTCGTCATGATGGCGCGTTTCCCAACAATTATCAGATGATACTTGGAAAATTGACAAACGGATAGTAGAGAAATGCCCAGTATATAATTCTCCAAACTCAGTACAGATGAAACGAAATCCATACCATCGAATGCTTTTGCCGATGTTGAGGATTAACTTAATATGGTAGACACAATCCAGTGTGCTCAATTGTCCGGACCTGCCACACGGTTTGGCATGCTTCATGCTTCGAATGTTGGAAAATGCTCTCATCATTCTGATAAATCTATTGTTCCGATAGATTCAATAGTCAATGTGATTCCAGCTTTTAAAAAGCTTTTGGTGTTCAATCAACAATCCCTCATTCTTGGACTGCAGTCCGGAGTATTGGCACACTGGCACTACCACGACCATATAAAAATATAGCCTCAGGATCCGCAGCGTCGGTGAACATTCTTCCTACAAACTACAATTGAGAATCGGCTATCAACGACTTCATTCCTGCTCCCGGCCCTCGCGCCATGGTGAGAATTAGGAAGTTGTTCGATGTTTGTGGCTCAGCACAAATAGTCTTTTTTGTCTTCGCATGGACGTTGAAAATAATTTTTGCAACACTTTTCTGCTTGATGGTTGCATCAATGCGTATTGACTGGACGTTTGAGGGAAATGAAGAAAGTAGCTCGCTTAGTCAGCGAAGTGGCGTAGGTAGTTCTAAGGTTACGAGTAGCGGGGCTCACCAAAATCACTCAACGCCGCCAGCATCCATGATCCATCCCCATATGAGGATACGCCCCTCTCCGAAACGATCAATAATATATACCGATAGAGTAATGAGACAATTGTGATATCATACCATACAGCGACCTGGCAATAGCGGTGTCGATAGACTCAGATATGTGGAATTGTACCTATGAAAAGGAAGTTCCAAAGCTCATGCTTAGCATTGGTGCGTTGTTTGGTTACTTTAAACTGCGGGGTTTTATTGATGTGTAGCTTACGAACACAGTTTGACAGCTCAAGTGAGCATTCATTCAGGAATACAAGCAGGCAACAGGTACTGTGGTATGTAACATTGGATTGATTGATGGAGGAGTTCGTGCGTTAACTGTGCCACTTTCTTTAGCAGTATCCAAACTTTCCTGGGGATTGATAGACGCTATTTTTGCTACACGTGTCATGTATCGGACTGCGACCATCAATGGTAACACGAGTGAGTGTGGGTTACTCCGTGTGACAGTTTGACGCTATACGAGTACATTTGTTTCAGTCGTCAGTCAATACTACCAACCTCCAGGAGCTTCCATTACCTGGATAAATCGTTCTTGGTCTTACTCAAAAACTGCTTTGCTCTCCAGGTACGAGTATTGCAGCCAGGGGTAGCTACAAGCTCGTGTGGGCCAGTCAGCTCTCCAACCATTAAATTACTCAATCATCATGCCAGATAATCCTGTAATGCATATCACTCATAGCCACCCAATCTGGCGCAGTAGCGACAATTCAAAACCCTGACCCCACAGTGAGTGGGTCATAGTGGGTCGTCCCAAACACGGTGAATCTTCTATAGTCCAATGTTTTTGGACAACGTGTGAGCCAAGGAGGTGCCAAGCCCGTGATTTACTCTCTTGCGTGTAAAAATGGATCATTCATGTCAGCGGGGACTCCCATAATGAATCCACGAGTGGCTGATGATAGCCCTGCGATGCTGTAAACATGCAAGGAGGGGTAGACCCTGAGGCGTTACCAAACTTGAACATCAGACTACAAAAGACACATATATCTATCCTATCCTCTCCTTTCACTTCCTTTTTCATATCACTCAACTTTCAATCACTTTTCACATACATTTCACAACACAAACCAAAACCACACCTCAAACATAATGTCTTTCCATCTCTCTGCCGAAGATATCCGCGTCGAGGATAACCACATCCTCAGAGCCCGTCTCAGAAAGGAGGACGGCGAATGGGTGGATGCTGAGCTGGATCTCAATGAGTACATTGGAAACGAAAATGGTATGATCCACTGGGATGGTCAGAGTACGTATATAATACACAACAATCTCTCGTCCTTCAATCAACATCTAACCTCTCAATTAGACTTCTCCCTCAGCGCCGAGGACGTCACATTCCACATTGAAGGTGGTGCACAAGTCCCAGTTCTCCGCACCCATCTCCGCAGCAGGGAGGGTGAGGCGTACAGCCGTGATGTCAACCTTGCTGAGCGTATTGGAAACAACGACGGACGATTTGAATATAGTATGTATCCCCTTAGCAATGTGGATTTGTGAAATAATCTAACACCTGATTAGTTTAAATGTTATATACTTTAGCTAGTGCAGTCTAAAGAATCAAAATATCCTTCCAAGCATCATGACTCCCTATTTGATGAACTGCTGCCTTGGCTGTGTAAATGAATATTGTTTGCTATAGTCTTTGTGCATTGATATCTTAGTGGCTCAGACCATTTCAATCCGTATGCTTTGGTTATATTCCATACGATGCTTGCCGATTATATCTACCTCTAATAGTCTCATTCAAAGAGGCTGATTGATACTTTGACAACACATCTCAATTGTCCTCAGATATTTGCGAGTGCTTTACAGTTTTTCATTTGCCCACCTGCCTATTGAAGTTTCTGGTTACGGCGCAGCACAGAAACAATCTGATTTGCTAGATATCGCACCACTGCTTGGCGGGGTGTAATCCTATTGGAACTCCGGAGGAACCTAAGCCTCTTCCTGCATGGCTAAACTTGCTGCTCATCATCATCAATAGATACAACCGCAACACAATTGCGACACGTTATCGCAACAAACAACAAACCTTTATATTTTTCTTCGTCGCGTAGGCACGTGATACTTTTTCAGCTCCTTGTCAACTATACGAGATCCTCCATGACGCGGATAATCCGGCACATTTCATTCAGCCTATATCACACACGATAGCATGCAGAGTTACGCCAAGCTATATACAAGATGCATGGCATAGCTTGGGTCGTATGCCATGGTTCGATATTTTTTCCTGACATGTTGTCTGTCCGGTTTTGACACTCGGGCGGGACAAAGTAGGACAGGGTTTAAGAGGGGTTAAATGCGGTTATGTTCATGCATTGAACGGCTGACGTGAGGAGTAAGTTCGCGTTTCCCCGCAGATATTTATATTTCACTAGTCATGATATCGGTACTACTACACTTCGAGTGGTGTTGTCAATTGCCTGATTGTTCGTCACCACGCTATAAATTGTGAACCCAGTAATATGGAGCTGTCACTGAGCCCTATGCTCAATATTCATCGCAGATATGCATTCTCATGTCTCCTTCATCACAATAGTGGTTTTTGGGCCTAGAAGTTCTTGGCGTCTATTAATTCTTGAGCATAATGATGTTCGAGGATAGCTAGTCGTGCAACACCTGCTTCCACCATTGCCGGAGGTGTAATGCATAAGACCAGAATTTCAAACAGCTCCTATCATCAAGTGAATCAACAACCTAAGTTATTTTCACTTCGCTAGGTGTCGCTTAGGAATTTCTACTCACACAGATGAGAATTCAACGTGGGTTTGAAGAAAGAGCTGAGATGAATAGTAGCTTCAATAAATCTTTCAATTTAATATATCCACCTTCCTCTTGTCCTTTAAAGCGACTGTCCACCAAAACACATCATCGATTGAAACCTGATGATCTACGAATAAAATGCATCTACTCTATACATTCGAGAATGCGATCAAAACTAAAGTTAGCGTGTTCGCCAAATCAGGAACGCTAAATCTTTAGGCAAAATTCGAATTTCCATGTTCGCATCATGAACGGCGTCTTCAATCCCAATGTGGCCTATAACTGTAGATGAAAATAATAGCTGGCCTTGTTTGAGTGGGTTGGGCCGCTACTATAGTCTTCCGGTTCATCATGTTCTGACATATAAAGAGTCACTTTATAGCATTAGGATCATATTTAACCCGTGATAAACAAGTGTGATATACTACGTATATAAATTCCAGATTACTATACATTGAGTTGAATAGATATTACCTCATATTTTCCGTTCTAGCATATACGAGCGGTATAAAGTCTAGATTAATATACATAAGGTTAAATGAAAGATGGACTTCTAGTTTTTCCTCCCCGCACAATGTGAGGTTAAAAGGGACGATGATGTTCTCCAATTCTATCATCGGAAATATATAGATATCCAAAAACATCTGAAGACTTCACCCTAATGTTCAAGATGCTCTCAATATCTCCCATAAAGCTCACCCTCCTCTTCCTCACAACATCTCTCCTCCAAACCGCAACATCCACCGCACTCCCCAGACAAGCGACATGTGGTACTCTCCCATCCCCCATCCCCACCCCCTCAATATCCTACCTTCCAGACCCCTTCACCAACCTCGCCGGCCAACGCATCACCACCACAGATCAATGGACCTGCCGCAAAAACGAACTGAGCCTGCTCTTCCAAAACCTCGAACTAGGAATCCTTCCCCCCAAACCCTCATCCGTAACTTCTTCTATCTCCGGCAACACCCTCTCAATAACTTGTTCCGAGTCAGGAAAATCAATCTCCTTTAGCGTATCCATTACTTACCCTTCTACTGGCACTGCTCCCTATCCAGCTATCATCGCCTATGGAGGTGGAAGTATACCTTCTCCTGCAGGCGTCGCTATAATTAATTACAACAATGATCAAATCGCACAGCAAAACGACCAATCAAGTCGCGGTAAAGGACTCTTTTACAATCTCTACGGCTCCACTCATTCAGCAGGCGCAATGATAGCCTGGGCCTGGGGCGTCGATCGCATCCTCGACGCACTAGAACAAACCCCCAACACCAAAATCAACCCCACAAGCATAGGCGTAACGGGATGTTCACGAAACGGCAAAGGAGCCTTAATAGCCGGCGCCTTCTGTCCCCGCATCGCGCTTACCATCCCACAAGAATCCGGTTCCGGCGGAGACGCCAGCTGGCGCATTTCAGACAGCATAGGCTCGAGTACGCAAACGGCATCTGAAATCGTAGGCGAAAATGTTTGGTTCAGCACCTCTTTTAATACCTGGGCAAACCGCATTCCTACCCTCCCATTCGATCACCACGAATTAGCAGCCCTCGTCTCACCGCGTCCACTGCTCGCTATCGAAAATACTGATTACGTATGGTTGGGACCTCTTTCATCATATGGTGCCATGACGGCGGCAAAATATATATATCAAGCCGTAGGCGCATCTGCGAATTTTGGTTTTTCCCAAGTGGGCGGTCATAGTCATTGTGTATTTCCGAGTTCGCAGCAAGCTGATTTAGATGCATTTGTGAATCGATTTTTGAAGAATGGGACGGGCAATACGGAGATTTTTCGTAGTACGGGTAATTTGGCATTTAATGAGAATCAGTGGGTTCCTTGGAAGGGAAATGTGCCGGTTTTGAGTGAGGGGTCCGGAGAATTCGTTACGAGTACTGCGAGTACTACGGCTGTTTTGGCGCCCACGGTAACTTCTAGTGTGGCTACGACGACTGCCATTGATGTTCCCGTACCCACGGCTAATTGTCAGGCTCGTTGGGCGCAATGTGGTGGGATTGGATATACGGGGGCGACTTGTTGTGTGAGTGGAACGACTTGTAAGTATTCCCCGTTCCTTCTCATAGGAAAGAAAAGCTAACATAAATTGAGGCACTGCTTCGAATGTCTATTATTTGCAATGTTTGTGATAATTCATGCCGCAATGCATGAATCGGGCAAAAGTCTGGGATCTCGTGGGAAGAAATATGTGAATCAAGGGATGATTGTAAATACTGTACGGATGATTTTGTTATATACATGTAGTCAGTAGTAGAATGAAGAGATTCTAAGGAAATTCCCATGAAAATCCCCATCCCTATTCCAAAACAACTACAACAAACATTCCCGAAATTTCGCTAAGCACACAAACGACTAATTAATCTGACTCTCACCAAGATTCAACCCCTTCTCAATCAAGATGCTAATTACACCATATACTCAAAACTATCAGAGACATAACCAGTCTTTAATATAGGTAAGAGAGCAAAAAAAAAAAAATCCCCTTAACAACAACAACACAAGCTCATCGCGATCGGTTCCAAGAATCCGTTCTGTTATTCTCAGCGACGACTAGCTTCTAGCTTTTAGAAATCTGGGGAGATTATGTTGTGACGGTGATTCTGTCGAGATCGAAAATCGGCCTGGAGGTAAGATCCTACGTAGCTGAGATATCGAATTTGGGATGAGGTGAAAATATAGTTGACAATACGATTTTCTAACTGACGGGTTCTCCTAAAGCAAATAATGAGCTACGAATGGAGCATAATATATCCGCCTCTTCAACTTTCAAGAAACCATACCGAGATTGCAACCAAACAACATAACATTCACTCCACAACGTCTAATAACAATGCATCCAGTTTAAATCTGGAAAAAGGGATATAGGCTACTGTTGCTGAACATGATTCTTATCGGATATCTCAATATCTAGATATATTTGCAGAACCAAAACCTTTTCTCTTTATCCCCAATCAGCTATCCTCTTATGTTGAAAGAGGGTAATCAACACCCTTTTAAGACATGGAAGAATCCCCAAACCACCTTAGATCTAGAGCTACAGAGAACCTCTCAAAAACTCGCTAGAGCAAAAAGTGTACAATTCTACTGCAAGTAGGTTAGGAACCAAACAATGATGCATCAAATTCACACCAGACTCATAAACTGTACATATACATATACACAGATAATATTGATTCATCCCGTAAAAACCTATATTCTCATCTTCAAAGCACCACGCTCAAGTTCTCCTACAATTCCATTTCCAGCCAAAGCCCATTTTTCCGTCACCGTCTTCTCATCAACCCTCTGTCTTAATACACCACTCTGCGCCCAGTATTCCATGATACTTCTCGATTCTTTCTTGCTTAAGCCATTCAACCACATGACTTGCATGTTCTGTAATGCTTTATCTGCTTTCTCGTCGTATTTCTTCTCAAAGGGATCGCGTTCTGTGAGTTCTTGTTCTGATTGTCGGTCCATTTGTTGCAAGATAGCTAAATCCATGGATCGGGATATTGGTGCGTGACTACGTGATGTGGCTGCAAGTACAGCACCTCCATTTGGTAGGGATTTCTCGCCGGAAAGATATTGCACAAAGTGGTTGATAACAGCCAGATCATGGGCATGAATTAACTCAAAATCTGCGTTTCGGTAAAGACTGTTCTGCATGATCCATTGAAGTCCATCCAAAGACATGAGGACTGGAGGCCGGCCTTCGGCTGTAATTTCTTTCCAGAATGCTTGGAAAATTGGCCAGGAGTAATCAGGTTCGCGAGCTCCAAGTTCGCAAAGTCGTAGCAGTGATATATTCTCTTGGACAGGGATAGGAAGGCTATGCTCTTGAGATAATGAGAGTTTATCGAGAACTGCTTCGTTAGCTTTGCCAATGCGTTCTAGCCACGCTGCAGTGTATGTGTTTTGAGAGAAGAGAGTTGGTGTTGTATCTGGTATGGGAGCATATTCGGTGCAAGCGTTGACAAGTTCTTGGGCTGTAAATGTTATTAGCATACTTCAATCTGTAGTAAACAAAAAATGACATACTGTCAGCGATATGCAAGACAATCCAGCCCTTGATAAAAGCTGAAGCCATAGCATGTAAAAGCATCAGACTCTTCCCCGATACCCTACCCCCGTCAACCACCAACCTTTCTGTCTTCTTTTCCGCCTGCGCCTCCTCCAAAAGCTTCACACATATCAAACTCTCCTGTCTAACCAACAACGCAGGCCTCCTAAATAAATTCCAACCCTGTGTAACCTTAAATGCTTCACTCGCCCGCAAACTATCCACCGTACTTCCACTTAATCCCACAACCTTTGTCACCAATTTCTCACTTCCAACGTTTTCCAGGCCCAAATCCTCCAGCTCTACCTCCAACGCATTCGTATTACTGAGCACGATCCTCTTCCTCAATGCCTTTCTCTCTCCCTGCGCGGGAGGTTTTCCCGTCCTAACAGGCGGCGGCTTCTTCTTAATCTTCAATGTCTTCCCTCCCCTCGCCTGGCTTTGCCCAAAAGCCCCTGGTCCCTTTGGTTTAAGTCCCAGCGGATTCTTATACACCACAGCACTTGTTGAAAATCCCGCGGTGGCTGCAACCGTAACTGGAAGTCGCAAAGTAGCATGATTAGCTTGGATCAATTGCGAAGTATTCGGTCTGGAGAGACATTTCCAACATCCCGAGGATGCCATATCTGCGGTAGGTTCAGTGAGTTTTGAAATCCCAATCCCACTCGACGTGTCGTCCCTCTCGCTCCAGAAATCTTTCTCGACTAGGATCATTCCATCCCGCGCTAAATTGCGGCCGCGCAGGGTTGTCCCGCAAAAGCAGCATTCCAAAATTTATTTCCTCTATCTAAATCTCAATTTCTCGTCCATCAAAATCAAATCCAATCTTTCACCCATTCAATTAATTCAACAACCTCACATTCAAAATGTCCGAAGACGCTCCCCAAAAACCATCCAAGCTCCCCGTCATAGTCAATAAACCCACACCATATACCTTTGACCTCGGTCTCCTCCTCGCCGAGGACCCAAACCCGCTCCTCCTCACCACATCCGAAAACCTCGAAGCTGATCTCGCTGCTACTGCGCGAGATGGCGCGCAAGCATTGTTGAACCAGTTATTGAGCACTTGTCCCATTGCGTCGACGCCCAGTGGAGTTTTGTTGAGTTTGCCTGGGATTGCTACCAAGTTGCCTAGAGAAAAGGTATGCGATTTTTTCATGCATTTGCATTTCCCGCATTGAGATCTCATTTATATATATTTGATCAAGCTAACTAAAGATTCTCTAGCCTCTTCCTCCCCTAGTCGGACAAACCACCTGGCAGAAATTCGCCGCTAAGAAAGGCATTAAACCCAAGACTGCCGAGGCCAAAAAGAAGCTTGTATATGATGAATCTACTGGTGAATGGGTTCCTAAATGGGGATATAAGGGAATTAATAAGAAGGGAGAAGATGATTGGATTGTGGAGGTGAATGAGAAGCAGGAGCGCGAGAGAAAGGAGGGAACTGAGAGACAGAACGATGGAAGACGAGAGAGAAAGGAGAAGGTTAGGAGGAATGAGAGAATGCAGAGAAAGAATGGAAGGAATGATAGGAAGAATCATGGAGGGAAGAGGGATTAAATAGTCGAGGTGGAATATTGACATGATGGGAAGGAGAGGGAAAGTGGATGGTATGATAGAAGACGGAATGATGGTGGACTTCATTGTATGGCGTTGGCATGGGTTATCATTGGCGTTATGAGGACAATCATTGCATGTGAAAAGGGAAAAGAAAAGTGTTGCGCTACATTGGATCACAATAAGTCACAGTAACAACCAAGTAGATGTCCAAAAGTCATAATGGTACATAGCATTGAATTTCAATTCAATGCTCATGAGAAGATATGAGCGGCAAATCGATGATTAGATTTTGCCAGTCGATATAATCTCCAAGTTGTTCTCAATATCTCTCAATGCTCCTGACCCTAATTTGTGGTCCCTGCCTCCTAGGCTCCAAGCGTAACATACTCTCTGACTATCGTACAAACAGGTCCTTTCCCGCCCCCGTCTCCCTTATGCCTCATAGTGAATATGCTTCAACCGACATGAAGCGATGAGTGGACCTCATCTCTAAGCTTCCTAATAGACCATCCATAGCCCCCGTCCATCCGTCTCCATCACGCCTCATGCTTATAATTCCTCAAAAAATATAAAAATTCAAATAACAATCCGCTCCCTGTGCCACTATCCATTTCCAATTGCCAGACCCATCCCTATTAAACCCGCCTTCTGTGCTGATATGCTTTGCTGATATGCTTTGCTGTCAAGATTCAAACATGCTGCGCTGGAGGGTATTCAACAAAACAAGCATGAAAATTTTGTAAAACCATTAAATTGGAAAGGAAAAACTTGTGTCGCGTGAACGGACAAAACGAACGTCAAGAACTGTGTAGATATAGATCTTGTCGGCGTTTGTGCGTGACTGTATAAAGGAAATTCGTCGAATGCGTCCAGTCCATTCCATTTCCCAAAGTCCGTAAGCAATGAAATATCGACCGAAAAAAAATGCAATATCGTCCGGTATCTTCGTTTGCACCCTTTTCTAGAAGAACCGTAGTGCTCTAATACTTAGGGTGGAATCGTAATGATATGCGATATTTTGGCGTGACTTCTGGAAGCCTACCTAGTATGTGTTGTATTATTGCTGTCGTGATGCTAAGCAGAAGAAACTCAGAACCCGATGGGAGAGAGTGGCTTGATAGGACTCAATGGTCTGAGATCACCATTTCGAGGCTTATTTGGTTGTACAACGGTCAAAGTGGTGCTGACAGTATCCATACTGTTCATACTATTACTTTGACTCATGGCAACCTCCCTATGATTATCCCTTTGACTTCTCTCACTGTCTGGGCTTCTGCGTTGATTCCTCTCGATATCCGGGCTTCTGCGTTGATTCTTGTCGATCTCTGGGCCTCTACGTTGATTCTCCTCTATCTCCGGGCCTGTACGTTGATTCTTCTCAATATCCGGACTTCTGCGTTGATTCTTCTCAATCTCCGGGACTCTGCGTTGGTTCTTCTCAATATCTGGACTTCTGCGTTGGTTCTTCTCAATCTCTGGGACTCTGCGTTGGTTCTTCTCGATCTCAGGGCTTCGGCGTTGATTCTTCTCGATCTCCGGGACTCTGCGCTGATTCTTTTCAATATCCGGGCTTCGGCGTTGGTTCCTCTCCCCACTGGTTTTTCGGCCCTTCTCATTGCTATGTTTTCGACCCTGATGCTCGAGGCTGACACTCGATGGCTTGCTGCTGTCCGAGCTGCTGACATTCCTCTCATCATGACTTTCAACGGCGATGCTGCTACATCCTCCAGCACTTCCTGGTGGCATTTGGTCAAAGAGCATATACTCCTGTTCGATATATCCCGCTTCTGTCCTACAACCCTTCCAGCAATCCCTCCAGTCGCAAACAAGAAATTTGAAACAAAATGCGTCCATCTTCATGCAAGGCTGAAAACATATACACAGATTCCTAAAGTCCATCTTATTCTTTTCGGAGTGGGCGAGTAGAAGAGACAAATGGCAAGTGATGGCAAAGAGAAGGTAATATTTGAATGGTGAAAGGTTAGATAACTCGTCGACAAGTTGTTGAGGAACCTTCTGAGAACCCGCACACTCTCTGGCAATTCGATCTTGTGCAGCTCTGGGAAGGAGTTCGTCGGGGAGTTCGCGAAGCCATGCTTTAAGCATAGAGCCGATGATATTTATATCGTACAAATCATCACATTCGAAGAGATCGATATCCATTTCTGGCGGTATGTCAGTATATTCTCAAAAGTACTCAAGGATAAGGTCTTGTAAACCTTCATCAAATTTTCTCTGCCATTTTTTAACCTGCGGTCCACTTCCAGGTACTCTGTAAAGTCCCTCCACATCGCTCCCTTTGTAGTTAAGATAATCAATTGCTCTCCACGGGAAGGATGGCATCCAAAACTCCGTTTTATCCCTTGAGTCTTCCAGCCTTTTTGATATTCTGGTGAGCCGTGTTTGTTCAATAAGAGGCTTGTTGATAACTTTTAGAACGTAATGCTCGTCGTCGATCAGAGATTCCTTCTGTGCAAAGCTGCTAATTCGTCCTCCCTTTCCAAACAAATTCTTGTGTATCACCCCAGCTCCCTTTGTTGCTTGTGATCTAATATTATTGAAGAATGCATGTCCACCAGCCTCTTTAAATGTTGAGGAGAAGGACGATTGATTTCTGCCACTATCCTTCGTATGTTCCTTTGTGGATTCCTTCCCGCGGTTATCTCGAGAGCGACTATGTTGGCGGTCTTGCGATCGTTGTCGAATATTGGTTGGAGTCGACATCTCCCTGAGATTCATATCGTCGTCGCCTCGAGCCGGTGTCGTCGTCTTTATAGAACCTGAGGAACTTGCGTGTTGATGTGTGGATGAGTCGGGATCCAAATAATTATTTTTTGGCGGAGATGGCTCGGCGGGGCTTTGATCATCTCGCAATGATCTGGTTCTACCGAGGAGACTGAATTGCTTTGATTTATTCTTTCGATTATTGATGGAATTTGAATCCGAATTCTGTTGTGGGGATTCGTTCGTTGATGATGCCAGCGAGGCGTCAGATCTTGACGAAGCCCCGACTGGTTTACTAACTAATGATCTAGCAGTACCTGAATCTATTTTGGAATGGTATTAGTTTATGTGAATCACTCAATATGGATAAATTATTCAACGGCATTATTGTCTGAAGAGGAAGGGACGAAACAAAATGGGTCGTACCACTTCTTTTAGTGTCCTGTGATGAAACCTCTACGCTCATCGTAGGGCGGTCTGTGTCTCTAGACATATTATTGTCCTCGACAACATTCACTTGGCGTGATATATCTGATGGTGAGGAGGATGATGATTGAAATTTACTTGCACTTTTCAATGCTTTATAATTTGAGAAGAATCCAGTTCGAGAAGGTCTTTCTTTTACCCCAACCTTATCTGAAGCCCTTGAAGATTGAATTGAGGAAAGAGAAGGAAGAGTTTGTGATGTTGGTATTCCACTTCCACTTCCGCTCCCACTGGTAAATGGTAAATCTTTTCTGGTTATCTGCGGGTCGCCTTCTTGCATAAAAGAAGTTTCGTTTCTTTGAGATTGTCCTTGTCCTTGTTCTTCTTCTTGCTGTTGCTGCTGCTGTTGTTGCTCTTGAGCTTGAGCCTGAGTTTGAGCCTGGTGCAGCAATTGTGATTTCTTTGTATTGAATTTGAAGGGGGACCTTGGTGATTTCGGGGACTTTGCACTCAAAGGAGATCTTGGACTTTGTTCAATGTTAAGTTCTGTACCATTTCCTCTACTTCTTCCTGTATTGGGATCCAGCATCAGCGGCTGTAGGCCAGACTTTTTTGCCATCTTCCCCCTGTTATCCGCCGACGACCTCTTTCGGGAGCCCCAACAACCCAGGGTTCTGCCAAATTGCCTCGTATGCAGCGTATGCACTGCACAGCCTTCAGGTACCTTCAAACTGTGTCACAAATCCTAAATAAAAATTATATATACTCCGTCCACCTTTTCCCGTCTACCGCGCGAATGGTGCGTGCCGATGATGGATTCGCACAATGTTGGCTGTTCTGGGTTTGCACAATGCTTCCGGTCAAACAAGACTCTTTCTGGAAGCGTATGGATTATTAGGTAACGAGTGATTGTCCCTCTTTCGGCCTTTCGCACTTTCGAAGCAAATTCGTTCGGATGGTTGATGGAAAACCCCTACATTAATGAGATGCTTGCTTGTGTGATTGATCGCTAATCCTTGTTTGATCCACCGCCGACAGACATTTTATTACTCTGTAGAATTAGGAAACGGAGGCAGAAAAATGAAATGCTGAGATGAAGAGACTACCGGGACCTTGAGAGGAAGCGCGCAGTGGTGAAGTGAAACAAGCATGAAAGTTGTCGCGTATGAGAATTTCCAGGTTCGCTCGATGGAATGTAATAAGGTCTACGAGATTATGTTTGTGCAAAGTCTGGCTTCCTTTCTTAGCCTAAACCATGCTATTTTGTACTAAAACTTCTCATTCGACTGTCATATGATTCTACCAGGTTGGCAGGATACAATTTACGAGTACCAAAGGTTGGATGATTTAGACGCGGAATTAGACATCCACTTTGTACCTGAGTAGAATACCTAGTACATAGTTTTACGATTAGATAGCCCAGTGCGGCTGTGGACCGACCTAACAATGAACACGGGGGGAAGGAAGGGAAGAAAGAAAGACATTGTATTTGGAGAAATTTACACAACCACAATAAGGTTATTAGATGACATGGGCGAGCAGCAGGTGTGTATGATAGTCGAAAGTCGTACTGCTTCGTTTTCTGGACCCAATGCCCAATACCCAACACCCATCCATACCTAACACATTCAAATTTCAAACCAAATCTAATCGAATCAATGATTCGATGTTGTTCCGGATTTCTGCATGCATCATAATTAATCACAATCATCGGATTTTCTCTCAATAATACAATGCGTACAGTAGGAACTGCACGGCCGCGACAGAGGCGCAGGTACCATCAAAGTATCCGCCATAGCGATAAGATTCTAATATCTAGGAGGAGATTTGAGCTAATGCAATGGATTGGCCTATCATCTCACGAGAAGAGGGTATCAGCCAGCAATTGAAGCTATTTAATGTATATTCACCGCCGAATTCTTTCAATCTACTCCGTAAAGTGGATTTCTGAATAAACGTTTTGTTCACCCCATGTCCATGCCGTTGCCTTATCAAATCAGGAGGACCACGAAAAAAGAGAACAAACGTTCAATTTCCAACAATTTTCATCGAATTCTAATCCTCGGCATCGGTTCCCTTTATCGTTTTGTCCTACTCTACAAAGCATTATTATTCATCGTATTCCACGGACATCCCCCATCTCCTTTGTCCAGATCTTTTCCGAGCATCCGTTCTCCAGGTGTGCGAGTTCCACAAGATTAGATTGGACAATCAGGATGCATGAAAAAGAGCAGAAAAGCAGGTTCCGATTCCTTAGCCAGGAACAACGAACAACCTTATGAAAAACACAGTCTTCTACCATCTCTTATTCGTCCATCAACCGACTTGGAAAACCCAAAAGGGGCCATTTTCTGCCAATACGAATGAATAAGAGAATATTTGCGGGCGAACATATTTATTGGGTTCTATCGAAGCACAGATTACGTACCTGCGTCGTAACGATGCGTCGAGTAAGATCTCACATATAAATTTACGACCCCGTTCTCTGCCGCCGAGTACACTTTCTGCAGATAACGATCATACATATTACCTAGTAAGCATTTTGGCTAGTGATAGCCCACGCGCGCGGCACGTCTTTGTACCGTGGGAACGGTTCGTAAGGATCGCAACGTGGCTATGCACCAGGAATTTGGTAGCGTCACGTGATGCTACATATCTTCTATTTTTATCCTTTAATTGCCTAGATGGTCAACAAGCACTTCCTACAAATGTCGAACGGAAGACCCGAAAGCCAAATCCTTAATTATTTTATCCCAAGTATATTTCAATTGCTGTTAGTACAGAATACGACTCAGAGACTCAGAGTTGATTTTGCATGGAGAGAGTTTTCCTTTGCCAATGCTCGCAATTAAAATCTTTTCTTTTTTTCCTAATTTCAGTCTCAATTATGAATTATGCGCTGTTCTTAAGCATCCAGGGAATTCCTAGCACAGGTGACAACATCTGAACTTTGCATTTATCTCAATCTACCCTTCATCTACCCCGAACTTTGCAATTTAAAGAGAAAGTCTAGAACAAGGTAATTAATCACGACAGAGAATCGCTCGGATTTGATATGTACTTGGATTTAATTGAGTACCAGCAATCGCCCAACAATATTCTGCTGATTTTAATTCCTGAAGTTCTTGACGGCTAGAGTCTATCATAATGAAGCTCTCCATTTATTTCATCATGCACATATTTGCTGCACGTTGTCGCATGTACATCGTCCCAACGTATGTTCTAGCAACCTCTTTCTTCGCGCCTGTAACTTTTCAAATGTAATATCATTATACCTCGCAGATTTCGGTAGTAGCCATACATATCTGGGAGAAATTTTATTTGGTTCTTTTTCTCCATCATATCGAGTTTCGCCTTCGTCTTCAAGCATATGTAGCATGGATACGGCCTGGACATGGCATATTTCGATCAGTGCAAAAAGTGTCTGACACCTAATACCGTGATATCGTCTTTTTCGAAATGAGATGCAGATCGCAAGTTAACCTGCTTCTTGTAGCCGACTGAAGTTGATCATATGCGGTTTCTGAATCGTAGCAATAGCTTGCCGACCCCGGCGAAAGAGAATACTCAACAGTCGAAACTGCTTGAATTCCATCGCGGGTGACAGAACAATTAATTTTGCACAAGTACATGCTGAAATTTATATCCGACCCCGAAAATGATCCATAAGTAATCAATGCCTCGCAAAAGTCGACAATCATTCGTGGTGGAAGACTTACTAATCTCTTTGGAACTTCCTCTGATTTACTGGGAGCGACAGCCATTTTATTGGTCTCACACGCTATCCAAGGCCATGAGATTGCTGCGGCTAAGGCCTTCCAAAAATAAGTGGTCCCCAGTATTAGGCGTCGCAGTTCTCTCAAACTGTGCGGTTGTGTTTCTCTCGTTCTTGAATTTTTCTTTCAGAGAAGATATACTGAATTTGTGCCAATGTCTTTGCACAAAAGCAGATCGAAACCTTGTAACACGTAAAATGAGTGGCCAGCATACCGGCAGACATGCACAAACCATTCCAATCCCACAATGTACTGTTGTCCAAACTTCGGTTCGATTGAATGATGGCTCCCTGCTACCAGGTGCGTAACTGAGTGCTACTTTGACCACGCCTGTGATGATAACGCTTTCATACGGTCACAGTCAGTATCTTCGACGCAAACAATTTTCTGCACAGCACTTACAATATCCCTATCAAGAAAACAGCCGTCAAGGCAAACTTTTTAGCTTTATTCAAGTGCAAGCCAAGCGTCATTCTGATAGGAATCGTAATGATTAATACATCAATGAATGCCTCGACACAGCCGCTGGCCATCCAAAATATGTTATAATTGAAGCAATATCGTGGATCGTCAAGGCTATTAAGCCAGGTCCATTTCAAAGGACGACAGTTTAACAGATTAGTCACGGTACAGCCAATCCAGAAGACCATGACCATGGCTCCAACACTTAAGACTTGAAAGCGAAAAGCCCTCGAGACCGAGAAAATCCGATTGTACATGAACAGAATTGACATTTTTGTCGCGGAGGTTATACTGAAGTAGAGTACCGTGGCTACAAAATTCAGTTTAGTATAGAACACGTCGGCATCTGTATATATGTATCTAGGGTCTGTATCGGAAGCCACAGAGGGGCCATTGGGGTTGACACTGGTTGCTGATATTATTTCGTTAGGGAATGATTTACATTTTTATTATCAAGCCAACCCAAGCAAATGGATACAAACACCATAATACCAACACGTCTGTCAAAATTGTGGCTATCAGCGCAAGCAAAATCAGCCAGTCATCCCATCCAAATCCAGCTCTCGTGAAATAACGTGTGTAAAATCGCAAGGACACAGAGATTATTGCTAGAACAATAACCAAGGCTCCCACAGCTGTAGTTACTGTTGTGTCGCTAGTCCTAGCGACATTGTTCTCGTTATGTGTGCCGCTAGTGTTCATGTCGTCAACAGATTGGGGCTTTTGCTTTATGTATAAAGACCATGAGTCCATCCAAAAGAGAATTCATGTAAAATATATCAATGGGGAGGACTCGGAATTTGCTACCTATTAGTTGATTATTTTTGCTTCGTAGTCTGCCACCTGTCCGCTGTCCACTTTGTCCGCTTGTGGCAACCATAATCTGGATATAATTACATTGTCCAATCCAGTGAATTACCGTAGAATTTGTTGTATTCGCTCCGTAAGTATTGAGCTGCTGACTTCAAAATCAACCCAATATTGGCTATTCGATTTTTTTTTACCTGTCGTATAATTTCTTATCGTACCATGCACGATTATACTCTGATAAGAACCTGATAATATACTCCAGAATGACCAATTTTAGCAACAGATTTTCTCTATATTGATTGTAAGACTTATAATTCCTCCACACACGCGGGGCTGGGTGGTATTGGGGTAGCTGCTATTTAGGTCATGACCCCTTGACGACTTGTCCCATGAAAATGAGCTGATAAGGTAGTGATACCCCATCTGCGTATGAGAGGCACAGTTGATACGAAATTAAATTAGTATCGGTTTCATTAAATAGCTTGGGAAGCTTCACTCTATTTCAACTACACATCTGGTCATTTTCTCCTTGCATTGATTTAATACGAGTGACTTCTAGGTTACAGTCGTAAATAAGTAACATATCCTTTTACTAGAAACAATGGGCAATATATCGTCTAAGAATGAATTCCCGGTAGATGGAAAGGTGAGTTCAAATATATCTTTTTCTTTTTTTTCATCAGAAAAGAATTAATTCCATCAACAGACAGTAGTCATCACCGGTGGCTCAAGAGGAATGGGTCAGGAAGTCGGACGCCAACTTTCCGAAAAAGGTGCCAACATTGTAATCATCGCACGCGATGTAGAAAAATTGCTCCAAGCTATCGAATACATCAAGGAAGGCGCTGTAAAACCCCAAGTCCAGCGTTTCCACCATATAAGCGCCGACTTGAGCTCTCCAGATGAATGCGTACGTGTTATTGACGAGGTCGTGGAATGGAATCGGGGAATTCCTCCAGATACCGTGTGGTGTTGTGCAGGTAGCTCCTATCCCACCCTCTTCATCGATACTCCCGTATCCCAGCTACAATCCCAGATGAACAATAATTATCTCACAAGCGCATACATGGCGCACGCAACATTAAGAAGCTGGCTCAAACCACTAGAGGAACGAAAAAGCCGCATCGAAGATAAAATGCTCGATTCAGGCCATACCAAAAATATTTCTCCTCCAGCTCGCCATCTCATCTTCACTGCTTCTTTCCTCGCTTTCTTCAGTTTCGCCGGCTACGGAGCTTATAGTCCCGCCAAAGCGGCGCTACGCTCCCTCTCAGATACTCTCTCCCAAGAAATGAATCTCTACGCCTCTGCCTTCCCCAGCGCACCCCGTGTTAATCTCCACACGATATTCCCCGCTACAATACTAACCGAATCCTACGAGGCTGAAAATCGCATAAAACACGGCCTAACAAAACAACTCGAGGACGGCGATGAGGGACAAACCCCACAGCTGGTAGCTAAGAGGAGTATCCAGGGATTAGAAGCCGGAAGGGAACTTATCACTACGGATTTACTGACGGGTTTGGTAAGGGGTAGTATGCTTGGGGGGAGTGTGAGGGGAGGTTTTGTGAGAGTGCTCCTGGATTGGTGCTTAGCGGGTCTGATGGGTATTGTTATGGTGTTTGTTAGGGCGGATATGGACCGGAAGGCTAGGGGTTGGGGGAGAAAATTTGGGGTGGCGAGGAGTGGGATGCAGATTTGAATGTGATTTTTTTTGTTTCAAATGACTCTATTACACTATACAACATTGATTTGAACGAATATATGTTTCAAATATTGGGTGGGTGACAGACCGGTCTCAGTAGATCGAATAGCCACCATTGCAAGATATATTGATCAATTAAGAAGACTCTACGCGCAACACAGTCCTATCAGTAAGGTAGACAATATCAACATTCGGCTGGGAGGGAAAATTAGGTAAGAACATAAATTATTCCAATTCCGCTCATCTGTAAGAGATATTCAGCATGACAAAATATCCACCGCCTGGCAGAATCTCAAAAGTTTTGTTGCACATCTGCTACAGGGCATTGAAGCCTAGAGATTCCTATAAGCTTCCATAAACCCTAGTCCAACTTTTCCATTCAATGCTTCACCTCTTTATTTACTTTATCAAAAATGTTAGTTGGCCCTTCGTCTCGACCATTCCCCAGCACACAAATAACCATAATAATCCAACAAGCCAGCTCTAGCTCAGCCGTCTGCTCTCGCATCCATCCACATAAGTGCTCTGTCACATTTCTTTCAATCCTCATGCTATATAAGACTTACCCTTTCATTATCCAAGAAGCCCCAGCAATACCGTACTAATCTATACCCACGGCAAAAAAAGCTAAGTCTTACAATCCAAATCACCAACTCACAATCCATCCGCCTCATCGCCGCAAGATCTGGATAAACCGACTAACAAACAGCACTTAAATCAACACATATAGAGATCTTGAAATGGCGAGAAATAGCTAATGAATTCTTTGGGTAATTATGGAAAGGAGGAGATGAAAGTATTTTAGTGCCAGAGTTGATGGGTTTTCAGGTGTATATATGTCATGTATTTTGACGGATTGTTGGGGATTGTTCGGGATTGGATGGAGCTGATTGACTAATTGACTGATTAACTGGTTGAATGATTGGCTAATTGAATAATTAACTATATAGACAGCGCGACGATTACAGGGGAAATAAAACAGGAAAGATACTTAAATGGACACCAGTATTTGGGAAGCATGTTTCCCTGGGAGGAAGATACCTACCTAGTATATCAGTATTGGATATACGGGGGATAAACAATGTGGGGGGGAAGAAAGGGTATGCGAGGAATATAAGCCTACAAGTGTCAATGCAAGATTACATACATGAATCTGTAGAACAGGCCGCAAATGTAACAAGTAATTATATTTTTCTGTTCAAAACTGCGTTCTTCCTGATCGAGGATTCTAGCTCGTCTCGATCATTAGTAGGTAGGTAGCTACAGTCAGAATTTATAGCGACTAGAGCGACTTCGTAGACGAAAGATAGGTATTAATAACGTTATATTATGAATCCTATATACCCAACGGTTACAAGAATAGAAATGGGAATAGGAATAGAAACGTATTAGAAAACAAGCACTACTCATTATACATCAATTGAACGCGGAGAGAGCAGACAAAATCAACTCTTTTAAAAGAGATAAAAGATTCAACAAAAAGATTGAAAAAAAAAAAATTACTCATAGATGTATAGAGATAATGTCCATCATTGTACAAGTTGCTCTCCCTACTAGTCCACGATACAAGCATTTTATGGCGACCCGGTGCTTCAGTAATCATAACTATATGATGTCATGAGTATCCCCCTTTTTCTCGTTAAAAGCCCTCGCCATCATTTAGCTTTGCGATAGCAGAAATTTCAATACCATCATCAAATCCTCAAATCAAACTGCGCAAATACCAATATCAGCGGCTTTCTCAACTTGTCAGGTTTGCGCACTAACGCCTTGTGTTTATCCTTGCTTGTTGAGCTGTGATGTTAAAGCATTCGGCCCCGACTGAATCACCACTGTTGAATTAAACCCGACATCTGAGCCTCGAATGCTTTACACTGTGGGAGATTCCATGTAATCCGTAACGTCTAAAGTGAGGAGTCGGATTTTGGCGGCTATGATTTGGTCTGTGAAACGTTGTGTGGTATCGAATACAGATAGAAGAAGATCTGAGCTGAAATACTCTGTAGTACTTACTCGAGAGTGAACCGACAAATAATTAGTAAGCCTCGATTACTTTTATATTTGATTCAAAACTACCCAGTATGTCCACTGTGACTCGTCCAAAGGCGAACCAGAAATTGGGCTAATCCGTGCATGTTACGGAGTAACGTTAGACCCTGCAGGTTTTACTTCACCCACTTTAATACGAAAAGTTGTGGGGGAAGAAGAAACAAAATGGACACTTCAAATTTCCGGTGAATAGATGCATCTGGAATAGAGGATGGATGGATGGGTTATGTGCAGCAGAATGAAGAGGATATAAGGTTACACACATATACTGTAACTGTACATAAGAAGATATACTCAATTGTAAATACCTATTTGGTGTACAGTGCCTACCCAATAAGCTAATATCTCGTATTTTTATGATGGGAAGATTTCAATGTCACAGGGGGTTCACGGAGTATGGCATGCTTCTAGAATTCACCCATCAACAAGCCCCGCAAAAAAGCTGCATTTAGCTTTTTAATTCCTCTCCACATTCACTGGCCCTTTTCCTCTCTACCTTTATCCTTTTACAACTACAACATCAACATCAACATCAACATCAACATCAACATCAACAAGTACTCCTCCAAATCCTTCAATCCTTCAAACCCCCACACCAACTGTGTATCACATTCGTTCATATAATACGGTATCTTCACACTCTTTCATTCTCATTATTTATACGTAAATCCATCCATCCATCCATCCATCCATTTTGATAACTCGATACGGAACAAGGACCTTGGCATATCCTGCCAACAATAGTAACTACCGAAATTACTTGGTGCGAATAAGAATAAGAGTACAGGTATCCCTGGACTACGAACTCATCACGATAAATCGTGTTGCGTCAAATCCATCATTCATCCATCTGTCCATCCATCAACCAGACTCGGACGCTAGGTTTCAACCCGATTTTAGGTCCCTTTGAAGATACTTTCTACCCGCATTCCACCGGAGCCTCTCGCGATAGACACCGGACGATAATAAAAATTCTTGAGCGATACGAAATTGGTGGGAAGAGAGTTGGAAGCTATCAGCAGATTACCATCGCAATCGCGAAGACCATTCGCGACAACTTGAACAATGTATCGACCCATCCTCCTATTTGCTTCGACAATTCTACCTGCTATTGTTGGTGCCCAGCAATTGGCAGATGGTGCAATCGTTCCATTTCAATCCGACCTTCCCTCCTGCGCATCACAATGTGGACCTCTTTCTGACGTTCAAGGAGCTTGCGTTCCTCCCAAAATCGCCGATGTCTCTAGTTCTTGCTTTTGCGCCGATGCTAGATTAAAACCTTTCCTCACAGGAACAACTGGAGTTTCTTCTGTGTGCGGTGCCGCGAGTTGTACGTCGACTACAGATCTACAGGCAATTGAAACTTGGTACGAGCAATATTGTAACACGCCATCGGCATCAACTACATCGAGTGGTGGAAGTTCAGCAACTTCTTCCTCAAGTTCTAATAATAAAAACCCAACTTGGTATGCAGCCACTACATAAAAGAAACTAATTCAAATAGCTAATTCCCTCAAAGGTTTTCTAGCCATGTGAAATGGGTCGCAATGCTTATTGTACTTGTTGTCGGAATATCTGGTATATGGATACTAGCATTTTATTTTAGAAGACGATATCTAAGGAAGAGGGAGAGAGAGATTGAAATGAGGCCTCCAATTGCTTTAGGACCACATCAACTTCAAAGTACAACAGGGGGATACGGTGACGGTGACGGGGCCATGAATGCTGCCGAAGGAGGACATCATAAAGAAGCAGCTCGGACGACTGTGACATCTACACCAGCAGAAGCAACAAGGGGTAAAAGGGAAAGCAAAGGTCTTCAGAAAAAGCAACGAGCTTAAACTATTGGATCTTGTAGCATATGATGAAAATCATGATGGAATTCATGATGAAGGCGTTAGGTTTGGGAATATACTTTTTCGGGAAAAGTCTAGGACATATGGTCTGTATTGAAGATATATAATGGATGGAGCTTTGTTGATACCCGCAACTGGATGGTGATGCAGCACATAAGGAGATGACTCCTTTGAGTCTTATTGGGCATATTTTTGAGGAGGCATCAGATACTGGTATTTTAATGAAGTTTTCCATATTCACATCTTGTCCAGTGCAAGTGAATTTGGTGGTCATACCTCGCTTTAACCAGCGAAGAGGGAACATTTCCTAGTAGTTCTCATCTCTACCTTCATTTTCCCGAGGAATCTTTCTAATCCCGAATTGTCAATACAGCAAAAACTTTTCAGGATTGATGCAAAACGTATATAGTCAGGAACACTCAACGGTTCTTGTTTTCAGAGAATTTAATGATTATTTGGAATGGTGTATAAATTGGAATTTACAACAATATGTTGAGATGTAAAATTTATCATGTTGGTGCTACACAAATAACGGAACAGGTATTCACTGGTTTCATACTTCTGTAGGGCTGACTGTGAACTGTATGTGATGCCTCCCGTTGTCTCAATTCCTTCGATGGATTAAATGCCTGTAATTGGATGCAATGATAGGAATCAATCAGTGTTGCAGATGACTTGGGATAAATTCCCAAGCCCAAGCCCACTTCCTCGAAGTTATCTCGACCTAGCAGCTTTACTGGAAGCAATCTTGGAATGCATTCAAACTAGCTATAGCTCTCGGAATTTCCAAATTCACCTTCCCGCCCCTCTTCTTTCCTTCTCCTTCTTTTCGTGAGGTTGAGCATGCACAGATGAGCGGCTGATTCACTGTATATTCACAAACCCCTCTTCCCCGCTACCAATCCTCTCTAGCTCCTCAACCACTATTACTCTTTTCAAGGGACTTTCTTATTCTTGTTTCTTACTCTATTCTTCTTCTCCTCTACAACAACCAACTTTGTTTACCTCTACTATCTACAAATACTTACTCCTCAACACACTTTCACACTTGTTTCTCCAATATTCCTACTTTGCTTTCCATTTTGCATCACTTACACTTTATCTTTAAAACGGAATCTAGAAAACTCCATCCTCTACGATTCTTCTCGACTGGTAGCCTAGCAAAAGACAAGCCCCTAGTTGTGGAACTAATACACACGATCCCTTAGATCAACCAAGACTACGAAAACATGGACATGACTTCATCTTACCAAAATGGAGTCGAGTCTTCTAACCTTGACCAAAGCCACAACTATGTCCCAAATCTCACCTTCTCACCCGCTCACAATTCCGTGCACTATGGTAAAGGTCAACCTTTTGCAGACTCTCAGGTTGACTTTATCACAAGCCTAAAGGTCCGCATTGCAGTTTTGGAGAATGATCTCGTTCATACTACAAAAGACAAGGATGAAGCTGTCAAGAGCTCAGTCATTATTGCTAGAGCTTTGGGTAATGTTGCCAATAATTCGGGGCTGATTGCGAAGAAGCTACCGGATCCTGATACCGGGGAATTGGCAGAGCTACGGTTAGAGGTGAAGAGATTGAAAACAGAGAATGGGGTGCTTTTGGGTCGACTTGGAGACGTTAGCTTAACAGTCCCAGGAGGATATCCGACCCTGTCAACTCCCAGAAAAAGAAACATCAAAAATTTCAAGACTCTTGACGATGTTCTCAGCTCCGATGAAGAAGAAGAAGAACAAGAGGTCAAAATTGAAGATCAAATTCTCTATCAAGAACGTGCCGACGCTAACTTTATCAACATTCCCACTCCCGCAGTTCTCAAATGCGGATTTGAATTCTCTCCCGAGAAAGCTGTTCGTGGTGATAATTATGCTAATCGTGGATACACTAACCGCGATAACTATTATGCACGTTTCAACAATCGTAATGTACCCACCGGACCAAGATCTTTTGAGTTTCCTCCAGATATGAGCGAAGGTACGAGTATCTGGGCTACACCACAACAGAGAGATGGTGAAATTAACACTCATATGCGAGCTTCTGATTCTAGAGAACATAGATTCCCTGATTATTTCAGATATGGAGTGGTTTATGTTCCCAAGGCAGATGATCGTGATACCTTGCGTGGGGTACATATTGGTGGACTCCCAAAGGATATCGGGTTGAGAGATGTACTTGCTCGTGTTCGAGGAGGGAGAATTTATTCATCGGTTTTACTGGACACAATGAATGTTTCGGGAAGTAACTCTGCGCTCATCACTTTTATGAATCAGGCGAATGCGGAAGCGTATGTCGAATATGCGAATGCTCATCCTATTACTTTTGGTACATCGGACTCTGCGGAGGAAAACCAGACCAAGGCAATTATCACTCATCTCCATACCCCTACATTCCCCTTTTCCCCTGCAAAGCTCAAGGCAATTTTTGAGTTCAACCGTACCCGTATCCTTACAATCCGCAATTTTCCACAACATATCTCGCTTCGAGGTCTCGAGAGTGATTTGGCCGGCAGAAATGCGTTAAAGGCGAACAGTTTGTTGGAATGGTATATTGATGAAGAGGGACTCTCAGAATGGAATTTGTCAGTATGGATGAGGCAGTTAGTGCGTTTGGACTGTTGTCTAGTTCAAGGGGTTATAAGGATTTTAGATTGGTATTGCAGTTTGAGCGGGATAGCTGTGAGGGGGATTTGGAGGAATTGGAGAAAGAACCTGAGAAGAGAAAACCTATGTTTCCGAGGACTAAATTTGGAGTTAGAGGTGAGAGATGTGTAAATGGTGGAGTTAATGGATTGGGGAATAGTGGATCGGTCGAAACATTTGGTTGTCGTACTGATGAGGTCACGACATTGGATAACAGCAGGTGCACTGAAGAGATTGATACTTTCAAACCTCAGCCACAGGACAAAAATTCAAGCAACGAATCAACATCTTCACCCATCGAAGCTCCATCCGATGCCCCAGAAAAGACCAAGATACCGCTTTCATCACCCCAAAACGCGGACCTCGAATCATCGCCGGAAAACAATGGCTTCTCGAAATTGCCAGCGCAAAAACATCTACATCTCAATCCACATTAACAATACCAAACGCCTCCGCACACACACCTGACACACCCACCTCCAACAACTCCACCCCAAGACCCCGTCTTACCATCTCAACCACATCTCTTCCCCCACCAAACACGAATAAATCTAGATCCCCTGACCCCAGCTCTGCAGAATATAGTATTCATTCTTTTGCTTCTTCTGCTGTTTCTGTCGATGATGAGGATGATTTGCCTGGATCCTTTCCTCCCAAGAACAAAGATCAAGCTCAAGCTCCAGCGCCGGTTCAAATAAAGACTACAAAAAATTTCTTGGCTAGTTTTGGAGGACCGCTTGTTTATGCTGGTAAATCTACTCAATCTTCTCAAAAGATTCAAGCTCTCCATTCAGATGCGTCGAATCTTCCAACCCAAACTCTCAAAACCTTCAGAAATAACCTCGTAGTCAGAAACGCGGATACAGATACGAATGTATATTTTGTTCCAGGAGCAGACAATGAAAAAGCTATTTTGGATAGTGAGGTTGATAGTCAGAGAGGTAGCGATGATCGTGAGAAGAATGAGAGTTTAGAGAAATTTTCGAGGGATGTTTGTGGGGATTTTTGTGGGGAGGATATGGGTAAGAGTGATGAAGGTGGAAGTGAAGAGAAGAGAGATATGGAGGGGAGTGGGAAGACGCTAGGAAAGGAAATGAAGATGGAGATGAAGAATAAGATTAATCCAGATGAAATTGATCTTGGTCTTCAATCTGATGGGGATGTGACGGATGCAGATGGACATGGAGAGAAAAATGAAAATGAGAATGAAGGGCTTTTTCAAAAGGAGTTGATTGGTAAATCTACAGATCATTCCGAGACTTCACAACCTTGAGATTCTTCGAAGGTCTCTCGCTTTCATGAATTCACAACCAGAAACCCGATTCAAAGAATGCGATTGAGGAAGTTACGGGTGGTGGGGAAATAAAAGAGATAAACAACCGTGACAAAATTCCCATCACAGGGGTTTAAGCGAAATATTTTATTTCTAGGTGAAGGAAGTTGAAGTTGATTCTATTGCGGGTGTGGTGGGATTGGGAATTATCTTGCAATGAGCGATGAGAGATGAGTTGAAGAATGGTGGATGGCTATACAGTTTCATTTATTTATATTTAGCGTGGCCAGAGAGGGCGGAGGGCAGTTTAGGGAGGAAATATTAATAATCTTATTTTTTTCATATTTGGTTTTTGTTATGGGGGAGAAGGGTAGGAATGATTATTTGCGTGGTTATTCCTATGGTTATGCTTTTAGTTGGGGAATGAGGGAGATAGGGTGATATGCCTGGTGGGGATGGGGTTTTCATATTCTGCGTCGATGGCGGGTGGATGAGAGATAGAAGTAGAAATAAAAATGCGTCGTTTACTTGAATTACTCATCGCATACCATTTGAATTCGTGACCGAATCCCTACCAAAATCAAAGTTTTCTATATAAAACATAAAATTAAAGACTGAATAACTTTTTATTATTAAATAAAATAAATTGAAATTTTGAAATATGATTAGTAATTAAATATAATAGAATTAGAAAAAGATTTATAAAAAAATTTTTAGTAATTTACTTTCGAAAGTTACAAATGTTTATTTATAGTATGATAATACGTTACAAATCTAATATATTCCGAATTTATAATCAAGATACATCTTCTCTCATTGTAAAATACTCACCTTACTCCATATTCGTTTCCAACTTTCCTTTTCTCTCCTTTAGATTTTACAAATGAAAATTTTGGCTTGGTTTACACATGGTTTGGCATAGTACTGAATCCAAAGGGTTTCTAGTGTCACGGACTTCGTATAAAGGACGATTATGTAATTCCAATTGATCGACAATTCCTATCGGTGAGCTGATAGTCTGTGTACATTTTTCCAAATTCACCCTTTTTAGTATAGCATTATGGTCACCTTAAGGAAGAAAGCGCACAACCATACAGTTATTATATAGGTATTTTGTATATATATATGGATGCTCCCTACGAGCCATAGTTCTTCAGTTGTAGATTCTAAGGAATATAATTGACCCTGTTTATTTAGCTCTTATGAGGCTTTTGTACGTCACATCTAGCTCCATGGTGATAAATGGAAATATTTCGACGAGGATTCCATCCAATGAAGCCCCTTATTTAGCGCCAACGCTGGCGGCTATCTGCAAATTTGAAGTTTTTTCCCACAAAATTACGGATGTGCGGCTTCGCGCTTCGCTAATAGGAAAGTTCTAATTGAAATTTATGATTTGATATGAGAAGAAGAATGCTTTATTAGCAGTACATTGGCTTGGCCGCTGGGTGCGAGCTGACTGTGTAGTCACAATGTCACGGTAGAGGAGGTTCGTAACTTCTTTTCTATAAGTCCATAACTCAGATTTTTTGTGTATCTTTCGAGATTAAGATTCTTTAAAAAATAGTTTTATGTTAAATGAAGTTCCAACCAACGCCTAAAGAAGATAAATCTCGATCGCTAGAAGAAAGAAATGTGTACTTCAATACACCGAACCTCCTCCGTGTGAGTCTACCGAAGAATTTTGCAGCACAACGAACATCAAAATATATCATGATGGTTAATATCCTCTCAATAATCATCGTAATTCTCTCACTTTTTTCGTTCTCTTATCTCGGCTGACTTCACAGGCTGGATTTCCAATTACATAGAACTCATCAAAAAAGCGTGACGCAGCAGCTCAAAGCTACAAATACCACGGCCTACTCATCCTTTCCGCCTATGATCTCCAATTACGTTTAATAGATCTCTTAGAGAATCTCCTCGCACATATTCATGACCAAGATGCAAAAGATAGTGTATATATCTATGCAGCCTTTCTCATCGGACAATATTTCTTTCTCCTGCGCAGATCGATTTCAAAAATAATTGCAACTTCATCGATCTTCGGATAATGATGATTTCAGGATGCTTTTAGATGTAATTGGATAGGCTTTTGCTTTCTTTACATATGCTGATGTGGATCCATTTATGTGTGGCATGATCAGCAAATCGCAATTGCTGAAATAATGACAGTCAAAGATGAGGATGGTGAATACTCTTGTTAAAGTTATGCCTCATTTCACAAAAATTATTGCAATGACTTTCGAGTCAAGAAATGGTTTCGACCTATAGGGAAGGGAATTAATAAGCTTGCTATTGCGCGTGAGGGGGGAATTCGGGATGCAACTTTCAGATTAAGGAAATTTCAGCATCGTTTGGTTGATTTTATCTTTGTGTTGAACTTGGAGACTGGTGCTCTGAGAAGGGGTGTGCCTTTGCGTAGTGAAGGATCAAGGTTGTTGGCGCACCTGGTCGTAGATGTCTTAAAGGAGTGTTACTTTTATCTTGCAGGGAAGGCGGTAAGATCAAGGTATGATAGGGTAAAGGAGGGATAGAGATGGAACTTGGTATCCTTTAATGTCTATTATGCTGTTTTTAAATAGGAAAAATATGTTAATGATATAATGAGGCTTTAATAAAGTGTTTAGTTGGTGGTTGGGAGCAAACTGTGAGTGTGTATTGATCATTTGGTATATGAATAAGGTAGATATATGTTTGAAGTTTCCGTACAGTTGATTTGTAACTTGCTGCCGTTGACCGTTTGCGATCGATTTTCTCTGTAGCTTTATTTCCTTAACATCTTCCAATGGTTAAACAGGCCGTTTAGAGCTTGTCCCTATTCATAGTTCGCTAAGTAGATATCCGGAGAAGTGTGTATGAGGGGTTAATATGTCCTAAGCGAAAACAGAGATGATGCGATAGGAAACATTTCATCGAGCCAAATGATATAGACTATGTAATACTTTCGCAAAATCTTTTTCTGCAAGTCTTAAATCTGTGGTAAATCAATGAAACTATCAGAAATACGAATAGTCAATACATTGAGTCTCAGTCCCGGAGAGGAATCCAAATACGAGAGCTGAAGAAGAAATAGTAAAAATGCGAGGTATAAGACGGTGGTGATTCGCAAATGACATGAAGACTACTTGTAATAATTGCTAAATTTACAATACTCGGGAGCATCGTCTTGCATCGGCCAAACCACGAATCCGAGAGTAATTTAAATGGCATCGGACTAAGGTATCGGAAGAACAAGAACGCATTCCCAACCATTGTTGCTTTAGACTCTCATAATCACAAGGCGCTGGGAAGTAGTCAATCCCCAGATGGATTTTGAAGATACTTTTCTTTTATGTGTTGGAAGGTGACATTTTGCGGACATCAAGTCCTTACGCCATGTTACTGTAGTTCCGAAGCGTGCGAGCTGTGTTGCAAAACCTGTGAATGCCAGACACCAAGAAGTAATAGGAATTTCATCAATCTCATAATGAGACATTCAATTTCTCCTTTGGTGGTATCGCTTGGGAGATATTATCGGTCTGTTTTTCCATAACAGTAAGTCACGATTCAAGAAAAGAGTAAAACAGTTGCAATGAATTCTTGAAAAGAAATTGGAGGACTTAGGAAAGCCCCATAATTTGTCTTTGGGTGCTGTGCCGCCGAGACACACGACGGTCGATTTCTCTGCATATCAAGTGTAATATCACACCCTGTTTACCAATTCAACCCGAAGCGAAATTTACGGACATGACTGATAAGAAGAATCATTTGCATATATGCAAGTCCACAGTTTCTGTCGACGGATGTACACTAAAACAAATGTCTGCATCTCCTTGTCGCTCGTTGTTGGTACACGACGGGATTATGATTCAAAATCTTTTAGTGCGCTTGTTTGCTAGTGGGATTTCTTCCCCATGATCACTGTTACTGTGTTGAATATTTCCGCAAGGGAAAAAATGATATTGCCATCCAGATTCTCCGTGAAATGGCTTGCATTGAAAAAGTCAATATTGTGCCTGTAAAAACTAATCTCTATAAAAATACCACCTAGTAATCAATTTAATGCATGAAGAAAGGAGGATGTGAAAGTAGATGATGCACTGGATGCATGTGGAATAAAATTGGATTGTGAAAACATCGGCCTCGTCCTTCAATGTCTGCTACCACCAATTAAACAAAGTTACTAGTGTATCTGCTTTTAAGCGTCTACTAGGAATGATTTCAAATGTTTCATGAACTTTTCTCGTTAGTCAACGTGGCAAAAATGTGCGGCGTTGTCCAAAACAATCCACTTAACCTTCTCGATATGCTCGAAAAATGGTTGCATTGCCACATCCTGTGCTTCATCCTCAGTTCCGTTGATCAAAAGCGTCGGAGCCTTGATTTTGCTTAGATTCGGAATCGATGTCCAGTTGCGAAGATTCCCATTGGGGACAAGCTCACAAGGCCCATACCTTAGACTGTTGTCAGCGAATGTACATGGAGCAGATAACTGACAGCCTTACATAGTACCGTACGTAGTTGCATCCTTAGCAAACCAGTTCAGCGCAGCTTGAACTTCGGGTGCTGGCCATGGTCTAGCAAGACTGAGATGCCGCTGGTAAAAGACCTCCATGGCAGCTTGATATTACGGGCTCTCATAATCCTTGCTTTCATCTCCGTGATCCAACACCTTTTCAATTTCTAACGGAAGTTTTTTTTCCTGAGTGTATTGAGACCAATCTTCCATACCGCCATACTGGCCAGACTACTTGCGATAATTAAGCGTCGAAAGTTCCCAGATCTCGCTGGGTCAGATGCCCATACGGCTGCGAGCATTCCACTGTACCAAGTCTGGCAAGGCTCTGAAAGGCCTGGGACTATAAACTCTGCAGTACCCCGGTCATAGTCGATTCAACAGAAATTGATGATGGCGTGTTTTTCTGAGCTAGATGAAACTTGGAAGAACCTGTATTTGCGAGAGAGAATTCTCAAAGGACGTGTGGTGACAATAATTGACGTGCGAGGCGCCATAGGAAACGCGGTGTGCTCGGGAAAAAAGACTAAGGCCTGGAGAGGAAGGTAGTTGTCGATAATAACGTATATGGGGAAGTGAAGCTTCAATAATGGAACCACGGACAAGCATGTGCTCGTCTATAGTGTAAAGATGAGCTTACAATTGGGGTAAACAAGGTGTTTTGAAAAGACGGCAGGAGCTAATAACCAGTAAAAGCTCGGTGGTTGATATAGATAATATATTTTCTGGCCACCTCCCTCACCCTCTCGGGTCTCCTTATCCATGAAATTATCCTCACACCACGCATCCTAATCCAGCCCATCGGAGCTTTTCCGGTGAGCTTAGGTTATTCACAATTTTGTATAAGTTGCAGATCATATTCCAAGTGATTAGATTCCACTACATGAAGCGAATGTCCTGGTTGAGCACAGAATGTATGTGGAAGGTTTAGTCAGTGCTTTTTCTAAGACCTTACAATACCTGCATGCATGAACTATATTCGACGGTTACAATACTAATGACTAGGAACAGGAAAATTTCCATTTCATGTCTGTGTCCCGATGCACATATTGACCTTCTCCTATTGGTTACCATTCTTTCGGTACTCGAGATCTTTCTAACATTCTCTAAATCCTCGCTCGTAAGCTGCTACGCCGCCAGAGGATATGTCTCAAATGGCCCCGGCCGAGTTTTGTGGTTGTGCTTTGGAAGCATTTCATGCCGCCAATATGCTTAAGAGGGGCGCGAACTCTTGGAACATAGGCATGGACTTTCGGACCGACCGGTGTTCTTTCCTTCAAGCTGATTGCGACGATGCTGCTATTTCAGTGTAATTTCTTTTCCATTAAGGAGGAAGGAGGAAGGAGGAATTTGAAATAGATATTGAAGCTTGAGATTACTTGGCCGCTCGGTAGACACAACAGACCCTCTCGTACCATTTTTCATACATTTTGAAAAGAACATGGGTCCTGTGGATCTAATCCGATTATTTGAGTAAGCTGAAAAGAGATATTTTATAAAATAACATGAGTTGTAGCTCTTATTCGCCCTGCCCAGAGTGGCCGCGAATCTTTGGTATTTTCGTCCCATTGTCCATCTCTCGCTCACAATTTATTTACGCCCTCAGTTGACTTCTCTTTTCTATTTCATGAACGAGACAAAGGAGTAGCTACAAACGATCGCTGTGGACATGGACTCCAAAACGAAAAGCATGCTACGGAAACTGCATTACCAATTTCTCAATCGGAGAGGTAGATGAAATAGGTCGCACCAGAGATGAAAAATATCTTATTCAGCTTGACAAAAAACCTGTTCTAGAGGCAAGCTATATGCATATCGTGAATTGCTCTAGCAACAGACTAATCATACTAATGAAAAACAGCGCAACTTTGGCTTGATGTCCATTCTGGGATTTTCGTGCACTGTCCTTGTCACCTGGGAGGAAATGTTGATGTTCGTGTTCCCTAACATCAATGCGCTGACATCATTTCGAGTCTCCAATATTACTACCTGGTGAAATCTAATACAGCACAGAGTATCAACTCAGAGTCTTATGAAGTAAGAAACACACATCTCTCAACAATACGCACAATCGCTGACGGAAGTAGTGGTGACCCTGTGGGAGTCATCTGGGGATACATCATCGTGTGGATTGGCACCATCTCGCCTCTGATTTTTGGTCTACTTGATTCCCGGACTCAGGGCCACCTTTTTTGTCTTGTCAGAATTGGCTTCGATGTGAGTTGACACTTCCTTAATATAAGATCACAATAATCGATCAATCGATATTGAAGTTTCAATAACAGGGCACCGATAGCAGCAGGTCAATACCAGTAAGGCATCATTAACTTTTTACCAACATCTTACCATCCTCTAATGGCAGAATACAGTTGGGTCGCAATGTTAGCTCCGGACCGATCTAAAAGGTTCTTGAGCTACATTACTGGTGTTTTTGATTCAGAGTGTCACCGCTAAAAGGTAAGGAAGAAGCTAATCGCAATTAGGATGGATGATATTTGTCGGATGGCAGCAGTTACCGCATCTGCGGCCTATCTTATAGGGACGCTCTTTCAAAGCATCATATTGATGACAAAATCAGATTATATTCCGTAATCATGGCAATTGATGCTCTTTTTGTGGGCAAGCAATCTTAGTCTTCGCAGTTGTTATTAATACAATAGCAAGCAAAACTCTTGCGCACTTCGAAGGTGTAATTTTGGTTCTGCACATCCTAGGATTCTTTGCTGTCTTAATTCGGCTCGTTTATCTTTCACCCCATGGCAATACGTCCCTGTTTACAACATTTGTCAATGGAGGCGTGTGGTCCTCGCAAGGACTATCGTTCATGATTGGATTGCCAGCCTCTGTGTTCTCCCTTATTGGCGCTGATTCAGCCGTTCATGTAAGACGATCACCCTCAGTCAGTTAGCCGTAAGATAAATCCCCTAGCCGACCACCGAGATAACCAATACATATGTCAGAAGAAATTAAAAAAGCATCAACTGTTGTACCGCGCGCCATGCTCAGTGGCCTCATCCTCAATGGTGTCCTAGGATTCGCGATGATGATCGCATACCTCTTTTTTCTAGGGAATCTTGATGATGTATTGAACGCCCAGGAAACTTTAGGATACCCGTTCCTCTATGTCTTCCAAACGGGAACTGGTTCAACCGCAGGAGCTGCAGTAATGGGCTTGATCGTTGTAGCTCTCGGCGTGTGCAGCACAGTGGGGAGCTCTCGCCTCATCCTCTCGAATGCTGTGGTCTTTCGCTAGAGACAAAGGTGTTCCACTATGGAGGTATTGGGTAAAGGTAAGCGTCCATCCATCCTATTAATATCGCCAACAAATCTCGAGATGACGTATTTCGTACTAATATCTAATCACTAGCTTGACCGCGGGACCTCAATCCCCATATACACTATCGCTTATTATCCTCGGCTCGGCTGTCGCCTTCAACAACATCGTTAATCTCAGTATTGCCGGCTTCTATCCTTCATATCTTGTCTGCTGCGGCATGCTTCTCTGGCGCCGGCTACAATCCCAGAAAATCAAGGCATATGATCCACGTATCGTAATATACGGCGCAGATGACCTACATTGGGAACCGTGGCGTGTCCCTGGCGTTTTAGGCGTTCTTAATAATGTTTTTGCTTGTGTATATCTATTCCTGTTGTGGTTCTGGGCTTTCTGGTCCCACAGACAACGTCGCCCGGTCACAGTGAACTTTAGTAACCTGACATTTGGTGGGACGATTTTATTTGCAGTTTTCTGGTATTTAGTAGATGGATGGAAGCCATATCAAGGACCAGTGATATTGTAGATAGACGAATATATTATAGTTAGCCTCCTCTCGTAAATGGCTTAGATTTTGGTACCGTTGGCAAACGAGCTTCCACATCACCAAACATCCGAAGTTTAACCGAAAACAGCCCCCAACCCAAACTCAGGTTAATACCTATCTAGACTACTACCAATTTCATCCCTACCCAACTAACTTTCGGACACCAACCTCAAACCGGCGAACATGTCCGTCTTTGTTGCACATCTCAAAAACAAGATTATCTCTTTATCAGTCTAAACTCAGATCTATCCCTAAAACATGAGTATAATAGCCCTATTAATATCCACATGCCCTCGCCCTAAAACTCGGGCAGTAGGGCATGCATATTTCTAGATATGCAACAAATGTCTTTTTGTTTTTGATTTGACCAATCTGATTATTGGGTTTTTCTTGGGAGATGGCCTTATGCCTTAGATGCATGGCCGGCGGCCTGGGATTTAGATGTGAGGTTAAGGTTATGTTGTACAGTTAGTTATCAGTTGTGGTGCTTTTGTATGATTACGATTACGAAAAGAGATATTTAACCTCCCTACCATGGGGATGGTAACACTGCGAGTCTGCGAGTCATGAACGGGCCATATGCAGTACATTAACCGTAGTAAGTCTTACCCAGTACTCCGTAACACAGCCAAGTGCCTAAATAATGCCCTCTTCTTTCGATATGCAACAAAATCACAACAGTTTATATAAATCACCTGGGCATAGCCATATCGCAAGCATTCATTGGCTATGTTTCATCATGCTGACATCAATCGGAAGGTCACCAGCCTTGGTGGGGGTGGGCCGGAAAGTGCATGTGGCACGCATATGCTAAGGTTAACCCTATGTTGGATTCGGATCTCATAGAGTCGCAGTAAATCTCAGCCACCAGATCACCAACTGTGTTTTTGGCGGAACACGAGTATTCACCCACTTAGATACTATGTACACACATCATACATTCTAGTCTCTCTATTCGTAAACTCTTGGTTTATATAATTGGTTATTCTATGTCTTAATGTTCGTTTATGTTTGATGTGTTGGTATCTTTCCCTCCCTGTCTGTCATTTTTCTGTATCTTTTTTTAAAAGACACCGCTGTGCTTAGATGGATGTCAGATAGACAAATCGTTGCAGTGCAATGAGTGCTGAGCTGAGCTTCTTACCTACATGTAGTATAAGACTTACGAGTGTGGTATTTTGGATACAGTAAGAAGTCTTTTAAAGTTACTCATCCTCAGCTTGAGTAGAGACGGATTATTTTCTCATCTAATTTCTATATCGAGCTGTGGGTTTTCTTTAACAAGAAATTTCGATTTTTGTTCTTTGCTCCTTCTTCCTTATTGTTCTAATTTGCAGTATCAATCGCATCGGAACTCATCCTGCCTCAAATTTCCCTACTCAATCCATCTACCAAATAAATGATAGATACAGTTCGAACATCCAAAATGGCCGACTTCGATTTCCCCGGAATCGATCTCAGCGATCCTTTTCTTCCACCTTCTGGCTCCATATCCATCTATAGCCCTTTCAAATACAATACACCTAAGCCCGCGGTGAAACCAACTCATGACTATGGTACATTCACATATCCTCTCACTCCGGAAGATGAACAACCGCGTCCACTTTCTTTACCTTTACGCCCTCGAGATTTCTCTTTAAATTCTACACCTTCTTTATCATTTTCTCGTTCTTCTAGTACCTCGTCTAGAGCTTCTTTCTCATCCTCTACATTCGACATCCCATCAAATCGATTATCGAATACTAAATGGAAACCTCTTACTTCATTTCCTTACTTCACATCATTACCATTGGAAATTCAAAGAACTATTTGGAGACGCACATTACCCGGAGCACAAATCATAGAAATACATCAATACGCACCGTCCACAGCACGATCCTCATCATACATCCAAGTTACAAAACAACAAGCACAAGAACCTCTCCCAATCCTCAAAACCCACGCTCCTGTCCCAATAGCCTTGCATATAAACCATCTCTCCCGCCATCTCGCCCTCTCCCATCTATCCCCCCTCTCCTTCGCTCAACCCTACTACCTCCCCTCAAACCCATACGCTTATATAAACTACATCCACGACACCATCTACCTCAGCACGCGCACACTGTACCCCGATCTCGGAAAACACATATTATATTCCAGAAACCTACAAATGATCCGGTATCTTGCGCTTGAATTTAGGGTATGGACTACACTACTCGGGGATAATCATTTCGTTAATGCTTTGTTGGAGATGGAAGGATTACTTCGTATTGATATTATATTCGAGAGGGATTTGAGCTTGAACTCGTTTGAATCTTCTTCTTCTTCTAATAATTTTTCCAATAATGATGCATCATCAATCACATCAAAACCACCCGAGGAATCGACCGATGAAACTAATCCCCAAACAACATTCCTCGAACCAACAAAACAAGAACAGAGAGATATAGAAGAAATATTCTCGAAAGAATCAGAGAAAACCTGGTTATGGGGTCGCATAAGCGGATGGGAAGACGTACGGGAAAAATTAAGATTTAAATTCAAAGTCAAACAATCGGACAAAGTCAAAACCCAAAACCGCAACACAAAATCGCAACGCTGGTTCGAGTTCTGATATTGGTTTTCTGGAAAAGAACGAAAGTGAATCATTTGCAAGTCTACATTCAGGATCAGGATCAAAATCTAAACACTCCGCAATACGGAACTCCCAAATTGGAAATTGGCAAAGAAGAGCAGGTGTGAAAGGAATGGAAGAAATGAAAGAAAATTTACAGGAGGAATTAGAAAGTTTAATTCATAGTGTTGATGATGCGATGTTGGATTTTGAGGAGGTGGCGGGAGGAGCAGAAGGGGCAGTAGGAGCAAGAGCAGGAGGTGTTTGTGATTGGTTTGTTGGTGGCGGCCATGGGTTTTCGAGGGATGGGGATGGGGATGTTTATAGCGAGAGTGAGTATTCGCGGTGTACGGGGGATTTGGATGATGAGTTTGATGATGATGAGGAAGAGGAAGAGGAGGAGGAGGAGGCTGGGGGATGGATATGATTGATATGATTGATTTGATAAATTTCTTTCATAAAAATAGCAGGGAGGTCTTAGCTTATGATAAATCTCTTAGAATAAAATAATCAAAAAGATGATAATTAATTAGCCTACAATAATCTTAATCTTACTTGTAATTATCTCGTTTGTTCACCTGGGCAGTTAGGGAATATAATATCTATACATTACATACACATACACATTACATACATGTCCATCATTTCACCCATTCCATTTCTTCCACCACTCTTCTTTCCCTTCCCTCCCTTCCCGATCCTATCGACTCCATAAATCATATTTCCTCTCCTCTCTCCCTCTTCCTTCTTCCCTCTCCTCCTCTTCCCTCTCCCTTCTCCTAACCCTTCATTTCCACCACTCCCATCTCTCTTCTCCCTACCCCTACCCCTACCACTCATCTACTCCCCTCATTTCAAAACCCACCACCCAATCTACAAAGTAAGAAAAAGCCCCTAAAATACAACACCATATGTCCCACATCAACCAATATACACGCATACACACATACATACACCACACTAGAGACCCCAAAAAAATTCAAGAAGAAAAGTTCCAGAAATTTTCCTATTTTCCTTTTTCTTTGAAATCCAAACTCCTACACACCTTTATACAAATCCTCAAAAAAGAAAATCAACCGGATATCATATCTGCTTCAGCAGCTTTTTCATCGTGTAGCAAAAGGTGAGCACCTCCATGCTCAGAATCACCCCATCATTATGCACAATTAACGCTCCTTGTTGTATGTCCCCTTAAAGCGCTTTCCTTTTAACCACCTTCCCATTTTTCATCCACCTTCACAATTCAATTAAAAGATCCATAATTCTTAAAATCATAACCGTTCGTAATCCTATCCTTTCCTTTCTTAGCAAATTCCTTCCCTGCAGTCCTCGAACCCTTCGCACTTCCATTTGTCTTGCCAAGCACCCCAGTCTCCCCCTTTCCTTTACCTTTCCCTACCCCACTATTAACCGAGATTTGCGAACTTTGTGGTAAATTATTCTGGCTAGCAGTCATTCCACTTTGATGAACCTCCGCCATCAATGATCTTCTCGCTTCCTCCATTGCTGCTGCTGCAGCATCTGAACCACTATCAGAATCAGAATCAGAATCACTATCGGCGTCTTGAATTTTCTTAGTCGCTGTTGAGATGAAACCATTGTTTTGGGTTGAAGGATGGATAATTTGTGAGGTTGCTGGAATTGGAACATCATCGTCGGAACTATCATCACTATCGCTTTCTTCTTCAGATTCTGATGCCGAAAATTCCTTCTTTATCATCTGAGATGAAAGTTGCAATTTAGATTTTGCAAGCTGACCATTTGTCAAAGGTTTCGGTTTAAACATGGCTCCTTTCTGGCTATTGAGTGAAGACAAACTTGCCCCAAAGTTAAAAGATGGTTTAATCGTTGGTCTTTTGGCGGGTGAGGAAAATGAACCTTGGGCTTCGAAAATATCAGATGTTAGTTGTAGATCAACTTCGTCTTGGGTATCATCCCCATCGCTGCTAGAAGTCTTACGTTGATTTGTAGTTTTTATAGGAGAAACCATATTTCTCCGGGCATGGATTGGTAATTCCGGACTGAGCCGCTGTGGTGGAGCATCTGGCAGTTCCACGTCCTCATCATCGTTATCACTATCGTCTCCATCTTCGGAACTCTCTTGAGTCTCTTTTATTTCTGTTTTATCTTCAGTGTCATTCTGCTTTCCGTCCGCATCGTCTTCCGATTGTTCTTCGTCTGAAGATTCATCCTCAGATGAGGAAGAAACTGAACGCGACGTTTGGTTGAGATTAGCGCGGGATCTGCGTTCATCGCCAGATGGTGCGTTGGAATGAAAGACAACCGGGGATCGACTCTCGCGCGACGATGACTGGTTTTCGCCCATTTCGACATCCTCATCGGATAAGTCTTCGTTAACCTTTGATTCTTCGACCTGTAGAGTCTCAGGACTATTAGATCTTTTTGGCTCTTCCTTGATAGCGACCATTTCTTCAGATTCAGAGTCGGAGCTGTCGGAACTTGGAGGAAGTGGTACTTCAGCAGGCTTCATTGGTGACTTTGATTTTTCTAATTATACAGTCAGTTCATAATCTTTCAAATCGACTGCTCGCTCGTTGACCAAGTGAGCTGAAATGAGAAAATAATGACATGAAAAACAATGTTTAGTGATTGCTGCGCATTATTTACGTACCTTTGACCGATAATGATCGGCTGGGCGCAGAAGTAACTGCTTTCTTTGCTTCCTGTGTAACACTACCTTTCTGTAAAGGTTTTGGCTCAGTCGAAATATTTCTGTATGCTGGTAGAGAAACAGGCTTAGGTGTAGCGGAGCGCGACGCGGAACCTGTCCGAGCTGCTGTCAATGGAGGTTGGTTCATAGCAGATGGTTTTGATGATTGCTGTCTGACTGGAGTAGCACTACGATCAGGTCGCTTAAAAGTTTTTGGTAATGGAATTGGTGTCTGACTTTGCGCTGGGGTCTGACTAGAAGCAAGCTTGGGTGTTGTGTCCCTATTTGGTATATCAATTGAAGTTGTCTTCCTGGGCGGTGGTTTCACAGGGGTGGTTGTCGCATTGAGGTCAAAGGAAACACGCCGAGGGCTCTTCGATGGCAATGGCATCTGAGCTTCTAAGCTGGTATCCTTAGGAGCTGGGCCACCGGGTGAAGAGCTTTTAATGCTCCCAGAAGAACTTGATGTCTTTAAAGATGACTTTTTACCTCTTGGATAATGAGGCGTGGATGATTGGCGAGGAAGTATAACGGCAGGGGTGCTTCGTTTGTTGATGGGAGTTCCTTTCCTGCTTTCCTGTGTAGTGCCGGATGCTCTCTTAGAGTTTTCAAGCGCTTCTGACTTTCTAGACTCCTCCTCGGACTGTTTCGCTGCCTCCTCTAACGCCTTCATCTCCTCCAGTCTGTCGTCTTCTTCAATTTGTTTGCGCAATTTCTCTTTTTCATCCCTTAGTTTCTGGGCTTCAAGGGCAGCTACTTCCTTCTGCTTTCTTGCTGCTTGTTTCTGTCCCTCTTCTGCCTTGCGTTCCTCTGACCTCTCCTTGCGCATCCGCTCTGCTTTTGCTGCTACAGCCTCTCTTTCGGATTCACGTCGTCGTTCTTCAGCAGCTTTTGCAGCTGAAGCCCGCGCCTCCTTAGCTGCTTCTTCATTTTCTTTCCTTTTGCGCAATGCCTCCTCGCGTACTTTACTCTTTGGTGTTAAGGGGAGCTCGTTTGGAGTGGAAATCGACTGGAAAGCCTTGGAAGGATGTGAATTGTTATTTGAAGGTGACTTGGCTGACGGCTCAACACCAGATGATCCCTTTTGGGCATCTTTCTTAAACTTGAGTTTTGATTGTCGAATGGTTGGCTCCTCAGTATCTGAACCAAAGTCATCATAGATATCACTCTCGTTCCGCGGTGATCGGGTATTTGGAGTATTTGATTTCCGCTTCTGGGTAGAGTTTGAGTGGTTGTGAGGAGGAAGTTGTGGTTCGCCTGTCAAAGGGCTTGTCGCAGTCGTCGAAACAGATCGGCCTCTGTTGGTAGCCCTCTGAATATGATAACTTGCATTTTTCGCCCCTGCACTATTCTTTGGTGTACCCTGAATCCGTGGCGGAGGTTCTTGGAACGGACTGACAAGTTCTTTCGGAACTTTGGCAGTTTGCGCATTTAAACTACTGTTAGATAGCTTTGTGACATAGTTAGTTATGGCATGGCTTTGGCGAGGGAAACTTCGCTTCACCGGCGATGGGGACGATCGCTGTGGGGTGTCGGAGATCATGGGAGAATATTCTCTTACATTTGGTACAATATCATTGACCTCATCCTCATGATCTAAGATAGCACTCCGTTGTGAATCTGGAATTGTTGTCTCTGACTTTTCCAGGATACCTTCCAACCTTCCGCCAGTCCATGATTCTATCTCTCGAGAAGGAATTGGGTGATCTGGATCTATGGCCGTCCTCTGACGTTTTTGTGGATTCCAAAAGGGTTCTGCATTTCCATTCAAAGGTGACCGATCTCTTTTCTGACCAAGAACACTTATTGGATTGAATCGAAGGGCTGAAGTTGGTGGAAGAGAATCTCTAATGTTTGGTTTGTTGGGAGCTTTTATGATTCGAATAGTAGACATATTGGGAAAGAGGGGTCCTAGCATATCGTTTTGGGTGACGTCAAATAATTCATCATCCATACACTTTTTGATCGCAAGTGGCCTAGATGGAGTAAAAATCAGCAACTGCGGATCTCAACTTCAAGCTTAAAGTTTCCCCTCTGTCTATCCGCAGAAGCGCAAAGACTTACTGGCCATAGTTGATTTCGTGAACTCTTGAAGCTTCTGTGCAAAATTCTCGTATGGTAATATTTGGTGATGTGATAACTCGAAAGCAACGAATTGGGCGATCATTTTCCTCGGCAGCATCCGGTGGAAAGACCTTCACTCTAAGTGAAAAGCCTGGTGAGGCGGGAGGTTCTATTAATGAATTCATCGTGAGTACTGTTGATCAATTCGAAGTTATGCGAAATAGCAAGAGGATGATGCGGAGATGCGAAGAGGAGAGACGAGGCTAAAAACGAACGGCATCGAGAAGCGCAATTGGATAGGTGAGCTAAATTGCTTTTTCAATAGTGGAGCGCTTGAAGTTTAGCTAATAATCAAATCGCGCCAAAACGCGTTGATGTTGAAAGGTTGAATGAAGCTTTTAAAAAGTCGTGAATCGGAAATGGTGTTTGGGTGGAGCTCTCTGGCAAGTACGAAGAAGTTACTGCAGGGAAATGCTTCTTGAAGAACTTCCCAAGATTACGAGGATCCTTTGGAATATAAATGAGGTAACGTTATTTGCCTCAAAGAAAAGATTTTGATTGCTTGTAAGTTTTCAGCTTTCGAAAAACCATCTCTCACGATCTCTTCTCCCACTTATATTTCCTTTTTTTATTATTCACTTCTTTTTTCTATCTTTGCTTTTTATTTTCAACTTTACCTCACCCTCACCATATTTTCCAATCTTTTTTTTATTTTATCTCGTATCTCGTATCGTATGTATAAATTCCGAGCTTATCCTGGAGGGCGGAAGTATTTCATCCGATAAGGGCCAGGATGGTAAGGTTATTACGGCTACGGCTTTGACCATGTCGAAGCTTAGATAATTGGTCTAGTCCTCGGCTTGAGTGGAATTGATGAATATGCGGAGTACTCATACAGCTGGCTTGTGTCTGAGATGGCAATGACGAGATCTCATCTCTTCCTTTCCAATGTGTATAACAGCAACAGCTATCAAATCATCTCAAAACCACATCCGCCTTATCCAATTCCCAAGATATAATATCAGCAGTCCAATTGCCGCTGCCACAACTGCCATCCCAACCAAAACCCATTGTCGAAATTTAAAAGCATCCGAAACCTCCATCTTCATCATTTTCTTCTGTTGAGTATGCCAATGCCATGGCTCTTCTTCCCTTTTCCTATCTCCTTCCGCATGCTGTCCTCGATATGGCGACTTTATATATGCATATGGTTGTGGTTTAAATACCAAACTGTGTAGAAATTCTTGGATGCGCCCGAAGAAAGTATCCGGATAGGTGCGGGGTTTAGAGTGTTGATTTATTCGCAGAGAGCTATTGCGTTGGTCGATGAGGAAAAGAGATATGATAAATGAGATGAAGGTAATAGGGGCAATGATAAGCTATACATTTGATGAGTATGATAGTGACAGATGTTGAGAACCGATGGGAGTGGCTTACCCTTACTGCAGCGCTTTCCTTTGGAGCTTCAGGAAGTATTGAAGCTTGAAAGATTGGTGGAGGGGATTGTGCTAATGCTGGCGATCGACGTGATGAAGATGACATTCTGCTTATTTAAATATATTATTGGTTTTGAGACGAAGATTTGAACATCTGCTGCAATTGATTTTCACATTGCTTTGTCTACTCATCCGAGCAATGGAAACTTTTTGATTGTTTTCTTTGCTGTCAATCAATTCCCCGCCAAGATATGCGAGCTGCGGGCACAAAGCTCAGCTCAGCCTTAAGGAGTGACGTTGCGACGGGCTTTGTGGAGTTACTGGGTACTGCTAAGATCTCTCCTACTCAATGTTTCGCACCGATTCGTCGCACTCAGTGGCTAAGACAGATGAAATCCATCTATTTTCTGAACATCGGAGAGAAAGAGGAACACCGGCGACAAGCTCAAGGTATATTTAGAAACATCTCGGTACTTATTTATCCCCATTCACAACAAAGGCACTATTCCAAGATTGTGAACTTGTGCTACATTCTGTCCTAATCCATGCAAGGTGCATCTAAAACATCAACATCGAAACTACTAACATACCTACTTACTTTAGTAATTTTCGCATTTTTCTTAATGCGATCCCAGATAAAAATGTAGTGCACAAAGATATTACCCCTCCATTCGAATTCACACCAACATCCAGACGACAGGCCGTTCAGCAGCCCCTCAAAAATGCAACAGAAATCATTGTTGGGAAGTATACTACACAGTCAACCACCGCGCAGTCAACTTACTCGTAGTGTATTATTCCGTAACCTTAAACCGGTACATATCCATCCTCCAATTTTCAGGACATCGAGTTCCCGCTAACCATGGTATCGAGAATGGCAACAAGAAGCTGTACTGGCACAATATACATGAGTCCAGCGACATCCATGACGGGATATTACAAAAGACCAATCAATCATCATCCAGATGATCCAAAGGATTTCCACTCGTGCAGGATGATGCCCGAAGAAAGTATGCCCACTTAAATTAACGTCCATGGCGACGACGACTTATCCGTGAGCGGTTGTTTGTGATGATTCTCGTGATGCTTTGATTGATTCACTGTTTTTGAATAATCGCGAGCAGGCCTAGTGGCTTATGGCCGAAAGATGCAAGTTTTTCTTTGATGGAAAACTCTATAAGTGTGGATCTTGACAAAAGGCAAGTTGATACGTATACTTCTCTTATGAATAATTTGTGTCGATTGCTCACTGAGGCGACAACGTCTGGGCCAAAAGTCAAATCTTTTTTGTGGGAAATCGATTAGATCATAATGGTAAGGGAGCTCCGCTTCGAGTAGAGAGACCGGATGGTTGCTCTCCTTTCTTTGAAAGTGTCATTGACGGTGTCTTTTTGAATAGATTTCAACCATGAGTTCTCCTCCATTATCTTCGCAGAGCTAATTACAATTGTTCCATTTCCTCCTCTGAGATTGGACAATAGCCGACAGCCGTATTCTACTGCTCTTTACGGTTTCTGTTATGATCCCGATTGAGGAAAAGTATATAGAATTGTTGATTCTGCTTTTGGACTACGGGTACTGAGGGTATATATGGTTGTGAGTGTTTTTTTTTTGGATTCCCTTGAACGGTGACATAAGAATACAAAACATCAGAATCAATTACTCCTAAAATAGACCAGATTAGATCCACCGAAGCCTATCACTACAAGGGATAGTTTTCCTAAATTAACCCTTCACACATTTGCACTTTCTACATTGGCTTTCTGCTTCAATTCTTTATACAGATAAGATGCATACATTTGTCGATGCAATGGTAGAATTCCTATCTGATCTCAGCGACGGAACTAAACGACTTGGGAATTTTGACCCTGTATGATGAGAAACAAAAATGCCAGCAACAATGGAAATCAAGTTTTTCTGTTTGAGGTTTTCTGAGGCTTACTACAACATCGAAAGAAAATCTGACGGATGAGAAGGGTCGTCTGAGGTAATGCTTAGTTGAGAAGGATCCTCTGACTAAAAATGAAAAGAGATATGATTTGATCACTTTCTTGGTCGCCGTGTGATACAGAAATAGACCTATTCATTGTTTCTGGCGAGCATTCGGTTTAAGCACACGCAACTACATCTGATTTATTCTCATTGTTCTCTTAAGCTAATGCAAAATTCAGATGCATATAATGTAGCTCGGGAAAGGTAGACCAAGTGGTTGGTAGAGAGGCAGTTCGTGTGGATCATCTAAATAAGTTCGGATATATATGTAAAAGGTGTTCTGGGGCAAGCATCGCGCCTCGCACCAATTGCTGCAGCCATGAAAAAACAGCTTGTCAGAGGCTTTATCAGAGAGAAACCTACACCCCGTCGTGAGAAATGTCGAATCGAATCAACTGACAAGATTTTCGTGCTTCTAGAACTGTGCTGTGCAATAAGATTCATGTTTTAATAGAGCTGATGTAAATAGATCTGATGCAAATAGTCTCAATCTAGAATCTACGACAGAAAACAGTATCAAAAATCTTCCAAGGTGCGTCATGGCAAAATTAGTATTTGAAGTACCCTCCTGTGTTAGAGCTGACAATTCGAGTAGGCCTTTGGAAATGGAGTTAGTATATATATTTTACGGTCGTGTATTTGCATGGTAGGAAGTATTGATGGTTAAAGTTTATGTTTCTAGGAAACTTCGATTTCTATCTTCATAAAAATGGTTACAGATTAACCTACGTATTAAGCAGACTTTCGTTATCAAGCGAAAAATTCTGGTGATGCGAGTTATTTTTCCTATATAAAACGAGAGCTATGGACGCCGAGCATCTTCTACGAGGCTCGCTGTTGTCGAATCTCAGGTACGTAGGCTCATCTATGGCATCTTTCAGAAGTATTGGATATTTCGAGAAAGAAGTTGAGTTCTGATGATACTTTATCGGTCGAATACAGGAACCGGTTCGTAAGAGGATATGTATTCTCTTCAATATCTTTGCATATTCCTTATAATTAATATATAGACCCTTCTAACAATGGCAAATCCAACAACGCAAATTAAACCGCAAGGGTCATCTCACAGCCATATCTACCGATCTTAGAACCTACGAACGCTATGTCTTCGCTGAGTTTTAAGCATCCTTGCGCTCCTAGGAGGGCATTCGTCAATCAACCTCCCCTTTTACAATTTCCTCTCATCCTCCTCCACAACCTTCACAATAGCCTAAAATACTTTCTGTCCCCTCCTCTCCAAACCCAGCCATTACTCCACAACAAGCGAAAGCTATCTCTCACCCATCCTCAAAGGTTATCATAATATCCTATAAAAATATCCATCAAACTTAGCACTAGAAATAAAAAGCCTCTTTGCTCTCCATCTCAACATCAAACGCACCTCTCTCATCGAGCTCATGTTTTATGCCAGTACCGATACACCCATTTAAAAACTTTATCCAGCAGCGCTATGCAAGCAAGCCATTGCCTCATCTTCTCGTCATCTTGCTCCTGACATCATGTTTGTTGGTTGCGGATCTTTATTTGTGATAGGTTTTACAGTAGGGAGGATTCTGATAGATGGTGAGAACTGGATGTAGAGAGGTGATATTCGGTGTGTTTTTTGGGGGGAAGGATGCGGGGATTGGTGCGAAATGTAAAGGGGGTGGGGAGGAAATAAGTGTTTAGGAATGGTCAGAGATGAGAATAATGGGTGATAGATGAGATGGTATGTAATTTTGGGATTAGTAGGCGCGGGTATATAATTGGTTAGGGGCGGTGGGGAGTTGGAAAATAGTTGAGAATAGGTTGGTTGAGAGAGGGGAGAGTGGGGTTAAAGGAGGCGCGTAGGAATATATTAGTTCATATGTATACTACTGAGACTTTTGATTAGAGAGATTCCTCATATGTTTAACAGTGAGAGAGTTGCTCAGATGAAGAATAAGATGGGTAAAGACGAGGGAGCTTGAGATGGTGGACAGAAATATTGGGCGCTTTAAGTGTAGCATTCATATACCACCTAATTAAAGAGACCTTCGACTTGAGAATCGGAAAATACTCAGGGGATATATATCTCTTCCACTCTATTAACTCAAACAGAAGGAGGGATGGGGGAGTCGACGAGGTGAACTATCATGATCTATTGAAAGGAAGAATACCATGTCTTGTGAGGGTTTAAGACAATATTTATTCTGTAAGGTTCGACTTTAAATGAATGAAGAAATACTGTATCCTGAGTCTGAATTGATCGAATTCCAGCTCTACATAATATATTTTCCAAAATTATATCTCAAAAGTATGATCCAGAATATAATTAGAACTCAATGAATGCTTCAAACATACTTAATTTAATTTCGTGAAGTAAGATTATAATCTTGCTTATCAATGAATTCCGAACTACAATACTCAAAAAAACATAAAAGTACAATTCGAATATGAAAAATCAAACCTATATATTTCTCATAAACTCCAGATACATACGAAGGGCCACCGGGGAGGGCGTTAGAACAAAATTCTATATGGTGGTGGGGTAAAAACAAGCCCCTCGTTCTCGCTTAAATCTCTTTCCGCAAAATTCTCTAGTGCCACGCACTACAAATATATTTTTCATTTGTTTATCTCTATGCATCAAGTAACACATAATATCCGGCATGGTGTAGTGGCTAGCATTTCCGCCTCTCATTGAAAGCTCATGAGCTTCGGTCAAGTCGCGGGAGACCGGGGTTCAATTCCCCGTACCGGAAATATCATTTTGCATGTTTGGTGTAGATTTTTGGGATTTTTGTGCTTTTGGATCTTCGATTCGGGTCGCACAGGATGGGAGGGTTGTTTTGTATATGGGACTCGTGGAGTGAGAGAAAAGCGAGTAGTTTTAGAGGGTAAGGGTATAGATTGAAGAATAGAACTGACAGGGTATTTATACCCGGATCAGTACTAGATCTAAACTAAATTAGTGTATATATATGATCTGATAAAATTACTTTCGTTATAATTCTGGGTATATATTAATTATACTTTGCGATTATACCTAAATGTTTTCGAAATGATTATGTCGATTTCGAGACAAATTCGGTAAATTAATATCTTTAATCCTTCAAAACAACTCTTTGTATTCAATAATAAACAATATAATATATATACCCTTACAAATTATCCTTTTCTAAATTATTTAATAATTTCTTTTGTTAATTCTTAACCTTTCGATTCCCAAAATATTATAATTATATTACAAATCCCAAAATGAGAATTCAATCGATTTGTAAAAGATTCTACATTTTTCGATTTAATAGTTATTGTATAAACTTTTTATTTCAGGAATTCGATATATTATTATCAATAAACATTCTGAAAAGCTTCTTATATATATATTTTGAAATATCAACAAACCTCGTTTCTTCTCAATAATCAAATATCCTTTTCATAAACAAAATAGTTTCAAATAATTATTATAATATATTCTTGAAATCGAAGTCTTATTGATTTGTTTAATAATATACAAATACTTGTAATCTTTATCAAATTTAATGATAATGAATTGATTATATTAATTAACTTTTAATTTCTATTTAACAATCTTGAAATTATAAAGTATAATAAACTATTTTGATATAAAAAATTTATAATATATTCTTTGATTATATTATTCTTTATTTTTCTTTTATTATATATTTGAGTATTTGTTAATATCTTGTAAAATATATTCTCAATTGATAACAAATAAGATAATTATTTCAATATCGAAAATTTCATTATTATCAAAGCAAATATTAACGAGTATAAATATAATTATACTTTCTCGATAATAATTTGGAAATTTGTAATCAAGTTTTTCTATTGATTGAAATTTGAAAAAGATTTTATATAATGAATAATCTAGATATAAAATATTCTAATAATTAATTTCAAATATTGTTTTTGTAATCAAAAGCCTTTATGTTTTATAAGGATTATCTAAAGATTTGTTTAAAATATTTTAAATGATTCGAATAGTTTGTTTAATTATATCTATAATCTTTTTAATTGTAATTAATGATATTATTTACAAAATATTATATTTCTTGATATAAGTTTTAATTATAGTTTCAAAATGAAAATTTGGATCTATATAAAATCTAATTGATATTTCGAAGTATATAAACAAATATATTAGATATCAGATAACTTTTGTATCTGTATCAAAAATATATAAAAATACTTATATATATTATAAGAAATAATCAATAATAAACAAAATATATTTATATAAAATTTTATTGATTTCAATAAATAGAAATAAACCAATAAAATCAACTTCTAAACAATCTATAGATACTTCGATTGTAACTTTCGATAATGTTTGAGATTGAACTATAAATTCAAATTTTATATATTGAAGATATCTAAGATAATAATTTATAATATCTTTTGTTATAATTAATTAATATATATTATATAGTTTCCGAATGAGCATTTGAGAAACGAAATGATTTGATAGATTATAAGCTTTATATAATACTAAAACAATTTCTGTTTCCGGTATATAATGTTTCCAAATATCTTTAAAAGTATAATACAAAACTTTTTCATTTGTTGATAGTTTATACTTTGAACATTTGTAATTGAAAACTATTTGTTGTAATCTATTTTGATTATCAAAGAATCATTTATATTTCAAAAATTGATAGATATCTAAGAATCATTTCAAAGATTTATAAATAAATATTATTTAATCGATATTATTGTTAACTAATATATTTTTTATATGTAAATCTTTCAATTAAATGATTATCAGATTTTTTTCAAGATATAAATCCTTTATATTGTTTAACAATTCTATTTCAATATTGAGTATTATAAATCTAATTAATTCTTTTATATACAAAAACTTCGAAATATTCTTGAATAATTTTTTGTAATCTTCTTTATTGTTTTTTCAAATCTATAATGGTATATTATCTATAAGATTGGTATCATCGATTTTTTACAATTCTGATGTATTCGAATAATCAGGATTTGTGAAGATGATTTGAGATAAAGTATTAATTATTTTGTTTTTAGGATTTAAGATATATTGAATAATGATATTAAATATATATAATTTCGAAACTTATTTAATATAAATACCTTTATAAAATCTATAATCGAGAAAATAGACGATTAATTGATAATTAATAAAAATAAAATTTATATAATATAAATTCCGAAATATATAATCAAATTTTCAAGAAAATTCAACAATAGAATAAAGTTTTTATTTGTAGATATTATAGTTGTATTGAATATCCGAAAATATAAATGAATTATAAAGGATCGATATTTCAATTCCATTTTGAGTTTATATGATAATATATTTTGTTGTAAATATCGAAACATCCGAATATAACTTAATCAATTGATTCAATTAATATCTATATATCTTGATAATTATCGAACAGAATTCTTTAAATAGATCAAATAAACATTGTTTGAAATCTCCTCAACATTAGTCGATATCTTTACTTATTAATCTTATTAGCGGTCTGACTATCTCAACGAAATTCTTGACCTATCGATATGTAATTCCTAAGGCTCTGCGAAAAACTCCAACATCTTTTGCATCCTTCGGTACAGGGAATCAGAAATGAAGGTTCGAACCCAGAATCGATAGTATTACTTCTCGATAGGGCAGGGATCTCATTGAATACAAAATATATCATTTTTATTATAGAAAATCTAATTAAACAGGTTCCTTAAGGTATATATAACAATTATAATTGATCGATCTCAGTAATTATAAATACGAAATAATGTTTGTATTATTAATATATAAATATTGTTTAATATCTATATTTAAAGTTGAAAGTATTATATAATTGATAATTAAATTGTATAAAATAATTATATATTTTCTTTATAAGTTCAAAGTAATATTTAAATAAATCTTCGATGATGTTATTGTAGTTAAATATGATTTGGATTTTTGTTTAAAAATTTGAATTTTTAGATTTGTTTTTATTTATTAAAATTGATATAGTATTTCAATCTAATAATTATTTATTTATAATTATTATTTGTTTATATATTCTGTATATTAATCCTTTTTTGATAATTTTTTGAAATTAAAACTTTTGTTTAAAAAGTTATTTCTTTTGGATATATATTTAGAATAATTTGGTATCTTCTTTGAGGTATATTTTATATTTGTATAAGTTTGTTAATAGAATATATTTTAATTTGATAATATTCAAATCTTGATAAATGTATAATAAATATAACATTTTATTTTTCGAATTTGTATTAGAGATATTAAAATCTAATTTGATATCAATAGAAACGAATTATTCTTTAATAATCTAAATCGAATTTATAAAAAGAAGGTGTTTTTTTATATATCTATTTATAAAGAATAATCTTTTTGAAAATTTATTTTTAATAAAATTATTTTTATTAGTTAGAAACAAAAATTGAATTATTATATTTAGAAAATCAATAAGAGTTTATATTATAGATTTATAATCCTGAGAATATATTCTTAGTACTTGCAAAGAGTTGATTGAGAATATAAAAATATTAATATATATCTTTAATATATCAATATCTAAAAGTATCAAATGTTTGAAGATTATTATATTAAACAAGAATATAATATTTATAAACAAATATTATAAAACAAAAGAGATATTTTCGATATTAGATTCGATAATTGATATTAATAGAAATCTTTTAATAATTTGTTCAAATCGAAAATTCTCGTTTGATGTTTTAATATTATACTATCGACAAACTAGTTTTCCGAATCTTTAAAATTGTATTCGGATTCTGTTTCGGAATCCTTATCAAAAGATTCTTCGGATTCGAATTGAAGATTAATATTTATTTCTTTTCTATTTTTAAAATGTATAATTAGATAATTTTTTGATATTAAAACAATATTGTAAAAAGTTGAAAAATAAAATTGTAGAGATTGAAGTAAAATTGTAAAGTTGTTTTTTTTTATTATATTTATTTATATAATAAAGTTCTTTATAAGAATTCTTATATTTATATTGTATAATTAAAATAAATCAAATAACAAATATAATTTGTTTTTTTATTATCAAAAGATAGATGAAAGTATAAATATATCGTCAAATCTTATTGATATTTATTTCTAATATAACAAAATATATAAAGATATTATTTTTATTATATATAATATTCATTTTTAGATTAAATAGATATTTCGAAGTATCAAAAGGATATTTGTGAAATCCTAGATTGTAAATTAATCTATTGAATATGATATTAAGTTCTAAACTTTGATTTATTTGAGAAACTTCAATTGGTAATATAACTTTTTTGTATTTATTATTTATTTGAATTCGGATAATTATAGCGAATCAGAATGATCGACAATTAGTTTTTATATATAGGAATAGCCTTTCAAAATCGATCACGAAAGATTTGGGGTTTTTGATTAAATTAGAATAAATAATAAATTGTTTCTTTTTCTTCGATTTAAGATTTGTATATATAAAAAGTTTTCAGAATTTTTTCGAAAGGTTTAAGAAGATTTGTTATAATTCTAAAAGGTTTATAATAACTTAAATCTTTTTTGTTAAAATATAATAATCTATAATACTTTTTTTTTGATGATCAATTATCTTATATAATTGTCGGATTATTTGAGAAGATTTCTTAATCTATTCTTCAGAAGGTTGATTAGGTTCATTTTCTGTAGATTCTGGATTAACAATATTATTTATCGATATTTATACTTTTTTCTGAAAAGGTTTTATTATGAAAATAATCAATTCAATTTCTTTATTATTAGAATCCTCAAAATCAAATTCAATAATAGAAAATGATAATATTGATTTCAAGAATCTTTTTTTTTTAGAAAGAATCTAAGGATTAATGAATAGAGTTTTATCAAATGTAATAATCTTTTTCTTAAAAACGATTTTGTTATTTAAAGTAGTTTTCTTGGTGAAGTAAAAAGATAGGAAAGAGGTAGAAGAAATTGGAATACAAATAGAAAGTTTAGTATATTCGATTTTAAGAAAATTTGAATTAGTTGAAAGGGATGGGGAGGGTGATGAGGAGAGTGTTTCAGGGGAGTTTAATCCTTCAGGTTTGTAAGAGATCTGATTGTCGATTCCAAATAGTATTGTAGATGATTTTGGTTTGAAGTAATAATTATCTTTTACAAAATTAGTATAGTATGATCGAGTATTTCCTTTGAAAACTATTTAATACAAGTAAATTTATTTTTAAATCTTTTTAGATTTGTTTTTGTAATCTTTAACGAAATATCTGAACTTTTTATATTTGATGTAATATTTCTTTATATTTTGATTGTATTTTATAGAATTATTGATAAGGGGATATATAAAATCGATAGAAAGGAAGAGATTGTTTAAATTAAAGGAGTTATTATAATTAGATTTATTATCAATTTTAGAATATAATGATTCTTTATTATTTCCTGATTGATTTTTTTAATTATAATTGTTATTGTAATCTTTGTTTTTGAAGTAATTGCAAAAGGGGAAAGGGTTTGGTTATATAATTGATGTAAATAATAATATAATTGAATATTATATAATTGGATTATTATACTTTTCGAAAAATAAAGAATATATATTAAATAAGTTATATTTATTAACGGATTTTATAAGAATTATTTTAATTGTTTTTTCAAAACATTGTTCGATGAATTTTTTAAGATTATATAGATAACATTTTTCGTTGAATCGAATTTTAATTTATATAATAAGATCGATAATATAATATAATTTTTGTATTATATTGTAAACCTTTTATAAAGTATTATAAATACTTATATTTTTAATTATAATAATATAATATAAAAGTTTATTATATAGATTTTTGATAAATATAAAGATGATAATGTCACGAAATCATTTTATAGAATGTCACGAGGTAACAGTCAACCTGTCTCTATGAGCTTTGACCTTGTTGAAAAGCAAAGCAACTTGTATACAAATTTGTATGGCAACCGCTTCGTATGGTCTCCCCACCTTCAGCAAGCTCGGACATATGGTCTAATCCTAGTCACGTGATAGAGTTTCCAGGAGCGTAGGCTCCTGTAGGCTCATTGGAGCCTTTAAAAGTGTAGATTTCTAAAAGCTTTCAAAATAGATTAATATATAATCAGAATAATTTTATAGTTTAGAAGCTTTATATTCAACTTAATTATCAATTAGTTTATCTATATTTCAATTGATCTAATAATATATTCACCTTCAAATAGATAATCAATAATTATTAATCTTAATCTACAACTATCAATTATACGAAAACTTAAAACAATTGTTATCTTAATCAGATTGTTATATTTTGAATATTGTTATAATTAAACTATATACAATATAATAACTTCCAATCAACAGTTCATCGAATCATCTTTATTCAATTTAATCGAAGCTTCTATTCAGATTGTTATTATTATAGAATACAAACAAACGATTCAGATATCTATTCTTGATTTATTCTATAAAGATTATAACAAATATCGAGTTTTTATTATATAAATTGATCTCTATTATACTTTTAACAAACAACTTTTTTTGATTTCTATACAAAAGATTTTGTAATTGATTGTAACGATCTGGTCGAGGCAGCGGCTGCCTCAGGTTTTCGTATGGTTGGTAGTTGTAGATTAAGGCTAATAATCACTGGTTATCCACTCGAAGGTGAATACGTTACTAGATCAATTGGAATGTAGGTAAACTAATTGATAACTAAGTTAAGCACGAAGCTCTTAAACTATGAAACTATTCTGATTATATACTAATGAATGTAAAGGAGCTTTGTAGAGCTTTAGAGCTCCAAAAAGCTCCTGGAGCTTTAGGAGCTTTCGAAGCTCCCAGGGCTCCTTATCACGTGATTAGGATCAGACTATATGTCCGAGCTTGCTAAAGGTGGGGAAACCACATGAAGCGATTACCATACAAATTTGTATACGAATCGCCTTGCTTTTCGATAAGGCCTAAGCTCGTATGGACATGTTGACTACTGCCCCTCAACATATCCTTATCTTAATCGTAAATCGTGACATTGATCTCTTTTTTCTATAAAACTGTATTCAATTAGATCGAATTATTTTTCAATAATCTAATGATTAAGATTATCAATGATTAGTTGAACAAGAATATAAAATCTGAAATTCATTGTCTCTTTTTTAATTACAAATTGTTCAGATAAGGATTCGATAAGGTATTCAGGGAAATAAACCCCGATTATATAACTGAAAAAGTATTGCAACAATTCAGACAGATCGGGTTAGTTATAATCTATACTATCAAATTTCAACAATACACTAGATATATTATATAGGATAATGATTATCTAAAATCACAATTTTATAAAGGATTGAAAGACATTATTAAGAATAAATTAACGAAAGCTCCAAAACCATTTAATCTTTTCGAATTAATCGAAACCTTTATTTTTATTAATAATTGATTCTATAAATAACGAATGAAGAAGAAAGGAATCATTTAGGAAAACAAGAAGTTCCAAAAACCTTATTATCAAAACAAGTATTACGATATTAACGATCTAATAGAATTGGATAATATCGAATGATATTATATAAAACCAAATAATCTAAATGTTGACGAAAAGAAGAAATATAAAGAAAATAATTTATATTTTATTTACAAAAAAAGCAGATATATATCCCAAAATTGTTTTCAAAAGAAGAAATTATTTATTACAAAGAATGAGAAACAAATAAGATTTGAAAACAGAAAACAAAGTTTTTAAAAAATAAGGATTTTGAAAGGAAACTTGAGGGAAATGAATTTATTAGAAAAAGATCTATTTCAATCCAATTTCAAATAATTAAAAGAATTGAATATCAATAATCAAAACTTTAGAATTAGTATTAAAAATAATATCGATTACAAAGAAAAACCTTTAAAAAACCTCAAATCAAAAAATAAAGAATTAATTAAGAAATTTAAAAAGAATCAATAATCAATTGAATCTTATTATTTGTTTTAGGAAAATAAATTATAATATTTAATCAATTACTTGAATAAAAAACAGATATAATATTATTATAAAAAGAAGAAATCTAATTTTATTAAAAAATATAGAATCTATGATTATTCTATTTTATTAGTATTTTATATAGTAATATATAATAATGTTTATTATATAATATTTAAAAAAAATAATAGAACAAATGATATTAGAAAGTATATTACAAATATAAATTCTTTATCCTTTAATAAAGTATAAGAATATAGTAAATATAATCTGGAAATTGAAGATATATAAAAAATTCTATTACAAATCGGGATTTGTTATATTTAATAAAGAATTGATAAGGATAATAAAGAAGTATCAAATCAAGATTATTATCGAAATTTTTAAATAGGATTAATAAGATTATTATTTATTATATTTTATCAATTATTGAATATAAATGAATATTAATATAAATAACTGAATCTCTTTACCGAAAAACAAATTATAGAATTATTATCATTAGAATTAAATAATACTATAAGAATCAAATAGTTAATTGTAGAAATCAAATTAAAAAATCAATAAACTAATATTTTGATTGATTCCAGAATTATAAGTATATTCATAAATCCTAACTTTACAAAAGAAAATAAAATTCTTATAGAATTAAAACAGAATCTTTATTAATTGATATTATTAAAAAGAAAGAAAACTGAAATTGATAATTGAATATATAGAAAAATTAGTATTGTTAAGATAATTATATTAGATAAATATATCGAATAAATCAAAATGGATTTAATATTATTAAGCAAATATATAATTATTCTTGATATCTTATAGATTAAGAAATATAATTCAAATATCGATTAAATAAAAGATATTTTAATATTCGATTATTACAATTATAATAACAAATGATTATATAGTTCAAAAAAACAGATTTCCTAAAAGACTAAATATTGTATTATAATAACAACAAATTCTTCATTGATCGATAGAATCGATGAAAAAGAAATTCCAGTGTAATATAGAAGATTCATTAAACTTTTTGAAAACCCTCAAGATTTAAAGGCTTTATTAAAATATAAGCTTTGGGATTATAAAATCAACTTCAAAAAAGGATTTGTACTTTTTACTAAAAAGTTGAAGCTATATAATCCTAATATTATACAGATATAAAAAGAATACAAAACCAAAATTGAAAAGAAAAAATAAATTAGAAAATCCAAGTCCCTTTATATATTTAATATATTATTGATATTTAAAAAAGACAACTCAGATAATCGATTTTGTAAAGATTATTATTAAATTAATAATAGAACAATCAAAAATATATATCCAATATCAAAAATCCAAAAACTTAAAGATAAATTGAATAAAATTATAATCTATACGAAATTAAATCAAAAAAACATTTTCAATTTGATATAAATAAAAGAGAGTTACAAATAAAAGACAATCTTTATATTATTATCAAATTTATAAGAATATATAATCATATTATTTGATTTAATTAATATATCAATTATATATCAATAGCAGAACAATAAAATACTTAGAAAGTTCAATTCATTTGTAATCTATTATCTGAATGATATTTTAATCTTCTTTCAAAAAAAGAAGGAATATAAAAAATATATATTGAAAGTATTCGAAATATTCAGAAAAATGGATTCAAGATTCAAACTATCGAAATATAAGTTTGAAATATAAAAGGTAATATTCTTAGGATATATTATTCAATCAAAACAAATGAATATAGATTTTAAGAAAACAAAAAAGATAAGAAATTGAGAACAATTCAGGAATATTAAGGATATATAATCTATACTAGAATTTGCTAATTTCTATTGAATATTTATAAAAGACTTCTCGAAAATAATAGAATTTCTTATCGAAATAATCAAAAAAGGAATAATTTTTATATAGAATAAAAAAACAAAGTAAGTTTTTTAGAAAATCAAAGATAGATTTATAAAGGAATTCATTCTTTATAATTATTATAATAATCAAGAAAGCATTATCGAAACAAATATCTCTAATATCTGTATAATAGAAATCCATTTATAAAGAGACGATAATAGAAAACTATATCTTATTATCTATTATTCAAATAAAATAAACAAAACAAAGCAGAATTATAATATTTATAAGAAAGAATTTATAATTATTATAAAAACATTGAAATATTGAAGAATCTATCTTCAAAGGACTAAATTCTTAATAATCATTTATATTGATTATATAAATCTTCGAATCTTTATCATTATTAAGATCTTGGATAATTGTAAATTAATTAAATAAGTTAAGGAACTAATAAGATTTGATTTGATAATCAAATATATCAAAGGAAAGAATAATACAAAAATAAATGCTTTAAACAAATCATCAGATTACAAAAATGATAAAATCTATTAGAAAACAACAATCTTGAAATCTTTATTAAATAAAGATTTTATCTTTAATCTAACAAAAATCATTATTATAGAAAATAAATCAATAAAGATCTAAAAGAATAAATTTATAAAAATATAACAAAATAAAGAAAACATCAAATAATCAAAATTATCAATAATTATTGAAAGATTATTTTGAATAGAAAACAAAATATAATTATCAAATAATATTATCTTTGAATATATTATAAAACAATATATATTATTAATCTATAGATATCAAGGAATACAAAGAATATATCTAAAAATCAAAAGGCAATATTGAAGTCTAGGATTCTATAATATAATCAATAAAATAATTATCGAATATAATATTTATATTAGAAATAAGATTTCTTATTATACTTTTTATAATCAGATGAATATTATTAAGATATTATTTACATTATAAAAATCAATATTATAAAACTTTATAAATCCATTATCAAAATTCAAGAATCCAATAACAGAAATAATATATAATTATTTTCTTATTATAATAAACAAACTAATAAAATATCTGATATTTATATTATATCAAACAATATTAATTATAGAAATACTAATCTCTATATTTCTGAAAGAGATTGTAATAATATATAAATTATTAAAGAAAATACTCTTTGATAAAAATAAACTCTTTATATCGAAATTTTGGATTATTTTAATAATATTATTAGAAATAAAAAAAAAATGTTTATTGTATTCTATTTACAAATCAATAAAGGAAACGAAAAAGTGAATCAAATTATCGAAATTTATTTTCGATGTTATATAAATTATTAACAAAACAATTAAATAGAACTTTTATTTTTAGTATAATTTGTATATAATAATTCAATATCAAAAACAATATAAATCATTTCGAATTATATCAACTTTAAGTACGAACTGATTGTATATTACAAATCAGGGATTACAGAAATAGAAAATCAATCTATAATAATATAAATAAAAAGATTCAAAGAAATCTATAAAGAAATAATAATAGAATTAAAATTCATTATTGAAAGAAATATATATTATTATAATCGAAAATATAATCAAAAACCAATATTAAAAAAGAAAAATAAAATCTATTTATTTCAAAAAAATATTGAAACAAAAAGATCTAATACAAAATTGAATTATAAAAAACTTGGATTATTCAAAATCAAGAAAGTTAAAAGATCTTTGAATTATAAATTGATATTATCAAAAAGTATAAACATATATTCAATATTCTATATATCCCTATTCAAACTAGTATCCCTAAAAGCACCTAAAATTTCTGAAACAAAAATTATATCTACAAATCAAGATATTGAATATAAAATGAAAAAGATATTAGATTATAAATATATTAAAAACAAAATCAAATATTTAATGAAATAGAAAGATTACTTCGACTCCGAAAATATATAGGAATTTGAAAAAGAAATTAAATATTTAAAAAAGTATTAAAAGTTTCATCAATAAAATCCAGATTTATTTAAAAGAAAGAAGAATTTATTGTTTTTTACAAAGAAAAATCAAAAGAATCGAATTCGTTTATAGGAATTTCATTAGGATTAATAAAATCAATTGATAATTGATTAAATTGATCAGAAATTAATTAATCAAATTAACTAAATTAATCAAATTAATCAAATTGATCAAAAGAATCGGAATTAATAACAGATATTGAAGATATAACAATTTCCTTTTTTTCTTTTCTTTCTTTCTTTTTCAAAGTATTTAAAATCTTACTCAATTATCTTTTTATAACAATTCTACAAATAATTTTGTTATTTTCGGAAACAAAGAATTTTAATTATAATCTTTTCTTTTTTTTTACAAAGTTTTTCCTTTTATTTATTTAAAAATTCCTAATTATTCATTCAAAAAACTTCCTTATTTTAATCATCTTTTAAACATTGTTTTACATTACAAGGGATACGAAATCATATATATTCGGAACAACAAATCTTTTACAAATTATTCAGAATTTTTATATAACGAAAACCCTTTATACAATAATAAATATATAGAATTATCTCGATATTAGAATTCTTGATTTCAATTATAAAATAAAATTTCTCTTTATTCTTTCGACAAATTTTATTAAATTGTAAATCATTTATAATAAAGAAAAAGATTAAGATATAAAACAATAAAAAATTAATAAATTATATATTAATTATAAACAATCAAAAACAATATTTAATTAAGAAAAGGATAATATTATAAAATCATTTTATAAAATATTACAAAGTAATAATCAATCTATCTTTATAAACTTTGATTTTGTTGAAAAACAAAGCAATTTGTATATAAATTTGTATAACAATTATTTCGTATAATCTCTTTACTTTCAACAAACTTAAATATATAATCTAATCCTAATTATATAATAAAGCCTTCAGAAACATAAACTTCTATAAACTCCTTAAAGCTCTTAGAAATGTAAGCTTCTAAAAGCTCCCAAAATAGATTAATATATAATCAGAATAGTTTCATAATTTAGAAACTTCGTACTCAATTTAATTATCAATTAGTTTACCTACATTCCAATTAATCTAATAACATATTCACCTTCGAATAGATAATTAATGATTATTAACCTTAACCTACAACTACCAACCATACGAAAACCTAAGGCAGCCGCTGCCTCGACCAGATCGTTACAGATAATATTCAAAATGAATTCTTCAAAGAAGTTGAGAATTTTGATTTTAAATATAATATTTATATCGATTTTGAGTTTATTTTGATTTGATATATAATAAAAAAGATATAAAATATATTAATAATATACTAATAACAATTCGTTATTATATTATTCAAAGATTTCTATTTTGGATTATATATTGATATCGAATAGATTTAAGATTTCGGTAAAGAATCTTTTAAACAATTATAATTTAATATCTTCGATTTGATTAGTAATAATAATATTATAATTCTTTAAGATATTATAAATATAAAGAATAGAATCGATTCATTTTGTTATATTATTATTATAAAGTATATATATAATTTTGAGGTAAATATTATTAAAAGAAAAAATGAATTCAATTAGATCGAAATTATAATTTAATTGGGAAAGTTATTTGGAAATGAAAGTACTATTATCGAATCGATCGATAAAAACAAACTTTGGCTTTTTATAAATGAATTCGAAAGATATATTAGAATCGAAAACAGGAATAATAAGGATATTGATAGATTATATAAATAAGAAATAACAACGATTTTTAATAAAATTATAAATAAGATTATTCTTGAATCTTTCAAGTATTTTCGAAAATATATTTAAGATTGCGATTTTCTTGTAAAGATTTTCAAAATCAAGATCAGGTTCAAAAAAGAATAACGATAATATCGAGGAATATATTAATTTGAAAAATTAACAAAAAGAATTAAAAATATCGATATTTAAAAAATGATATAAATAAAGGTTGATATTATTGATAAAAGAAGATAAAATAAAATCGAAAGAATTTGTTATAAATTCAAATTAGAAAATTATATTATATAGAATTTCTTGAAAATGTAGGATCGAAAATTGATCATTTGATTGTATTTAAATAAATTCAATAAAAATCATTACTTTTAATTAATCGATAAATCGAAATGATATATAATTGTTTGAAATTGAAAAGAAATAGGAAAATCAATAATTACTTTTGAAATCGAGAAAATGAAGTTATAGAAAACGAAAAAAATAAGATTATTTATAACTTTTTGATTAATCAATTGAAAAGTATATATAAAGATAATAAACAACAATCTAGAAATTTGAAAAGGATTTGAAAACGAATTGACAATTTTCGATAATAATATATAAACGATTATTTCAAAAACAAATAAATATTATATATATATAAGTAATCGAATAGATACAAATTCCGAAACAAAATCGAAAAATCCTGTAGATGTTGTTAGAAAAGCGAGTAGTTTTAAAGAATAAAGGTGTAGATTGAAGAATAGAACTGACAGAGTATTTATATCCGGATTAGTATTAGATCTAAACTAAACTAGTGTATATGTGACCTGATAAAATTACTCTCGTTATAGTGAGTGATATATGAGTTTGTAGATTATCATAAACGTAGCATGTTCACTGCACAAAGCCCGCTAGAACAACATGCCATTCATTCCAAGACTTAATTTTGACGAAGGAAGGGACATTTATTTGTCTGGTAACTATGAATTGAAACTTGACATTGAAATGGGCATAGGATATATTCAGACTTATCTGGGGAACTGGCAATAATACATACACCTTTACGTAAATACTTGGCACAACCTAAATAGCGGGAACTAAAAATTAGACCCAGAATGTGTTGATTTGTAGCATATCTACATGGTTGTACAAATTAAAATAGTGAAGATTAGTTTTACTGCGGAGAACCGTTTGTAGAGACAAACCAAGCAGAATGAAATCAATAAAGTGAAGAATTAGTACGAATGTTTGGACGAGGAGAATCCTTCAATTTGGCATCATGATACCAAAAACACACTCCATTTCCCATTCACTTGTCTTGCTCGTCCTAGCCTGGTTCATCTGTACTCCAATAATGTTATAACTACTACCCCCTTTTTCTGTGCTCTTGTCGACGTCGCTCATTGTCCAGTACTTGCACAGACCAAATGATCACACTCCATACACCTGACTGAAAATTAACAGAAAGAAAAACGAACATAACGTGCATCGTGCGAAACGCCAACGTGAATGCGTGTAAGATAAGTTGTAAGATCGATATCAGCCCCAAAAATTTCGACATGATGCCCGCGATCCACGTCACAAAATCCATCTGAATATTGTAAAAGTGGTAGGTCGAGATACGTGCGTCCCGATAGCACGCTGTGAGGAGGGAATTGGAAGAGAAAGCTGAATTAGATTACATTGTAATACGTCACTTATGGGTAAAACGGGGTTCACAATGGTTTTGGGGTTGATGTTATATGGGTTCAAATGTATATATGTAGAAGGTTGATTATTGTGAAAAGAAGAGGCAAAAGGCTCTTCTTTTATATCTAATTACAGAAGATCATGTGATTGACTAGCTAAAACCTTTATGTATTTGGCCTATAATTCCAACTTTCTCACAATATGAATGTAGGACGTGAGTTAACATATTAGGAATTAGGTCAACCTCCTACACCACTCAGGCGGATTGAAAATACAGATGGAGATTATATGGTGGAAATAGGACTCATGAAGTGACGCACCTGGGGGACTATCCTGAATGGATTTAGTTACTGGAGTAAGAAGGGCTTCGAGGACTACTAGTAATATTGATCAAGGTGGCCGATCCTAAAGAGCAAGAGCTCGCTGTGGACGGAGTAGTGGATTCTGACTAACTGGGAGTATAGCAGCTTTCGTATGTGATAGTTTGTGGAGTGTCTGATAAAAACATTGAGAGGAAAACTGATAAAAGTACTGAGGAAAAGATGCACATTTTTTACTTGGCTTCTTCTTGATGAAGAATACGTCGAAATTTTTGTGTTAGATGTGGTTTTTCGATGTAGATTTTTTGTGTAGAGCTCAGATGGGAATGGTAGGGCGAAGCATAGCTTTATATACCTTTACCCATGATCGGATTGGAAAGTCTAGAAGGTTCTTGTATGATATTCCATTCGACATAACTTGTGACATTTCTAGAAGAGGTCACTGAAACAATCTACCAAAAGCTCGAACATATCTAGAAGAAAGGTTTTATCCAGCACATTTTGAATTTTCCTGGAAAGCCCTTCAGTCTAAGCGAAACTTCAAGATTCTATTATCGAACAACGAAGATACAAAGGCGCTAACCGCACCAAAACCAAGATAAGATGAAAGTGCAAGCTGATATTCAGAAATCAGAAACGTTTGTAAATCTATCTTCCCTGATAGATCTCAGCCAAACCAAGTAAATTCAACCTAGCAATCATTCACAGTCTAAACCATCTGAAAACCCTTCGAGACCCCATTACAAACCCAAACAAGAAACACGCAAGACACCCCAAAAAGAAACCCCAAGCAAAATAACACATAGCTATCACCTTCTCCTTTTCCCTAAATTTCTGCAACCCTATTCCAAAACCGACCCTAAATCATTGCGTTGACGGTGTAGTTCGAAGATGCGGCGGATAACCCAGGGAGCTTTTTCTCTTATGGTAGGTGAGGGAGATGAGGGAAGAGGAGCATGGAATATTGGTGTCAATTTCGTAAATTGGAGTATGCTCGGTGATGATGCGTCTACTGGTGAACTTTTCAGACCGAAAATAAGGGTACCGGGGATCGAAACGGAAATCCAAAAATTGCATAATTGTGATTCAATGAAAGAAATAGTACCCGCTGGCGAAGAACCCAAAGGATTATAGTCACCACGTACTCAGCACATTTGGAGACATAGAGTTTATGTTCTAGACTCGACTGACTTAACAGGGGCCAAAATCTTTTTTGGTACCCTTGAATGTAGCGCAAAACGGCCCTAAACAACCAGCATACTCGAAGTTTGATGAGTGTGACAAGGACAAGAACATCTGGACTAAAAACGCTAGGGCCAATCCGAGGATCAAGATAGTCAAAATCAGTAAGACTTTGATACCACTCTAGGAAAGAGAGGCCGAGAGAGCATGCGGGGTTGATCATGTGCATCGTCATTGCGTCCGGCTGCCGGGATATGGAGATTGGGAGGCAACTGGTCTAACTGGTCTGCCCTTTGTTTTGTTTTGTTTTGCTTTGCTTTGAGTTGAGTAATAGATGTGGTGGTAGGTTGATGAGATGTAAATTCAAAGAATTTGCTTTTAGACGAGGTTTGTGAAGGTTCAAGGTTGAGGGTTTGAAGTTTCGATAAGGATGTCAGTTAGCCAGATTATATATCCAAGGGAAATCCTACTGAGGAAAGAGGTAGGTTACTTGGAAGAAAATCGAAAGATTAGTAGCTTGCCAATCGAAACTGGTTTTAACCTAGAGAGTCTAATGGAAACCCCATGATGTTTTTAGCATTAAAAGTTTCATTTCTGATTTCGAGAACTGGATAGCTTCTTCAAGACACCAGCAGTAAAGGTAAGATTACCACTACCAACTCAGATACTTCTATTCATCCTTTAAACTTGCTGAAACAGAATCTATAACTGCTACTTTAAAAGTACAAAACCTCTAATTTTCCGGCAATTTCCAATCACTTCAACGACCTTTCTAAGTCCAACACTCTGAAACGCACCAATATCTACACTACCAATTTCCATCGACTGCGTACAAAAAGACCTTAAGGGTTTCTGACTACCAAAATCAATCGTTCTCCATCGAAAATTTCACCATGAAAATCATCGAATCCGTCGAATTCGTCGAATTTAAAAGAGACGGCGAAGTTACCAATTCTAGAACCGCAAGCGAAACCAGTCGAGAAGAGCCCGAGAGTATTAACACAAAGAACGCTCTAAACAATCAAAACCCCAAGAAGAAGAAAATCTGATAATCGTTCTATCTATATCTATCCTTATGACAGAGAAGTCTAACGATCCCATTTCCACTAACAATTCCAAGCGCAGCTAAATCATTGGTGGGAACATCGTTGTTGCTAGGTAGCATTATTCTCACTGAACTACGCACTGCGAGGAGGAGTTTCGCCCCATGTCTCGTACAGCGGGAAGGGCCACCAGGTGGTGCGTCCGTGACAATCTGTCCCCATGCAGGCAGAATACCATTTAACCGCGCCAGGCACAGCGTCAAATTTAGCCAAGCCGTTCATTACTATAAATATCATACCACATATCACCACTATCAACCAAATACCCAGCAACAGGAGAAAGATCATAATCCACTTAAGTTTGCTTATGGTGCCTCCACGGGAAGGGGTAACTGATTGTGCGAATCTACCACCGTTTAAGCCACCACCATTGTAAACACCACCGCCACTTTCCACCCACCTCCTTTCTTGATTGTGAATTACTGAATGCATATCGTATATTAAACTGATTTCATACTGGGTGAACGCTCGGCTTTCGAGGAAATCGGGGATGTCATCTTTTAGATTTTCGATGAGTTCCCTGAGATGTGCATCCGGTGATAAATATTCTTCGCGACGAAACCTTCTGAACATTTTGACTTTTGTGGAAGAGTTTGCTCGATCAAGATAATGCTTGTGAGGTCGCGCGTGTAGATACATTATGCATAATACTTAGAAAACACATCTTGCAGGTTCTTTATTATATATCCTTTGTTAGTAAAATCAAACATTCTTTATCCCAACGAAGCTGACTGGTTGAAATTGGAGACGACTACAGTGCGCGCTAATCTCTTGATGGATTGATCTAGGAAGTTTAAAAGGATATCCACGACAAATTAGATGCGCGGACGAGAAGTCTCGCAGCCCAGAAAATCGAGCTTTACCATGCATCTCATAGGCTCTCAACGGATATTCGTACCTTTTCATAAGGGTTTGGAATTTCAAAATTGGCTAGAATAATCGAACAGCGCTCTATTTCCCACATGCCAGTGACCGATTTGAATAAAACACACCTTCAATCCGCGCACTACTCTCATTGACCAGAATTAAGTGTGGGTACATCATAAAGTTATAACACACCTCACAAAGAGCCGCACCACTAGCGAACTCTAGCCCCTTCCTTTTTGATATAAATGGCTCCCTCTATTCCTGTTCCTATTCATAGTAAGATTATAACAATCAAAAGACGAATAAACACAATCCTAAAATAGTATTACTCAATTCCTATCTATCACCGGAGTAATTTTAGCACCCGTAAGATTTCACAATAAACCCAGTACATGTGCAGCCAATATTAATTACCGCCTGCGGAATTCAACCACAACATTTTAAGAATGACAAGAAATCCAATTAAAACCAACAGACAAAAATGAAGCAAAATTTAATGAAATAAAATAAATCGAACCTTCTCCTGCTTCTCTTGGACCCCATTACTACCGTTGAAGTTCAAATACGCCAGAGAGGGTACAGGTTTCCATGCCTTCTCACCTCCTACCTCCTTCAGAACATACCAACCAATCCAACTAATCCAGCAAATACCATGATATTTGCACACCAAGCAACACTAAAGCAAATCAATTAGATTAGCCTTGTATATATCTCTCCTTTGTCCCTTAGATAAGCGATCAGGTCATTAGGACATCAAAAATATAGAAATCCACTAGAATGTTTTTATAATCTTAATATAATCTTACATATATATGCATACTCCGGAAACATAAACTATAAACTATATGTAATCTCACCTAGTGAGATATCTATGTCAGAGTAATGAAGATAGGGACAGAAGATAAATTTAGATGAAAATGTACATTTATATTCTTGTATGAATATTGGCGTATCCCAAACTAGCTCTATGTGCCGTGCCTATCAGAATATAGAGGAGAGGCTGAAGAAAAATTGAACCAGAATCTACAGAGGTATATACAACTTAGTCTTAGACAGAAAGCCCTTGAAGAATCAACATCAACTCTATATCCAGGACAATGATAAACAACCACATCTAAAATCACAACATTAACTCACTTTCACAGCATTCCCTCCCCCACCGCATCGGCGCCTAAAATCCTCATCCCACCTCCATCATCCCAAGCTATCCTCCCCTCAATCGCGGCTCTCATCAATTCATCCCCGGCAACCTCTTTCTCTCCCGTAAACGGATCCCACTCAAAACCCTCCTTCAACCACATCCACCTCAAGAACGCCCTTAGCTCTTTATCTTCTGGAACAACTCTCATCCATTCCGGTTGAAACCCTTCTTCATGATTACCCTCGCCATTCCATCCTTCTGCTTTGCCTAATAGGATGTCGCGACAAAAGATGCGCCAACTATCTAGTGCATAGGGCCCTTGAGTCATATGTCCAATCTCCCACGCTGTACGCGGGTCTTCGGATTCCTCGGGGAGGACTTCACTTTTCTTGACGTCACGACCTAGACCTTTGGTGGGGTAATCGTGGACTGCGTAGCGTTTAAATTTAACGGGCGGATTTTCGCAGAATGTTTTAGCGTAAGTTTGGTAAGTTGCCGCACGTTGGTTTTGTAAACCGAGATGCCGAATCACTGAAACAATGTCCTCTTTTGGGGCATCAACGAGTGATTGCGGGGTAGGATATTGTTCCATTAGAGTATAGAACACTGGTATGGCATGTTTACCGTGAGTGCGGTTGAGAAATGTGACGGCTATGAGAAGGCGAAATGGATCATGGGCCAGCTTTTCTTGAATGAGCCCAAAATGAGGTGCGGATAGGGGTGGAAAAGGGATGCATGAAATTATGCCAACGGGACGCTTTTTAGGGGATTCCTTCTTTGGAGATGCATTGTTGATAGAAGCTTCTACTTGCAATGATATTGATTTCCTCGATTTGAAAGGAGTGGGAGCTAGTGGTGTAAAATAAGGCGAATGTGCAGGCGGCCTTCGTTTTTTGCCGGATCTCAGAAAACTAGGAATATCAACTTCAATCGTATCAAATTCGCTGCTATCCAAGGCTAGAAAAGGATGATCGGTCATGCTTAGTTCAGATAATGCCGAGGAGTCACTCTCGTCAATATTGACACTAAGGGCATCTGTCTGTCCTTGGATAGGTAGTTCCATATTGTCAAATGATTGTAGCGTATTCGAATGCGTTTCAAAATCAGAGTTAGAATTTGACTGGGATGCGCAGGTGATGGATTCGTAAACGTCCTCATCATCATCATTGGTCCTAGAAGTTCTGTCTCCCCCTTCCGACTTATCATCCGTGTTTTCAACCATGTCGCCGCTATGGTGACTCAAACTAATATCCAGAAGTTGACTACCACTCGTAGACTCTGGCCCTTCTACGAGTGGTTGGCTTTTGCTGATCTTCTGGTATTCCTAGCCGGAGAATCGAGTCCAGGTGCCGAGGCAAGAGCGGCAGCTCTAGCTTTCGGTACTCTAACACGTCTGGCCTTTGGAGATTTAGAGACAGTCTGAGCCTCAATTGTTGCTTTGACTGGAGCCTTTCCGTTCTTTGCATTCGTCGCCTTTGTCTGTGCAGGTGATTTTGATGGTGTTTTGATATTCTGGTTCTTTGATGTAAGAGGCGTGGCTGTTGGCGTCTTGGTCTTTTGGCTCTTAGATGAAGCAGGTGTTGTAGGCTTTGCTGGTGTTTCTTCAGCCTCTAGACGGTTATTGTTCCTAACCCTTTTTCGGGAGCGCTTCTTCGCACTTGCTTCGGCCTCTGCTTCCTCCTTGGGTTTGTCAAGTTCTATTTCCTCATCCACCGCCGGCGCAGCATCCTCCTTAGGACCATCTTGTTCTGTTTTATCTTCTTGACCAGTAGACGAGGCATCATCAGTCGACACTACCTCCTCTTCTTGTCCCTTGGAATCTTCTACGGGGATTTCTGAGTCGGCTTGCTCTTCTCCTGCCGTCTCTTCCGAAGCTTCTTCCGGAACCTCCACTCCCTGATCCTTTGATTGCGCTGGAGCCTCAGACTCGACAGCGAGTTCGGGGCTATCTTCAATTAAATGATCAATCGCAGGATACGAAACAACGTCTGGCACACTGGCACTCGCTTCAGCTTCCTCCTCGGGCTCATTGTGCTCCACGATATCATCTTGTTCGACCGCATCCTCCATAGGCACATCAGCATCTACAGTTACCCCAGCCTGAGCTACGGATGCTCTTGCAGCAGCAATCTTTGCTTCCAGACCCGTAGGCGCCACGTTTCCCTTCTTAAGATCTTTCCAGCTGCGCTTCGACTTGACTTTCTTGCTACTCTCCTCTTCTGCCTCTTCTCCCAAATCAGCAACCTCTTCCTTCAATTCATCTTCCAAACCAATAACTTGAGCCTTCAACCCCTCTCCAAAAAATTCCGAAGTCTTTGGCCCCTTTGGCTTCTTATCCCAACTCTTCTTTGCACCTTTTCCTTTCCCGTTTGCGTTCCCATGTCCTCTTTTCAAATCTCTAACCTGCTTCTCTAACGCCTGAATCCTCTCCCTATCCTTTCTCTTCTGCTCTGCATCTCTCTTCTTCGCTTCTATATCCCTCTTCTTTTCTTCCGCCCTTCTCTGTTTATCCTCTGCCTGCTGCCTCAAATTTTCCTCGTGTTTCTTTGCTTTCTCTTCCATCTTTTGTTCCTTCAATATATTCATCTCTGCTTCTCTGACTCTCTTTGCCTCTGCCTTTTCCGCAGCCTTCTTCTCTCTTGCAATTGCCTCTTCTGCTTCTAGGATCGCAGCAGCAGCTCTCTTGGGTTCCAGCTTTGCTTCCTTTTTTTGTCTTTTAGCTTCGCGTTCGGCCTTGAAGTCGCGTTTACGTTTGTTGCTACCGGTAGCCTTCTCGGCATCGATTGACACATGGGTTTCATTCTGATGAAAGAGTTTAGCTATTTTCCAAAATGCTATCATGATAAGTGTGAGGTGCTGCCAAAAATACCTCATTTTGAGAAGCTTCTGGAGGAGAAAGAGATTCTCCCTTTTCCGCCTCGCCGGCCTTGCCATTCGTCATGACCACATCATTGGCTTTCTTCTCCATTCCAGCTGGCGACCCCGCTGCTTGAGTACTGCTTCGTTTCGGCATATCTTCAATGGTTCCGTGTATTTGCTTTTGATACACCGATTGATAACAATATTAATAACTAGAAGTTATTTGTTAAAAATTTTGGCCAATAAGAAAGACGAGAAAAGGCTCGCAAATGCTTTGAGATTAAGAGTAAGGAATGCCACAAGCAAAAAAAAGTTCCCGACAGGACTCGAAAATCTGGGGTAGCAACTTTTTTTTTATTTAGCGAGGTTTTTTTTCCTGGTCCACTGAAAACACTAGCATTATTTGGCATACTCATATGGCAGCAGATACGTATTACTTGATATCAGGAGATTTTTTGTAATTGCAGGACTTGTAATTTTGCGAGTCATCGTGGCAGGACTCCTGTAAACGTTTTCAAAGGTCAAATGGAATTGGGACACATCTATTTTGCTACCACTCTTGAGCGTTCGCTTCCCAAGTGAAGCTTTTATCTACCACCCTCGTTTAAAACTTCTCCTTTGTACAATTCTCGCAGTAAGATAAAACTAGTAGCACATTCATTTCCTGCCCTTCGCTCCCCCATTAAACAAAAGAAATTGAGAATCTAGTGATGTTTAGGACCGTTGTTAGTAACGGGTGGGTTGTACATGATCTTTCTTGTCTTGATAGGGGACCACTTGTAACGCTTGACCCAGATACTCAATGCAAAAAGCATAGATCCAATAACCAACACCTTCATCCCCATCTTCTTTCGTTGATCCATTTCGGGTTCGGCTGACCAGTTGAGAAACTCGACGACATCTTTGGCCATCTGTGATGCCGATGCTGGTGTGCCATCTTCGTATTCAACAAGGTCGTTGTACAGAACACGAGCCATAGCAATACCGGTACCTGGGAAATATGGGTTGAAGTTGAGTCCTTCTGGGACCTTGGCTCCTGCTGGAACCTCATCCGGGTAACCAGTCAACAAACTAAAAATATAGTTGGCACCGCCGTGTCTGGCCTTTACCATCAAACTGAGATCGGGTGGCAATGCTCCGTTGTTTGCAGCACGAGCGGCTTCGTCGTTCTTGTATGGGGATGGAAGGTAATCGGAAAGTTTTCCAGGTCGCTTCTCGATTTCACCCTGATCGTTTGGCTCGCTGTCGTATTCGTTCTCTTCGGCCATAACCTTTGCCTCATCGACTGTGTGTGTGACACCTACTAAAGCTCTGTATGGAATACGGCTCAAAGAATGGCACGAAGCGCAAACTTCTTGGTAAACTTGGAAACCTCTTCGTAATCTATGATGTCGTTAAAACCCGCCAATCTTCTTGACACAGAACAGGAATCTTACGCTTGGTGGTCGAATGTTTTTGTGTATTGTTGGTGAACCCAAGGGTATTGTGTTGGATGGAGACTGGTGTCATATCAGCATCGTATTCCAACTTAAATCATGCCTGTCTTCTAGTCTTCATTTGATAATGCCTTAAGTGCCCGCCACTCTACAAATGTCCGACTCGATTTGGAGAGATATGTCACTACTCACCCTTCTTCAACCGGTGTCATCGCGTTTAATGGCTGGCCGTAAAGATGATAATACCAAGCGAGGGAGCCGGCTGCCACTGCGGTAGCAGCACCTGCAGCCATGTTGATGCCGAGTGGGGAGGCGGCTTCGGTGGAAGTAGTAGATGCGGCACGCTGTAAGACGTACATTAGCCTTAGTTCAACACAATGAGATGCTCATGTGGCATCGCCGTCCTCGGCAGCGAGTGATAGGTTTATTGACTGTGGAGATGGGGGGAAATGTACCTTTGTAGCGTTAATCGCATTATTCCGTACTCCCCCGAACGAGCGCGTTGAGCGCAAGCATGATCTAGCCAACATATTGAGCAAAATATGCCTCGACCTGGGATTCAGTGCAAGGTGAATTCGACAGCTCAATTGAATAATAGGATTCGAGATTGAAGTTGTGAGGTGCGGCGACAAATCGTTCGAAATCGATCCGAAAAAGAAGCTAAATTATGCCTTAGGCACAGGCTTACCACTGAACGGATTCTGATTGGTTGATGTCTATTGCACGATTATTTCTCGGACGATCAATGCTTCAGAATCTAAAAGTCATGCTCCGGAACAGTGATATCCATAAAATATATTATTTCGACGGTATGACGGAGACATGGTAAATATTTAATACTTTGACCATTTACTCACTTATTGATACATTTCCATAAAATCGAGTAGAGATTTGGCAACTTTTTTGCTGACAAATGTTACTATGCAAAATGTCATTGGTCTTTCAATTTCTAGTCATTTATGCCCCAAACGCATTGCTTTTCAAGATCTAATTATTCAGGAAACCTTTTTCCAAACCAACTCCTTACTGGATGTATGCTCATTATATGGCACCAATTTCAATATAAACTAATCTGCTTGATATAATTCATCCGTCCTTCAATTCCCGTTTGAACCAGACTTGAGCTCTCTTCGTTGCTTAACAGCATTCGCTAGAGTTTCAAGGACTGACTCGGTGTCATCCCATCCAATGCAAGCATCAGTGATACTCACGCCGTATTGGAGGCCGGACTTTCCTTCCTTTGGCACCTTTTGTGCACCTAATTACGAAGTAAGTATAGATTCTGGAAAGGGGATGGTTAGGTGATCGTACCCTCGTTAATGTTGCTTTCAATCATGACACCCATGATGGCATCCTCGCCCGCGGCAATTTGCTCCGCCAATACAGCAGCGACCTTGGGTTGATTCTTGTGGTTCTTCAATGAGTTTCCATGACTGCAATCGACCATCAATCTCTGTCTGACACCGTTCTTCTCAAGTGCGGCCTTTGCCTCTTGAATACTCTTTGCATCATAATTGGTGCCCTTGGTACCACCTCTAAGAATAACGAAGCAATCTTCGTTGCCAACTGTACCAACAATTGCAGCAACACCAGGCTTGGTAACTGAAAGGAAGTGATGAGGATGTCGCACGGCACCGATGGCATCAATGGCTACGCCGAGACTACCATCCGTACCGTTCTTGAAACCAACTGGGAAACTCAATCCACTAGCCAATTCTCTGTGCAATTGACTCTCAGTTGTCCTAGCTCCAACAGCTCCAACACTCAATAAATCTGCCAAGAATTGTGGCGAAATAGTATCCAGCATTTCACTTGCAATTGGCATTCCTCTGGCAGTTAAGTCAACGAACAATTGTCTGCTAATTCTTAATCCTTTGTTGATCTTGAAGCTGTTGTCGATATCGGGATCGTTGATAAGACCCTTCCATCCAACAGTCGTTCTTGGTTTCTCAAGGTAAGAGCGCATAACAATCAAGAGGTCATCTTCGTATTTGTTCTTGAGGGCCATGAGCTTGTCGCAATATTCGAGCGCAGCGGCAGGATCGTGAATTGAGCATGGTCCGATGACTACCAGTAATCTGCCATTCTTATCTGCGCCAGTAACAATATCAACAGACTCATTACGACCCTTCAACACTGTTGCCTTGGATTCACGTGTTTGGGGGACTTCATGTTGAAGCAAATCGGGTGGTGTCAACGGGTTGTATCCTCGAACTGTAAAAAATTGTCAGTTGCATCCATTATTTTGAGCTGAGAGATCAAAAATATCCAATACTTACTGCGCCAATCTTCCGTGCTATCCTTTTGGCCAACGTTCTGGTTTTCTATGTAGAAAGCCTTCAATGAGTCAGAGTGGTTTCTTGTGAAATGAGGCATCTTGGATAAATGAGAAGTGCGTTTGTTTGGTAACTTACCGACATGATGAGATAAATGTGTTTCTTTTATATTTTGGAAGATTGTTTCTCTTCAATTGATATTTTTTTATATTCAGTATATGCTGAGGTGAGATTGTTTCTTTGAGAGTTCAGAATTGTTGTACCTCTCGGATCCGTACGTACGAGCGGGGCAATTTACTGTAAAGTATTATTCATTGCGCAACAAAAGTTTTAGCCATGTGTTGGTGGGGTCAACCCCTGTAATTATTAATGCAGATTCTTGATTGGGTGGGAATCTCGTGAGAATTTAGGGGTAAGAACTTATTAATCAGGAATGGAACCTGGTACAATGAAGATGGGAATTTACAGAGCTCCGAGGGAGGATCTCCGAAGGGTCACTTATTAAGAAAGTGTTGGTCGGGAGAAGTCTTACGGACCCTAGAGGTTGATCTCCGAGGAGGACGGGAATATGAGAGATGATGTAAGCCGTAATATTCTTTTACCTTCTAATCAAGACTTGCGTCTTCTATCTAGCTTTCACAGTAAGCCCTTTCCATGTATTGCTCTTGTAATTCTTACTCCTCCGTCTTGGCTAACAAGTCCGGGATATCATCGACAGTGTTTCTGCCCTCCAAAATATCTAATAATGTTAGCATGCTCATTTCTTGTAATGTATAGAGCTAGTAACTCACCAATAACAGCAGTAAATAATGGGTATTCGCCTTCCTTTCCTCTAGACTTTAGGAACTCATTCACCTCTTTTGCGGTACTAGTCCCTTGCAACTTCTGTCCATTCAATTCTGTCCTCTCAACTTCATCAACTGGAACTCCTCTCTCAACTGCAAGCTTCGCACATCTGAAGTTTCGTCCACCACTACAACTTGTGATTAAATCGGCAACGCCAGCACTCTCCTCGGTGAAGGTACCAGCGTGAACAGTCTCTCCAAAGAATTCCTTACCAAATTTAACCATCTCAAGAAGGCCTACTCGCATAACAGCGGCCTTTGCATTATCTCCCCAACCACGCCCTTCAACAAATCCGGCAGCTAATGCAACGATGTTTTTAAGTGCTCCACCAAGGGAGACTCCTGCTACATCGGAAACCATCCGGACATGGAAGTAGGGACGATGGAACAATGTTTTGAACAAGGCATGATCCAATGGTGGATATTCCGATGGTACAGCCTTTAACTTTGTCTTGCTAACCCTTCCCTTGACATCTTTATGTTCTTCCTCTGCCGGCGTGATGGTGAGATTGACTTGAGAGCTCGACGGGGATGGTCCAGTTGGAGTGGCAGCACGCGAGTCCATTGGAGGAGGATCGTATGCAATTGTAGTCTCACACCATTTCTCCATTGCAATCTCATTGGCAATGTTGGCACCGGAAAGTGCTCCGCAATAAATTCCCAACCCTTCACCAATCCATTCACTAAACAGACTGATCTCCGAGGCCGTCACATTCACACCCTTTATACAAGAAATTCCACGCGCGAATGGGAGAATGTGTCCTTGAAGTTGTTTGGAAATGCGTCCAATAAATTGATGAGGAAGATTGAAGATTAAAATCGAGGAGTTCGCAACTGCATCTTCAAGGGAAGGGTTGGCGATGAGATTGCTTGGAAGAGTAATATTTGGCAGATACTTCACATTCTCGTGGTAATTATTAATGATAGAGGTGAGCTTCTGAGGACTGTCGTTTGAGGCATCGTAGTGTTTTGACTCCTTGGGTATCGCAACTTCCTCCTCAAACACCCACATCTGAACCTCCTCTTCAAACAAACCGGAATGTTCTTTTGTATTCTCTGCTATGATTTTCGCAATGGTACAACCCCTAGTAGGTGTCAGAAAGAGACCCGATGTTTTATATTTCATGGGCCAACTTACCAGTTTCCAGATCCAACTACCGTAATCTTGTGCTTCGTGCTCCATGCTCCCAGGGTCGCCATTTTATTCAGTTGAGGGGTGTTGAAATGTCGAGTTGTCTGTGCGAGTCTCTGGAGTGATTGACTTGATTTTGCTGTAAATCTTATGAGCATGCACATATGTTATTGAACGAAAGAAGGAAATGGAATGGGACCAAGGGAGATAAGTACATGCAAAGGGAGGCAATATACCAACTACTTTGAGAATATGATGTATGCTGTAATAAAAAGCCTCGCTTGCTTCTATTTTGTCCCTTGTGACCGCCTTTTAAAACGGTTTAGTGCAATATTGTTATCATTGTGGCTTTTTAGAAATCCCATAGGGAGCTGTTTGACACGATACAAAAATGACAGCGGGATCCAATAAGCGCTCTGGGAATCAGTGCTAACGCTGTGAGAAGTTCACATGGTGAAAACGACTCGACAGTGAAATCTACCGAGTAATTTTCCAACATCGAATGAATGAATGTAGTACAAACACAACATAGATACTGGGTAGGTACTTGATAGCTCAACTTGAGCATGGAAACTGCATCGGTGATGGTCCAGTTTTCTCCATATTTCGTATCAGGGTTATGTTGTGATGGAATTGTATAGTATGAATGAAATGTACTTACGCATGGTAGCGATATTGGGATGCGTGTCAATCGTGAGTTTTAGTCGGTAACCTTTTCAACTTGTCGTCTCGAGGATCGATATGGATGATGCAGCTGAGATCTACCAAGTATTTATCTGTCTAGCTTGCCTAACCTACCTGTCTGTTCTGTGCACTGTGCACTACTCTTGTACCTAGGTTAAGGAGAGGAGATACCCGACAGCCGATCCATCATCCATCTGGAAAGTCACTTATTCTACCCATTTATACGTCTAGCAGCTGGCTGTAGACAGCGACGATCATATGAAATTACCTAGTACCCGTAGTTGATGTCAAGTTCATCTAGCTACAGAAGCTTGGGTCAAAAATAACCAAGCTTAAACCTTCCAAATACTAGGTACCTGTCTATGTACTAAGTATTTTAGACCATTCGGAGCGAAAGAACAATAATGGTCTAGGCCGTGATACATTTTTGGCGCCACGTACAATGACCACCTTTCTAGTAGAAAGTACCTGATTATCACTGATTTATTATGACGTATCAAATGAAGTTTATCTCATCCTAAATGGTTCAACAAGCTCTACAGCCAATAGACTTCTTAGCTTTTTCTATTTTTTCTTCTAAAGCCGGGTCTTTCCTATGGTGACAAGCATCTTACCCGCACCCACTCTCCCACCACTCCAAAGGGGCCCCGCTTCCAACCTGCCCTCCACCAAACCATCAACAAACACTTGGAACCTACCAAGCACTTACCCTAATGTCCTTTTGCTAGCATTTTCTTCTTAAATACTCTTCTTCGTATCGTCTTTTCCGTGCATGTCCTTTTCTCTTCCTATTTTTTTCTCCTTCTTCACTTTCGTCAAGCTTTTATCATTATTTTGATTTGTGCCAGTCGTTCTTAGACCCCGCGTTCTGCCACTGCAACAAGTCACTTCCAACGTATAAAAAGTTGTTGGTTCTTCAAATCCGTGGCACCAAAGACCATGGTTTCAAACGAAGTTTATTTACTCCCTCTCAAGGATGATGGGAGTCCTGATGTATCTGGAGGATACATTTATCTTACTCCCAAAGGCACAAAGCCGATAACTGTCCGTTTTGCTATCGAGGGGACATCCTCGATATGTCGAGAAGGCAGTCTCTGGGTGAACATCCCCGAGAAAGGTGCAGAATTTCAAAGAGACCAGTTCCGTGAATTCAAGTGAGTTTTCCCTGCAAGACTCCGTCTACCGCAAGCACTAACTCTATAGATTGGAACCAGATTTTAATCGTACCATTGAAATATCGATACCCATTCATTCAGCTGGCGCATTCGCATTCTATACTACATACAAAGCTCTGCCGGATTTGGATGATACAAATACCGCTACTATTGAAACTACCAAGTCCCCAGTGTATTATATCGATGTTGCTCCAACCTTGAAGCTGGAGGGTAGGCAACTGCCTTTACCTGCGTTGTCCGTATTCTCTATCATTTCGAAATTCATGGGGAAATATCCCAAGGATTGGCAAAAACATCTGCGTGGAATTAGTGAGAGAGGATACAACATGATCCATTTCACCCCCTTGCAAAAACGTGGTGAATCAAACTCGCCATATAGTATCTATGACCAACTTTCATGGGACCCCGAATGCTTCCCCAATGGCGAAAAAGATATCAAAAAGCTAGTTAAGAGCATGGAAGAGGATCATGGTCTCTTGGGGTTGACTGATGTAGTTTGGAACCACACTGCGAACAATAGCGCGTGGCTCCAGGAACATCCAGAGGTCGGCTACAATGTGTCGACAGCACCGTGGTTGCGTTCGGCCTTGGAACTGGACACTAAACTACTCGAATTCAGTAAAGATCTTGCCAATCATGGTCTTCCAACGACGCTTAATTCTGTTGACGACTTGGTTAAAGTAATGGCTGGTGTCAAAACAGAGGTCATTGCCAAACTTCGTCTATGGGAATACTATGTTATTGAAATTGAAAGGGATGCCGATGCAGTTGTAGGGGCTTGGGCAGCTAACAAAATTTCATTTCCAGAGGGAGGTTTTGGTGGATCAGGTTTTGGTGGTTTAGAAGCAATCAAAAATGCTTCAGTTGCGGAGCAGGCGACTTTCTTAAGAGAAAAGGGAATGCTCAACACTGATAGACTTGGAGAGAGATACAGAAGAAAGGTAAACCCTGAAGTTGGCGCGGCGCTGCTTACAGCTTTGTTTGGAAGATACGAAGGCGATAAGTCAAATAGTGCTGATCGAGCAGAAGCACGAAGTCGCTTGGTTAATATCCTGGATGAAGTCAACCTTCCATATTACAAAGAATATGACGTGGATGTAGCGGAGATTCTTGATCAGCTCTTCAACCGCACCAAATACGTTCGGCTTGATGATAATGGACCAAAACTTGGCCCTATCGATGAAAAGAATCCTCTCATTGAAACTTACTTCACCAGATTACCCAAAAATTCCACTACCTCGAAGCACAATCAAGAGGATCTCGCTTTGGTAAACAACGGCTGGATTTGGGCGGCAAATGCACTTGTTGACAATGCTGGTCCCAAATCTCGTGCATACCTTCGCCGTGAAGTAATTGTTTGGGGCGATTGTGTGAAGTTGCGTTATGGAGAGTCTCGTGAAGACAGCCCCTTTTTGTGGGACTTTATGTCGAAATACACACGTCTCATGGCCAAATATTTCACCGGTTTCCGCATCGACAATGCACACTCTACACCAATACACGTCGCCGAATTCCTTCTAGATGAGGCAAGAAGAGTTAGACCAAATCTTTATGTGGTTGCAGAACTTTTTACGGGGTCGGAAGAGATGGACTATGTTTTTGTCAAACGTCTAGGTCTTAGCTCCCTCATCAGAGAAGCAATGCAGGCTTGGAGTACTGGAGAAGTCAGTCGTCTGGTTCACCGCCATGGTGGTAGACCTATCGGAAGCTTTGAAGTTGATGAAGTCTCTGGAGCAGATCAAAAGACACCCAATGGTAAAACCAATGGATCCACTTCCGACAGAGAAATCATACGCACCATTAGATATACTCCGGTTCACGCCCTCTTCATGGACTGCACCCATGACAACGAAGTTCCTGCACAAAAGCGTGATGCTCGAGACACTTTACCAAATGCTGCACTAGTTGCCATGTGTTCTAGTGCCATTGGTAGCGTCATGGGTTATGATGAGATTTATCCCAAGCTAGTAGAGATTGTTCACGAAACAAGATTGTACACATCTGCTTCTTCTGAAAAAGAAGTGAAGACTGGAGCTGGCGAAGGTGGCATTGGTGGGATCAAAAAGCTTCTCAACCAAATCCATAGTATCATGGGCAAGGATGGGTACGCCGAGACATACATTCATCACGAAGATCAGTACATCACAGTTCATCGGGTGCATCCTGAATCTAGAAAAGGATACTTCCTCATCGCACATACAGCGTTCCCAGGCTATGGTAACGGGAATGGAGGTTTCAAACCAGTTCACCTTGGAGGCACTAAGGCTAGCCATCTCGGCAGCTGGATGCTTGAAGTTGACACTTCTGACGAGGCAAAGAAGGAGGCACTGGAAGATAAGAAATATCTAAGAGGATTACCTAGCAAGGTCTCCAATCTTCCTGGAGTCCGTATGGAATACAAAGATGGAGAAACAACGATTTCAGTCCGAGATAAATTTCCTCCTGGAAGTATTGCATTGTTCGAGACATGGATACCTGCTGCTGAGCATGCGACCGGTCTCGATACATTCGTCACCTCAGGAGCAAAGGCAGCATTTTCAGAGTTGGACCTCATTGATTTAAACTTCGTTCTATACAGATGTGAGCCAGAGGAGCGCGATTCTAGTGAGGGCAAAGATGGAGTTTACGATATCCCTGGTCATGGGAAACTCGTATATGCTGGTTTACAAGGTTGGTGGAGCGTGCTCAAGAATATCATCAAAGACAATAACTTGGGACATCCCATGTGTAACCACTTGAGGGAAGGGCAATGGGCGCTGGACTACATAATTGGCAGACTGGAAAGAATCTCAAGCAAGTCTGGTTATGAACGCGTACAGAAGCCAGCGATGTGGTTGAAAGAGCGTTTCGATGCTATTCGAAAAATGCCTAGCTTTTTACTCCCACGTTACTTTGGACTAGTTATTCGAACTGCTTATCGAGCTGCCTGGGAGCAAAGTTTGTCACTCATGAATAAGAATGTTCGTGAAGGGCAATGGTTCTTGCAAGATTTGGCCATGGTTAGCGTGCAGCAGACAGGATATGTTAAATCTGCATCCTTGTACCCCAAGAAGGCGGTGCCATCTCTAGCAGCAGGTTTACCACATTTCGCAGTTGAATGGGCGAGATGTTGGGGGCGAGATGTGTTTATTTCTGCAAGAGGTCTCTTCCTTGGTACAGGTCGCTATGATGAAGCCAGAGAGCATATTCTCGCATTCTCAAGTGTCTTAAAGCATGGCATGATACCAAACTTGTTGAGCAGTGGCAACTTACCACGTTACAATTCTCGGGATTCAATCTGGTTTATGTTACAAACCATCCAAGATTATACAAAGATTGTGCCAAATGGATTAGATCTATTGAAAGAGAAGGTACCTCGACGCTTCTTGCCTTATGATGACACATACTTCGATTCCGATGATGCAAGAGCATACTCAAAGACATCTATTTTGGAGGACATTATCCAAGAATCTTTGCAACGTCATGCATCTGGAATGTCATTTCGAGAAGCAAACGCTGGACCCAATCTTGACATGCAGATGAGCTCCGAGGGATTCAATATTGACATCAAAGTTGATTGGTCAACCGGTCTCATATTTGGCGGTAACCAAAATAACTGCGGTACCTGGATGGACAAGATGGGTGAGAGTGAACGAGCTAAAAGCAAGGGAGTACCTGGTACACCTCGTGATGGTGCCGCTATTGAGATCACTGGTCTCTTATATAGTACTCTTCGTTGGGTAGCTGAACTTCATGAGAAAGGCAAGTACAAGTATGCCGGCGTCAGTACTTCAGATGCATCTATGCAGGTCATCACTTTCTCCGATTGGGCGAACAAAATCAAGGAGAATTTCGAACGTTGTTACTATGTTCCATTGGACTCTAAGGATGACTCCAAGTATGATGTGAACACTTCTATCGTCAATCGGAGAGGTATTTACAAGGATTTGTACAAATCTGGTAAAGAGTATGAAGATTATCAACTGCGAGCAAACTTCCCAATTGCCATGACGGTGGCCCCAGAGCTATTTGACGATGCTCATGCACTCAATGCTTTGTTCCTTGCAGATAAGGTTCTTCGTGGCCCTACTGGTATGGCAACTCTTGATCCTGCAGATCTTAATTACCGACCATATTACATCAATTCTGAAGATAGTGATGATTTCGCAACTTCAAAAGGAAGAAATTATCACCAGGGTCCAGAGTGGTTATGGCCAACTGGTTTCTTCTTGAGAGCCTTATTGAAATTTGATCTCAAGAGAAGAAAGACTCCAGCGGCTAAGACCGAAGCTTTTCAACAGATTACTCGTAGGTTAGCAGGCTGCAAGGATGCTATTGTTAGCAGTGACTGGGCAGGATTAACTGAATTGACAAACAAAGATGGTTCTTATTGTGCCGATTCGGTATGTTGTATCCTCTGGTTTGTCTGATATATGCTAATATGATTATAGTCACCAACGCAAGCATGGAGTGCTGGTTGTTTAATCGATCTGTACCATGACGCAGCACAATATGACGTTTCTCAATTATCGAAATAGATCACAGGACGGATTATGAGAAAAGTAAAGGGCAATTGGATGGTAGTAATGGCGCATGGGGCTGCGGGTCATGAATGAAGAATTGAAGAATTGCAATTTTATGTTGGACGTGATAATGACAGGATGATTCTTTATGCGAAAAAGCGAGCGTGTGAAAATGGGAACGGCTATTGGTAGATAAGACAGTTTTGAGCGTAGAAAAATTGTTAAAGTTTTGGTTGGTTTGCAATGTTCTTCTAATTGAGTTACCTCTTTTCATCAACATCTCCCGTAAAACTTCAACCCCCTTCACAATCTCGCACCATCAATCATCACCATCACTAACTTTCAATCCTTCGCGGAAGAAAGCCCACAACGTATGTTGCATACTTAGGTAATGCAAGATGACTTTCTAGATGAACGTGGAGAGTGAAGATACGATGTAGCTAGTTAAATATATTTTTTGGCATTTTATGTTGGCTTTCTTAGTATGGCCAACAAAGATGAAGTCTTGGGATACCCAGATGTATACTGAGGATCTGGAATTTTGGTGTTTTTGATATTGCGTTGGTAGAATAGAGATATTTTGAAGAGGGAATTCAAGAGATTTTTTAGGTTGGGTAGTTTTGTTTTGGGGAGATTATTCTTTTTTGGTGGGAGAGGGTTGAGTTGTAGAGGATGGGATGGGATGGAAGTGTGGATATGGAAAATTGTGGGTTTTGTTTTTTTTTGTTTTGTTTTCGTAGACATGCAATGAGATTCCCGCAGATTGTGTTACAGAAATCAAGTCGTTGAATTGCTTAAGGATGGGAATATTTGAATTTTTCCTGATTCAAAAAGTAAATATCAATATTATTACCAAATCCTTGCTTTTGTGCAGCCACATTCGCAGAGGTAAAGGGGGAAAAAAAACCTGAAAGAGAACCTAAAATCCACTTCACCCATAGACTCGTCACTTCAATTTGCATCATTAGACGCTCTCTCCGCATTCAACATCTTCCCAAACACCTCCTCAGTATGTTCCAAAAGCCACTTCCCCTCTTCCTGCTCAAGATACCGAGTCAAAACCTCACTCTCCTCGCACGCCTCACCTTCCTCATTAATCCTATACACACCGTTTCCGCGTCCATCTTTCATAATCATTGATCTCACAACAAAAAGCTTCCATGCTGGTGGACATTCTGCTAATCCTGCCACTTTCCCTTCATCCCTTTTCTCTTTCCCCGGAGGATATCGAACACTCGTTGCTAGGAAGACGATACGCTCTGCTACTTCTTCTGTGGGGATGCACATGAAGTATTTGAATAGCGGGGGCATAGTCCATTTGAGAACTGTAGCGGGATACCACGAGACTCCCTGGACGGGATTACCCATACGATCCCAAGTATCGTAGTTTATGATCCCTGGGAAAACATTAATGAAAGTGACTTCTGGGTGCGTTTTGGCGTATTCGGAGAATAAGAGGGAGGTTGCATGGTTGATTGATCCGGTGTCCAGATACTTTTTACTTGTATCGAGTGTTTCGAAGTATGTTGGACTGTCGTTTCCAGGTAGTAGGAGTGAAATGACTCGGGGGCAACGACTTTTAGAAAGAAGAGGAAGAAGATTGGTGATGAAGCGTTGGCGAATGTAGAATTGGAGTGCTATGTCAAATGGGACACCTCCACGTGCATCTTCATCTGAAAGATGGCTTTCTTCATAAGCACTCCGATCTGCAGGTAGGGGGATCAGCTTAATGAAATCCTACTCCTTGTGACTTATTGGCGGCAGAAGAGTTTCAGATAGATGAAGAAAAAGTTAAAGTACCTTTTCCGCGAGGTGATCTCATAAATCCACAACTCATAATTAATAAATCCACGCATCCCTCCACTTTCCTAATATCGTCGCATACCCTATCAACCTCAGACAGAATTCCTATTCGCACATTGAAAGTTTTATAAGAGCCAGCGGGATTAACTTTTTCCAATTCATCGACAAAAGAGGAAATCAGTTTATTTTCATGGACGAAGCTGTCAATTATATATATCTTCGGCGCATTCTCATATTTCGCGTTCCCATATTTGGCAAAACTGCGGACGATAGCGCGTTCAAACTCATGAGATGCGCCTACGAATACAGATACAAGGCCTGGGGGAAGAGTTCGGATAGATTGGTTGGATTCGATTACTTGGCTAAGCTTGACCATCTTGATACACTGGACTTGAAAATTGAATTGAAGAAAAATATAAGTTCATATGATGAACAACTCGTTGCAAACAAAACACTTGTTCGAACCAAGCTGATGCTAGTGTTCATCATGTGCCAGGAGACTGCCACAAGGTTGCATACTCAATTGAAGGCTGAATCCGGGATGCGCTTCCGAATCCCATTTAGACAGCTGAGGGGTTGTTTTTAAAGGCGGTGCGACATACATTGATGATATGCCGGCTGAAAATCCCCGTTCTAATCGATATGTGATAATGCATGTAAATGAAATTGATGATTGGAAGGTGGTGAATGGAGTTCAGCTGGCTTAGCAAGCCACACTAAATGTGCCGCATGCTTACTGTGCTTCTTTTCGAGATTTAGGATCATTTGGAAGTATATAGATAACATTACAGGAAACCAATTTTGTATATCTGTATGTAGTTCTCTATCCTCAAAAAAAGTTCATCTATGATGATCGTCTATTCTCCCTTGATGTTGTTAGGTGTGCTCCTATATTGAGCACCTTGCAAACCGTTAACTCTCCCATAAAGCCACTTAAGCATTGCCGTACTTCCAGTCATTGTCAATGCAGCGCTAGTAAATAAAGTAACTCTTTGGATTGTGTCAAGTTGTCCGAATAATGGGTATGGATAACTAGATATTGATATTAGCAACTCATCACACTTCTCGTCAGACGTGAACGCTCGGATAATGATACTCACAATCCATTATATTTGTAACACTGCTCTACCCAAGCCCAGTATGCAACTGCTAAAGTTGATGAAAGTCCCATAGCAGGCAGTGCATTGATGGTCCATGGCGGGCTCAAAAACAGTAGATCAATGGTCAGCAAGATAGCTGGCATAGCATGGAAGCCAACATCAGCGTATGGGCTGATAACAATCTCGGGAGGTATCAAGAGCTTCTTATCAATGGCCGAAATCCCCCAATAAAAAACGGATATCAAAACTTCGAGGGGCGCAGAACATAATGAGAGAGAATTTTTGACCAGGAAAAGTTTCGAGGACAGAGTTATGTCGGAGAGGAGACCGAAAACAAAAGTAAGGAAGGCTAGAGTGAGGCCAATGATGGTGAGATATTGGAAGTGCCAACCATAAGAAGAGTTGACAAATGTTGGAAAGTCGAAGAGATACTTATAGGATAGAGAAAAGGAAGTAAGCCCGATGAGATGGATGAGAGCGGATATTGTTGGAGATGGGGAAGGGAGACGTTGAAGGGGATGGCGGGAGGTGAGCTTGTTGGCAGCTGAAGCAGTAGAACCCATGGTGTTGGATTTCTAAAGTTCTCAAAGTTTGCCAAATAAAAATGTATACTTATACTTGAGTATCTAATACCCAAAATATATATTAAACTAAAACTGGTGACGTCGATGTGGAGTAGCAGCCAGACTTATGTAAAGTTGAGGCTATCCAGCCTTGTTTTATCACAGAAACACGCTAGTACACTCTAGCCTCAGCCTTGCAGTATTATTTTGTGGTTCAGATGTTATGGTGTTAATTGACCTTACAACAAATCCATTTCCCTAAGCACACACACACACACAGTCTGCCTCTTTGGTCAATCAATCAACATGTCAGATATAGCCCTCAGTTCTAATAAACGCAAGCTGGATGCAGAAGATGAAGACTCCTCGTCCGATGATGATATGGGACCTCAACTTCCATCTGCGGAAGCTCCCAAAAAGAAGCGTCGCAAGCTTCCATACGAAAAGCTCTACATTTCAGCTCTACCAACTTCCGCACGATATTCAAAATCTCTTATGCACAAAGAACAAATCTCGTTTGTCACAATGACTCCATTGACGGACTTTTTGATCACAAGCTCTGTCGATGGAGTTGTCAAATTCTGGAAGAAAGGAGGCGATGGCATTGAGTTCGTCAAGGAATTTAGGACTCATGTTGGAGAGATCAAGAGTGTTTCGATTAGTTCGGATGGGCGGAGCTTTGCGACAGCTGGAGCTGACAAAACAATCAAGATCTTTGACGTGATGACTTTTGATCTATTGTCAATGCTAGCTGTAGAGTTCACGCCGAAATGCGTTTGCTGGGTACATGGACGTGGCGCATCTCTTCCTTTACTAGCTGTATCTGACGAGGTTAATCATACAATTCGAATATACGATGGGCGTGGGGAAAACCAGGAACCAATACATACAATTACAGGCTTACATCGAAGCGTTGTCTCGCTGATGGCTTTCAATGATACCTATAATTGCGTAATATCAGCGGACGAGAATGGTATGATTGAATACTGGCGCCCGGGAGGAAATTACGAAAAGCCGGATAATGTTTTCGAATACAAATCTTCCACGAATCTCTTCGAATTTAAGAAGGCGAAATCAACACCCACTTCTCTAACAATCTCTCCAACCGGTTCTCAATTCGCAACTTTCTCATTCCCCGACCGAAAAGTCCGGGTGTTTGATTTCCCAACAGGAAAATTATACCGTACATACGATGAATCCCTGCGGGTTATCGAAGAAATGCAACAGGCAGGAACGTCATTGAAGAAGTTAGAAGATCTAGAGTTCGGTCGCCGACTTGCTACCGAGCGTGAGATCGAAACGCCAACCCTACGAAACAAAGCAACTGTTATATTTGACGAGACGGGACACTTTATCATTTACGGATCAATGCTAGGCACAAAGGTTTTGAACACTTACACAAATCGGGTTGTAAAGGTGTATGGAGGAGATGAGAATTTTAGGCCGCTTAACATTGCTATTTACCAGGGCCAACCACAAAAGAAAGGCATTACGACCGTTGCGATGGCTGCATCCAACAACCCTCTTCTGCAGGAATCAGAAATTCGAGATCCGATATTATTTGCGACCGGTGTTGGTAAAGTGCGGTTCTACATGTTCACAAACGATGAAGAAGTCTCCAAATCAGAACGAGATGTCCAAAATGAGAAGCCCACCAATACAAATGGAAAGAAATTGACAGAGGCTAAGGCTGCCGAGACTGGGACAGCTGCTGTTATCCACACCACATACGGAGACATCCACATACGATTGTTTCCAGATGCAGCTCCAAAAGCAGTTGAGAATTTCGTGACGCACTCAAAACAGGGTTACTACAACAATACTATCTTCCACCGTATCATTCGAAAGTTTATGATTCAGTGCGGAGATCCATTAGGAGATGGTACTGGTGGTGAAAGTATCTGGGGGAAAGAGTTTGCCGATGAATTTAGTTCTCTCAGACATGACAAACCTTACACAGTTAGTATGGCGAATGCGGGGCCGAATACAAACGGTAGCCAGTTCTTCATTACAACCGAAAAGACTGTAAGTTTACATAGCTACGTATGGTATTTCTCTAATTGATCGCGGTGCTAACTCTTTTCCGATAGCCGTGGTTAGACAACAAACATACAATCTTCGGTAGGGCAATTCAAGGTCTAGACGTCGTCCACAAAATCGAAAATACCCGAGTCTATAAAGAAAAACCGGAGGAAGATATTAAAATTCTCAATATAGACATCATGTAAAAGAAAAGCTTGATGTATCGAGTTTGGACGAGAACACTTTGGGTTGCCTAATACATATTGCCGAGAAGGAACTTTTTGAACACTAGTTGTTATATCCTTGATGTTAATCCCATCATTAGTCAAGGTCAAAATCTGTTATTGGTCAAGCGTTTGATCTTATCAGCATTAGCGCATATCGAGCAATCTACCTATTTTATCCCCACTTTCCCACACTCCCACCTTCCCACCTTTCCACCTTCCTACCATACATACTCCCACGGACACCTTCCCATCTCAAGCTTGATTACGAATTCAATTTTCATTGCATTGAACTCCACTCAATCCTTTTCGTCTCTTCTTCGATTCTTGTTTTGATAATTGACTTTACATCCAAATTCCAAAGCCATTTGTCTTTTTCAACGCCTTCTTCCCGTTCGTCTATCGTTATGTCGATGCGAGTACAGATAAATCCAATAGCGCCATCTACTAAACTCAAAGCTTATTCTGCTTATGGAAAAGACACTGACGATTCAAATATCGACAACCCTAATCCAAATATCGGCAACTTGAGCAAATGTCGGAAATCATTTGTTCGTGTACCACTCGTTCATTTCCATCATGCCACGTCCAAAGAAAGTTGGCGCACCGGAGCCTAAGAAGAGGAGTAGGAATGGCTGTTGGTACGCTAGCGGTAATGTTTATGTCATCGAATATTTTTACTGAATATATATATCCTTCACAGGCCCTGCAAAGCTCGAAAGGTAAAATGCGACGAAACTCGCCCAACATGTGTAAATTGTTCGAAACAGAACGAAATTTGCGATTATAGCATACGATTGAATTGGGAGGGTAGAGGCAAGAAGAAGGTTCATAATGACGACGACACTGGGCAGGGAGCTTTTTCCATCTCAAACTCAGTGACTCAAACTACTCAAAGTGCAAGTAGTCACCTTTCGGGGTCATTCACAAGCTTCCAATCTTTTCTCCCAGCGTCTGCTCCTCGAGATGAGCATTTGAGCCGCGATGATAAGGCATATGGGCTTCAAATGACGGACATGTCAATGATTGATCCCGCCTTGACCAGACCTGCTTATCCACCGATTACAACTTTCCAAGATACGTTACCCAGGGATCATGGTCACCCGAATCAGCAGCAGCCTCCATATCTTGAACGATATCAAGCCAGTGCCCCGATCACTCCACTTTCAGCACAATCACCTGGTCTATCGATATCTAGCCAACTTCAAGTTGCGGACGAATCTGGAAGTTCAAATTCAAACAGAGGTGTACTTCTAAATATCGAAAGCCCAATGTCAACCCCGCCATATCTCGGAAGCGGGCAGGGGACACCGGCAGCGGAAAGCTCTACAATGGACAGACCTGCTAAACGCACTCGATATGACAGCTCGCTCTACAACTCACGCATGCTTCCTCCTCTAGTGCCCAGTTTGGATTCCACCGATGAACCTCGAAATGCAATACCTGCTATGTCACAGGTAGAATCCGGGACACTACGTAAGGTGGGCGTTAATAAGACCAAAACTATACCAAGCCGCGAATATTCACGCAGGCTCTCCGTAAGTTCATTGTTATCGGGCCCACCTGATAGAGCACCATCGGATAACCAGAGCAGTGGATCAGGATGGGATTACCGAAGTCAGGATTGGACTCCATATATGCATGATGTATATCAGGACACCGATACATGGGGTATTGACCCGGGTCTGGTAGATTTGGATATTGGAAAGAATGATGATGTAAATGCTATTTCAGAATCATCTTCCACGTTAGTGGGTATTCAACAGGAGTCTGATGTAGATAATGGGGGCGAATTGTCGCCAATGGAGTTTGGATTCGGCATGGAAAGCAATGAGACGGCTCTTGAGGTTGGATACTATGACAAACCGGTTTCGATATGCATACCCCGTATACTTCAACCCCTTCCTGCAAAACTGCTTGAAAATCCAATGAACCTACTGGTGAGTTTTACGAATATTCAGTGTCGCTCCTCGCTAATGTGAATGCAGTACTTTGTAAGACTTTTCTCGCGGCTGCGCTTGAGCTATCTAACTAATCTTTCCTAGCATCATTTTCTCGATCACACAGCAGGTTGTCTGATACCGCACAACTGTTCGTCTAATCCATTCCGTAGTATCTTACCACAAATGGCTGTTCGGGACGACGATCTTTTGCATCTTCTACTTGCATACTCTGCCACACATCGGGCCAGACTTTTGAGACAACCCGAACCTGCCACTCGAATAGCTTTGTGGGTCAAAGATATCTTTCCCAACCTTAGGCATGCGCTCGAAGACCCAAACAAGATTACGTCGAATGTCAACCTTGCGACGGTGATCATGCTTGCATCTTTGGAAATAATCTCCCCAAAGGTCTTTGGGGTTGCCGTTCCGTGGCAGAAGCATCTTGAATTCGCTCGTCAAATGCTCGTCGCGAGAGGTGGAGCCCACCGAATGCAAACGCTGTCGCGCAAGGATAAGGTCTCGTCTTTTCTATGGAGTTGGTTTGCATACTTGGATGTCCTTGGCAGTATGAGTGGTGGTCAAAATCTTTCGTCTGCTTGGATGCTGGATTATGAAACGGAAGATGAAGAATATAGTTATCAAATTGACTGTATCCTCGGTTTCACCAGTCGTTGCGTCCGCATTCTTGCTAAGGTCGCTAATCTTGCCCGCCAATGTGATGCTCTTCGCATTAATACTGATTCAACAATTAATGTAGATTGGCAGCCTTCAGATGAAGTAGTCATCCGTGCCCACAAACTTGAAGCAGATCTCATTGAGTCGCGTCGTCACCCAGCGAAGCCATGCACTCATATGCAATCTAAGTCTGAAGCAGAGTATGGATGGGATAGTCTTGAGGTAGCCGCGACCAATGAAGCCTTTCATTCTGCTGGACTCGTCCATCTTCATCGCAGAATACTTGGAAAGCCTTCAGTCCATGAAGATGTCCAACATGCCGTTGGTGAAATCCTTGGCTCTTTCAACAAGATTAGGAAAGGAAGTAGTGCCGAAGCCTGTTTGTTATTTCCAATGTTTACGGCTGGATGTGATATTCGAGATGAGAAGCAAAGATCCGATATTCTTGAACGAATGAACAGGGTTGAGAGGTACGGAATGACACAAGCACACAAAGCGCGAACATTGATGGAAAAGGTTTGGGAACTTTCAAAACCATGGGAGACCTTGGTAGGCGGAGAATTCTTTGGTTGAGTACTCGAATGTTGGATCATTGAACTCGAACTCTTGAATTGTTACAATAAACCACTTGATAAATGAGCAATTCCTACACATCCAGCATTTATCACAATCGTCCGTCGATGGTAAAAAACGCATGCAGTTCTTAATTTCACGACATAAACGAAGAGCATGTCGCCCTAGGGTCAGCATTCGCCATTTTATCACGAAGTCTGTGAGTTCCAATTTGTCCTGGGCATGACATTAAAAGGCCCAAGTCATTATGAATATATGTACACATAGGGTGAGCGGTACAACAGGGCATTCAGAGTCTGTCTGGACGCCTGACGGTGCGCCTGAGCTAAGCTTGATGAGAAACTATCTGTTTAAAGATACCGTCCTCGATGGGAATGTTATATTCGGAGTTTTCTCTATACGGTTTAACTCGGGCGCACTGTAACTTTAGTTGTAGGATCTTTTCTGAAGGAGACAAGCGTGATAGTAAGGGACTCAGCTAGCTAAATGAGTCGACTTTGCTCCGGAGCCAGCGTTGGGGACTCGGCCCCAGAAGATTTACATTAGGAACACATGGTAGGCGATTTAATTGAGGTAACTTTCAGGGGTTTGGGTTACTTATGCCTATCGTGGGTTTCTTTAAATGCAACTATGCGACGGCAGATGTGCCGGTGAGTGGGATGGTCACGCCTGCCAGGGATAGTCAAATATCCTAAAAACTCACACCGCTCATTTTTTCCATTGTTGGGTACTTATATTGAATGACAAACACGAAAGGATTCACTGGTGCTTTGTGGTTAGAGTAAGGAGTTACTAGGGCCGCAGCCTATGAATGCACCGATTGATGCCCGCGAGCGTCATCATACGAGTGCCGTGGCGGGGAAGTCATAAACCCGCCATTGCCTTTCATCAAGAACAAATACGACGCCAGTACAAAGGTTGACAAAAATGTCGTAAAATTAAGCAATCGGGTATTGTCTATTTGGGTGAGGACCTTTCGATGATAGCTGTAGAGGGCAACCCCAGCATCGCGTCGAATGGAGGTCACTAGATCATATGTATCACATAGACTGATATTGCGGAAATCCTTAGGGACTGGCTTGGCGGTCAAATAATGTTCTTGACCATAGTCACGATCAGGGTTGGATGTGACTATGTATCCCCGCTCCACATTTCGAAACTTTTCGAGAATTGCACCGGGTGCATCGATGTTGGAAGGGGGGATAGGTATCCCAGCTGTTTGTAAACTTTCAAAGTTATGTATCAGTTGGGATGGATGGAGAGGTGTTTTTCAAATTGCCTTGGTGGTGCGAGCTCACACAATTTGTTCACCTCTTCTAGAAATTTTTGGCGACGGATTTTGTGTAGATATGTGAAACTTTCTAGCTGGTTTAAGAAGTGCTAGCCTTTTTCTAGATAGTTTTGGAATCTACAATCTTGCTTCGGCCTCGAAGAATTACCGTTCTGCTTTGCTTTGTGTGTGTGCGTGATGTGATTGATGACGTTATGAAATGTTCGGTTCATTGAAGTACAAAGGTCTCTTAAAAGTTACCGCGAATGGATCTACAGGCGCATTACAAGTGTTGATGAAACCAAGGTTGATGAGATGCTAGCTAATAAGTGAGGTCGTCTATTCTAGCAACAAAAAATATATGTATCATCGGGATGTGAAAAGTGGTCAGAAGAACCACCAGCTTTCACGTTATGTGATGTACTTGTACTTATTGTCTACCTTTCCGCATACTTGATATTCGCTAAAGTTGGAGGGTGGTAGGGGAGTGGGGTGTTTAGGAGGGAATATATAGCTTATTTACTAATGGATATGTATATTTGTGGCGATTTGTAGCCTTATTGTTGAAATGCGTTGGGTGCGTGGGTACTTGGTTGGTTAGGTTAGGTTAGGTTGGGTTAGGGTGTGAGTCATCTTTTTCTTTGGGGGGAAAAGGCGATGTTCAGGGTTTGTGGTTTGTGGTTTGTGGTTTATAATTTAAGGGATACTAATGATGATATTATAGTTGGGTAGAGAGAAGGTATAGAAAGAAGGTTTGAAGTGGGAGGGATGTTCTTGTTTAAATACGATGCTTTTGTGGGGTTGGGATTGAGGCTGATGGTGTGGTTTATTGGTGGGCGGTTATTGGGAGGGGGTTATTCTTTTATGGGGGAGGGTGAAGGGTGGAAGGGAGGTGGCGAGGGTAGTTTGATGGGTAGATTGGGGAGAGGTGGGGATTGGGGATGTGGTTTTTAGATATAATTTTGAAATATAATTTTGATGTTGAGGGGGTGATTATAGATTCGGGACAGTGAATTCAAAATAGGGAATTTGAAATAGTGGGATCAACTTGAATGCGTAGTGAATAGAAGACTAGAATTAAGAGATGAGGGAACTTCCTTATAACTGCTTACCTCTGTCTATTCTTCTACGTTCTAGGGTGTACTTTAACTTACTAGTTCGTGTTCAGTGGCTGTATCCAGCTCTTTGCTTGAATATTTAATTCCATAAGTACTGTACTACCTTAGCGAACATTCGGCTCATGGGTACTTAAGTTGCTCTTTGGATTGTGCTCTTGGAACTTTTACATTGACACGATATCTACAACATCTCTTGACAACCTCGGTCAGACCTTCAATACACTCATAATAAGACTCAACAACTTCTTCCACAGTACTTCCACAATATCTAACCTTCCTTCGAGAACCCTTCATCAGCTTCTATTACGGTAAAGATCAGACTCTTAAAATGTCTCCTTTTACTAGCATATTCGATCTTTTCGGCGCCTTTATTTACTATGGTACACTACTACTTTTGTTGACTGCGCTTTGGACCTATTCCCTATCCGAAATGCTTAATGCTCCTATAATTGCCCAGTCTTTCCGGGTTCTCAAAAGTCAACAAGATGACCAACATTCATTGAAACTGGAGCTGGCAAAGATTGACCTGGAGAAAGCTAAGGTTGAGATGGAGATGGCCAAGGAAAATATGAAGGCACAGATGGAGATGGAAAAGCTAAGTATGGAAAGAGAAACGAATAAGGCGAAAATGGATATTGAGACGGCGACGAGTAAGGCGCAATTAGACATGCAGCAGGAGACGCTTGAAAATGACATCGATCTAGAATACAAGAAATTTCAGGCGCAATCAAAGCCTGAGACGGAGGTACAGGAGCTTAAGAATGAAGTCGAGCGACTCAAAAATCAGTTGGAGGAGAAGTTGTAGAGGATGGGATGAAGACTAAGGCTTCATGGTACAGTGCCACTCCTATTCATTAGATGACATCCGCTAATGCAAATCCCTCTAGAAAGACCGGAGAATTTCGACATGAGATGTATTTACCACCCTATCTCCTCCGCAACTTCGACTTCCGTTGCTCCTAACTGTTGTGTGAAGGAAAGTTATACATTGGGTTTTGATTTCGGCATATTTCCTCTTCCATTCCAACTCCAGGTCAGGAGCGACTGGATTGTTTTTAAAGGCGACCAAAGGAGGCAGAGGATATTATGGGGCAAGGTGTATCAATAGTTGATGATTTGAGCTCTTTAGGAGTTTCTCTTTTGATTTGCGAGGATTTAAATGATAATAAAAATCATCTTATTCTTATTGTCGAATTTCAGAGTCTGATATTCTTCAGCGAGTGAATTCGAAAGTATATATGATGTGCCAAAATTGATCGACTTTTCCTCATTGGTAACTGGAAATTCACTCATTTCGCTCACTTGAACGGTTTGTTGCATTGAACATGTTCTTCATTCACCGATTAAAACATGAGATGTGTATCTATTAGGTGTTCTACACACTAGAAGGTGAAAAGGCTTGATGTGGGGTTCTAGACAGTTAACCTTAAATCTTGAAAAAGCTACTCTACCGAGCCTAATACAAGCCTGACATCAAACGCTTTGTAATATTACATCTAATTTCTAGAATCATTACGATAAATTTTGGAGCTTACTATGGAATGGATAAATAATGGCATGGTATGGAGACTGCATTACGGGACAATCTTGAATGAGATGTGAGATTTATCAATACTCTAGTAAGGCTAGCGATGATTTGATTCAATTAGACGAATTGTCGGTGTTGGATTAGACTTATTTTTCTTCCGGGGTAAGTCGGGAAAGATGATGTCCGACATTTCCGAGTGCCAAGATCTGGGGTAAAGTTACCTCGGTGTTTTGCGTGCTCGGCTTAAATTTTGAGTTATTAATCCAATTCCCCCCATCTCCACACAGACATCATAATGCTTAAGCCATCCTGCTATTGTACATCCCCAGCCAACCATAGTCCCGATGGGTAACGTATTTAGATAGATGAATTCCCCTTACTTTCCTTCACCGTACTTTGATACCCACGTACTATTTTCCTTCGATAAGCTTAAATACCTCCAAATAACCGTATTTCACGTCTTCTTGTTCCACACAATTAGTAACGCGCCGACCTATTGGTAACATACACAAAAGAAAACATGCCTACAGAATCAACATACCCACAAATAGATATCCCCAAGGTGGATATTTGGGAGTTTCTTTTCGAACGGAAAGATAGAGAATTTCCAGATGATAAAGGTACCAATTACATTTAGCAATACTTTCTATGAAGGAACCGTCGTTGGAGATCAATCACTGACCATTGGCTTCCCAGCAATTTACACGGATGCTGAGACTTCACGGTCATATACCTACAAGCAAGTGCGAGATACTGCGATCGCATTTGGAACGGGATTAAAAGCTGTCTGGGAATGGAAGAAAGGCGATGTTCTTGCGCTTTACACGCCCAATTCTATCGACACTCCTGCTGTTATTTGGGGAACGCATTGGGCCGGTGGAATAGTCTCTCCTGCCAATCCTGGATATACTGTTGATGAATTGACCTTTCAATTGAAAGACTCCAATGCCAAGGGGATTGTTACTCAGAAACCTTTCATAGAGGTGGCGCAAGCAGCGGCTAAAAATGCTGGCATACCTGATGATAGGATAATTTTGGTGGGCGACGGAAGGGATGAGACGCACAAGTTTAAGCACTTTACTAATGTGCGCAATTTGGCGGGTACGTCGAGATATAGAAGAACCAAGAACAAGCCAGAAGATTTAGCATTTTTGGTTTACAGCAGTGGAACCACTGGTCACCCGAAAGGAGTTATGCTTTCGCATAAGAACATCGTTGCAAATACTGAAATGGCGAATTCAACTGAGGGGCACAACTTGCATTGGAACGGCGGTAAGGATGGCAAAGGTGACAAGCTTATGGCTGTTCTTCCCTTCTATCACATCTATGTAAGTCACTTATCACCGCAGATTTGTGGATCTGACTGACTGTCTCCAGGGCTTGACATGCATCATCCATTTCTCGCTCCATGGAGGTCTCGAATGCCTCGTAATGGAGAAGTTTGATTTGGAAAAGTTTTGTCAAACAATACAGAAATATGGGGCGACATTTGCTTATGTGGTTCCTCCTATTGTCCTCATGCTTGGAAAGAGTCCTATAGTTTCGAAGTACGATTTGTCGACTGTTAGGATGATGAACTCAGGTGCGGCGCCATTGACACGCGAACTCGTCAATGCTGTATATGCCCGTCTCAAGATACCTGTCAAGCAAGGTTATGGCCTTAGCGAAACAAGTCCTACCACTCATAGTCAACCCTGGGAGGATTGGGATAAACATCCAGGTTCCGTCGGACGCTTGCTACCAAATCTGGTCGCAAAATATATGAACGCCGAAGAGAAGGAAGTTCCAGCAGGGGAGACTGGTGAACTTTGGGTCAAGGGACCTAATGTTTTCCAGGGTTATCTCAATAATCCAGAAGGCACCAAAAACGCTTTGACAGTTGATGGATATTTCAAAACTGGTGATGTCGGACATCAGGATAAAGACGGCAACTTTTACATCACTGATCGGATCAAGGAATTGATTAAATACAAGGGCTTCCAAGTACCACCAGCAGAGCTAGAAGGTCTATTGGTTTCTCATGAAGATATTGACGATGTTGCAGTAATTGGCATTTACAATGAAGAGCAAGCAACTGAAGTCCCACGAGCTTATGTGGTTCCGAAGAAAGGAGTTGTAGGAGATAAAGAAGAAGAAAAGAAGATTATGGCATGGTTGCAAGCGAAAGTAGCGAGTCATAAGAGGTTGAGGGGAGGAGTTAAGTTTGTAGATGTTATTCCGAAAAGTCCAAGTGGAAAAATCTTGAGGAGACTTTTGAAAGATCAGGCGAAGAAGGATGACGAGAAAGCGAAGTTGTAGATTTGGAGAGGGAATGTATATACATGTGGATTTTATGCATGTCTTTGGATATATATTATAGATAGATTTTGACAACATATTTAGTTCTTATGACTCGAGTACCTGTCTGTATTTGTGTTTTTCATGTTTTGTTTTGATTGAGATGTCCCGAAATCCCGAAAGCGGGAATATCGGCCGTGCGCCCGCTAGTTTACTCCATAATATAACTTCATCGACTTTCAATTAATGTTCTGTAACGCTTGCCGATTGAAATTGGTTGTTATACTAAAATTGTTATTCGACAACAAACATGGCAATCATTCGCTCTCCGGCCATACGTCGCACAATTTCTGGTGCTGCCCCTTATTTGCGATCCTCACAAAAGAGATGGGCACAAGTTCATGATGTTCGGTTCTTGGCCACCCAGCAATCGGATAGAATTCTGGAAAAGTATAGGGAGAAGCTTGATCAAAAAGCAAAGGAGTAAGTAATCGAAAATGAGTAATTGATGTGTTTAGCTTATGAAAACTTCTAGGCAAGGACTGCGAGATTTGAATGAACTAAAGGGGGCCTACAAAACCAAGATTGAGGAATTGAAAAAGAAAGCAACCGTGACAATTCCTGTGAATGCCCCTCCAACACCACCACCATCTCCGACTTCATCACCATTTCCCGCAGCTCCACCTCCACCTCAAGCTCCTGCTGAGAGAGCACCCTCCTCAAACCCTGGGCTGAAGACTCTATCCTCGTACCTGGATCTGGAGAAACTTCGCGCCTTAACACACAAAGAAATCGAGGCACTTTGGCGACTTCGACACATCAAAGATGCCCAATCATTGTGCGCAGCGATACCCTTACACACATACAAAACCATCGAAGCCACTGCAAAGAAGTTTCCAACCTTTATCTTGCCGCTTGCAAAGGAGGGTCAGGGTGCAGAGATTCATTTCTTGCAATGGACTTTCCCGGCGGAAAATACCGTCGTTGTTCTCTTCACGCATCTTGCAGAATACAAATTGAGGGGAGAATACAGTCAGCCACATACTACAATTACGCATCATTTGGAACTTGAAAAGGATAAGGAGTTGGTTTTATTGCATGGACAGGTCGTTGAAGGAAGAGGCGTGAGCGTCGACGACGCAAAATGGTTGATTATGTGTTTGCAGAAATTTTATGGTCCAGTAGGGGAACATAGTAATAGACGTAGGTTGTTGGAGATGTTTGGAAAAGGTGATACAGCGTTCAATGTTGAGGATTTGGTCGAGGAGGCCGAAAAGATCATATAGACGATGGCCTAAGCATTGTGACGATCTAGGCGTGATCTGAGGTTGTGGTTTGGGACAAATGTAAGCATGTAAAAATCTTCTCTTCGATAACCATCATGGCAGGTGTACAAAATTTGGATGTGCTGAGCACCATGGTTTGCCTCTAGGATGTGCAAGCGTCACATGGAGAATGATCATGGAGGACTTGAAATCGTTTTCCACTTCCGTTTTGAATGGACGACGAAGGCGGTCACTGTCCACCGCCAGACCGGCAACGAAGTCCTTAATACTACTACATCAAGGCCACAAAGTCACTATTCATACAGGGATTTCGGCATGCCTTGCTATATTGGATTTGTGCATCCGAACAAACCAAAATTTTCAGAACTGCTGCAGGATGATGCAGCCATTTCCGCACAGGGCATTCCATTCGGTGCATTCTCAAACGCGCAGCTCCACGAAACATGGGATAAATTCTACACAGAGTGCAATTTTCGTGTTCATAGGGAAGTAACGAATGGCATTTTTAACTAGAATGTAGTATATATACTTGTTCCATTCTTTCAAAATATGTCAAAGTCTGCAAAACGAACGGCAAAACAATGCAAATTCATCCCTGCCAATTCAATTTCTTTTAGGTTCTCACTTCTCATCTCCAATCAGCCATCCCGTAAGGGTTGGAATAGTGTTTTCTGTTTCTGATAATACCAGGGTCAGCATCTGTGACATTGGGAATCTGGAAGTCTTCGGGTACTTCGACGATAAAGGTCTCCATCTCTTCGAAAGGATCATCGATTGCTAGCTCTAACACAAAGTCTTTGTCGCCATCGTATCCTTTAAGATCTGGTGAGTATTTCTCAAGATAGTTGTCTGTATAATACCCTCTTGTGTCATATACACCATTCCAGTCCTCTTCCAACCAAACAACAGTCCAATCCGCAAATACTGGATATGTTTCCAATTTATCCTCTTCTCGGAATGCAATCGCACCGCATTCCTTCAGCGATTTCTTGATCCTCGAAATGAAGCGCTCGATCCGATGGTCAAATTTTAACAAGGTCTCTTTGTCAAAACTTGGGTGTTTGCAGCCTAGGGAGTATAAAAGATTTTGAAAGGCTAAATATTTCCCTCGTGTCCCAACTGTTTTGTTTGCTCGCATCCAGAGAGCAATGAACTTCTTTTCTGCGGCCCCAAAAGTTTTGAGCGGATCTCGGGCCAGTGGTATAGGGAGCGGCTTATCAAGGGAAACGAGCCCGTTGGTAAGAGATAGTGATTTGCTCAAATCGTCGTCGGGATCGTTTAATGGCACCCAACTGCGAACGACATTAATTTCTGCGTCTTCAACCTTTCTGAGAGGCTCCCGAGGATTGATGGCCATAAATTGGTTGCTCCGACGTGTTGTATTTGTCTTGGGCTTGCACTTGCTTACTGACTTCTCTGAGTTTTTTTCTCTCATCTGGATAACATGCACTTTTTTTCTGGTGGCCTCAGAACGGCTAACATCATCTGTTGCTGTTGATTTGGTCACGCGAGGCCTAATGGCAACAATCTGGTTGGCGGCAGGTGCTAGATTTACCTCAATCGTTTCCTTGCTCTTGCTCGACACGTCGGCTGTGAATCCAGAGGTGGTGGACTTGTGGGGCGTGGACTTGGTACGCTTGGTCTGAGGTTCCTCGGGTGGGGGACTGATTGAACGTTTTTCGGGTATCTTTGAAGGCATTTTTGAAGGTTCTGGATTTTTGTTCATCGTGATCTTGAGCTTAAACTTAAGCTTGGTATTGGTTTCAGTCTTGCTCGACGCATCGTCCCCGGAGATAAATGTAATAGCCGTAGAAGGCGTGAGTCTAACACGCGGGTATTTCTCCTTCCGCGCCCCTGTGGAGGGATTGCCTGATCGTTTTCGAGATTTCTTCGTCGGTACATTTAATGATGGTGAATTTTCGCTTGCCTCAGTGTTATTCAAAGCTTTTTCTGCGAAGTTAGAGGTCGCAGACGTGTGATTCACGATATTGATACGCGGGCGTTTATGCTGACGTGTCTTTGGGGAAGGACTGGCAGATCGTTTTTGTGAAACCTTTGACGGCATTATGAGGAGTAAGTTTATTAATCTGAACCAAATAATAAATAAATAAATTTCTCAAGTAAATGTTACGAATAATTTTTTCAAGATGAAATTATAGTGGAAAAGTAGAGCGGTATTTATTTCGTAGGCGGAAGGTTGTTGAAGTTGTCTTAATTATTCACGAGAAGCTCTCTTGGTAAGAAAGATTTCTTAAGATCAAGTTGTCGTTCCTGGAAACAATAGAGCTGGAAATTTCTAAGCGATACTAGCGTGTCGAGATTGGATTCCCCCGTTTGCTGTATGCGGAATGGAATTTGAATGTGCAGGGTGGAATTGAGATGAATGGAGAAGAGAAGAGAAGAGAAGTGAAGTTAAGTAGAGTTTAGGTGAATCTTCGAGGTGCTTCTTCGAGGTGCTTCTTCGAGGTTGAGGTGAATCTAGATTTTCCTAGCTAGGTACTCAAGCGAGATGAGTGGAGATGCAGACAGATAGTGCGGTGATGATGGGGTTTGAACACTTTGATGAACACTGTCATTTTCGGTTATGATCTTGGGATGAGAGGACTTGGAATGATTTTTATATTAGAGGGGGGTGTGATGCTGTTTTTTTTCCTGGGTGGTTTAAGAGTTTTCGGTTGGATGGTTTTGTGGGTTGTGGAATGTTTGGTTTAACGTCTTATGTTTTACTCGTATCTTTTTAAGTCCTGAGTTGTCTATTGGTTTTGATGAGTAGAGATGTTTTATTATTGCTGGTGCTATTTTCTCGGATTCTGCGGTAAGGTTACGCTATCTTACATGTTACTTTCAAATCCCCTTGTTGTCTTTTTAAAGATACTCTTTGTTATACTTCTCAAATTAGTTTCTGCATTTATACACACTCATCTTATCACTTTTAGATGAACTTGAGGGACTTGGTGGAAGTATGGTTGGATGATTCTTACCAACCTAGGTAGGTAGTTTTCCAGACCGCCAAATCTCACTTAAGGTTCGTGAAGGCTTCTTTTTCTACACGGCTCAGCTAAGTGATGCTATTATTTGTAAGCTGGAGATGCTGAGGGTTAGGATTAACTTTTGTGTTTATTGAGCAGATTTTGGGGATATTATAAAGGCTCTATTCTATAGATTGATTGTGTTCCTTTTACGCTTATTAGCTCGGAATACAGTTGTCTATTAGATGCAAATAATACGATATATTAAAGTAACCTTTGTGCATCATGTTGATAGAGTACCATATCTAGCAAAGCTGCAGCTCTACATAACTCATTGTATGTGCTACGATCTTGCACCAAATGCGTTTAACCTTTAGGGAATGAGCCATTGCTTGATTTCGAGATGAATGGAGGTTAAGATAGAAAGTTTTAATGATATCATCAGATAGTAAAGTAGATGGAACGGGTGTAGTTGAGGTTAAGGGTAGATGGTAAATGAGTCATTCTTAATATCTAACAACTTTATACGAAGTATTGAGTTTGTGTTATCGTATGTTCTGATTTTCAAGTTACTTGGAATTTCTGGTAAAAATTTCAATAACTTTGACGAATATGAAGATTTATAGCTTCAGATTATTAACTGTTTATGCCTAAATGAAGATTACATTTTACATTCGAAGCACAAGTATCGCGACTTCTTATTATCTTGGAACCTGCAAGTCTGCTTATCATCCACATTTGAAATCGCATGTAAGGCTGTGCTGCGTAGTTTTATTTTAGCCTGATATAAGGAACCTACTTAGTCAAGGACTTTGAGATTTCTGTTTACATTCTTCATTTCAATTTCCAAATCTTGCACATATTGTGAGCATGGCCCAGAGAGCCTGAACCATAACAGCTTCGAAGCCGAAGATGCTTGGGCAAAATGCGAATACCTCTGTAACAACAATAATGCTTGTCGCCCATGGTTTTATAATCTAGATATCAACGCCATCTCTCTTGGTTTCCTAGAGATTCTTGAGCGCAACTCCTTCGAAGAAGCAAATTGCATTTCATTAATTTTCGAGGATCTGGAATTATCTTCCATTCACTTTGCAATCTTATGAGAAACACGGTGCCGATTTTAGAGGCAAGTGTTGTATTAGTTCCATGGGGAATGGTTTAAACTCGTTCCGTCGAAATCGGTGGAGAGGAAAGTTTTTACTTCGGGTATAACGACTGAGTGGTTGGATAGCTCGGGATTCGAAGGTGATTGAGAAAGCCTCTAAACAGATACACAGGAAGTTGCAGCGAAGTTTGGAAAGACTTGTAAGGAGACGGAGAGTCGGCTTAGGTATGAAAACATGTTTCGTGTGTCCATCATGTTTTTCACACTGATGGATTTGGTTTTCTTTGGGAATTAAAAGGTGCGGGTGGATGCCGCGACAATAATTCGTTTGAGTCCGATAAAGCGTCAAGGATAGGATTATGCGAGCGAGGGAAGAAGCTTTGGAGGTTGCAAAACATGGAGGTGTGGATTTTGTGAGAGTTTTAGGGATGGTCACGGGAATAAAACGGATTATGGGGGTTTTGGTGGACATCCAAGGAAGGTCCATGAGAATGGGAAAACGACAATCTCGGGTGGATATTCCAGAGGCGAGAGAAACAACCGGGAACTATGCTGAATGGCACCCGGTGAGCACCGTGTGCAGATATAGAAGACGTGCTAGATGAATGGACACTCATGTCATTTTTGCTCGCATATGTGGAAAGATGATCTTCCAAGGACTCTGTCCATTATGTTTCTAAGAACCGTCGGAGATGGGTACAGCTTGGTATCAGCACCTAAATTCCATCCGTCATGAAGAGAAACTAAGGAGCTCTGGAATCTAAACATGTATGATATGCGAACAGACAGGGCAATGGGCTTTCATACCATGACAGTTTGTCAGTCTAAAGTGTCGGACCCATCACTCCAGTATTTCCTTCCCTGTCTCCAGGTTGGCATAACATTCTTTGTCCGGTCCATGAACATGAAAATAGCACTGCTCAAACGCTGTCACAAAAGCTTTGCCTTCGCTCTTCTCAACCCAGACTTTTTTCCCATGTTTACCAACTAATTTGAACACATCATGAAAGAACTCCGGATTACTGTGGAGGAGTTTAGCACGATCGCTCATCCAATCCTTTTCATTCCCTCGATCTCGTAATCTGAAGACATTAACGGCCGTAACAAAGAGCCTAAGCTTGCTTCCCTCATGCGTATGGTCATATATTTCCTTGATCGCGTTTGAACCGTACCCGACCAGATGGCCTGTCTGCTGAATTCTGGGAACTGCCAGTAAGTCCATAAGTTTGTCCATCAGCGATAATAGGCCAATCTTTTCCGCTAGGTAATAAAGGTTACGAACTTTCTCACTGCCACCATCCTCCCTACAGCGTGGGAGTGATCCTCGATACAAGTATTCGATCAGATCAGCAACAGCTATAGGGTCATCTTCGGGAAGGTACATTTTTCCTTCAGTTGCCTCTTTGAACCCGCCGTTAAACCCGGCATCGAAGAACTCAGATTGGTCGCACAATATTCGTTTATGAACGATGTACTTCTTCCTCTTACTGCCGACATACAGCGTGACGATTTCGTCAAGGACCCTATGAGCTCAAAGTTAGTTTCCAATCAAACGTGGATGTGCCATCATCTAAGCAAACGGGAAGAAAGAGTAATAATTTACTCAGGAGTCATAAGAACTGATCTTGTGGGGAGTTCCATTCTGATAATTAAGAACTGATTCTAGTTATGTTAGTGGAAGATTCATTTTCAAATTAGTTTTTCGAAGTATACTTTTGAAAACTCCAGAATCCTTCAAAAGTCGTCGAATGGTACTTTTCGAGGTCCCCAAAGCTGTGACACGATACGAGAGTTTTTCGGTGTAAAAAGTAGAGATACTTTATTTGTAAGAGGCCGCAATAGAGTGAGTGGTAGCCTCTTTGAAGAGTAAACTACATCGCTGTCTTGGGAGGATTAAAGGAGGAGTTGATGGATTGCGTTTGCTCTTCGTAGATCTTCTGGGCTGGCTGTTGTCACCGCCTTGGCAGAATGATTAACCCTGAGTCTGGCGTTGCGCTACGCCCTACAACTACCGAATTTTAACGACATCATGAAATGAATAGACATGATTGGCCTACTTATCCACTTATTCATAAGATGATATTCTACAAAGAGAAAGAAGGTGCTAGGAGGATCATCGACTATATAGGATGTGGATGCCGTACACGTCCATGTAGGTTAACTAGAATAAGTTATGAGCCCGTGATATATATATATATATTAAAATATTTAAAATGTAATTTAGAACTATAACTAAATATAAAATTCAATATTATATAATATATAATCGATTTAATATCAATTTTTGAAATAATTCATATAGATCGGAGTTTGTGCAACCAACCATGGAGTGGTTGACTGAATTTCTATTAGTCGACAGGTATTATAAGTTCAGCAATGCTAGTAGGTATTTTGATCGGCGTTACAAGCTGCCCAAGATGAAAAATCTTGGTCCATCACCATACCGTTATTGGACGTGTCTAAAAAGAAAAGACTTCGACAAAGTTCTGGATAAAAGTATGCGACGTTTAGTCAGCGCTGCATAGCTTCAGGACACTGCTGAATACTATTATATATTCTGATCTTTTAAACATAGACAGTTGAATAAAGACCACAAAATGAAGAAGTGAAAAGAAAATAGATTTCAAGTTCTCGGGAGAGAAAAGTTTTACATATACATATACAGAACGAGGAGTAGATGAAGTGCTAGCTCGTTACATTCAACATCGATCACCTACACCATCAACATTCACGCCGCAGTCTAATTCTGGACTCAGGAAATACACCATGATGAGCTAATTTAATACTTGTATCATTGTTAACCACCCTTTCCACCACCAACAATCTACAGGTATGCGCAGTAAGTAACTCCTGTCGCCTTACGCGCCAGCCAAAATCACCCGAATCTATTCTGGGCCAAAAGATTTCTACCACTCAACTATCCAAATCAACAAATATTACTATTCCCTTGCTCACAAAAAGCCCCATGGATATCTCTATACAACTTGTCCCAGAAGCACGCCCTTAAAACCACAGACCTTTTACAAGACCTCTCTATGACCAAAAAAACCAAGTTTCTCTTTTCTTCAGTGACATAAAATTATAAAGTTCAGGAAATGCTGTACCTATATTCGCCATTGTTTTGTTGTTATTTGTGGTTTCCCACGATTCACGAAACAACATATCACCTGCTGACAAAACAACTAGCGCTATCAGAATATTTGGGGAGAAATAGTCGAACTGATACATACAGTAATTGCACATTAGCAGGGTCATAAACTAGAGGTGTTTGCTGTGCATTACTTCACGTAACTCTTAAGCAGGAGTTTCAAGCTTTCGTATAGGACTTTTTAGGCTTCAAAGGGAATTTAAAGAGGATACTTTGAAAGGTGTTGCTAGATATATTTTCTCAGATGAATTCGATCGCTAGTTGTTCAAGATTTCAGGTGTAACCAGGACATATTATATTCTTCAAAAGACGATTATGGCGTATCTTTCATATGAAAAAAAAAGGAAGAGGTGGAGTAATAATCTTACAGAGGAAAATTTCTTTATGTCTTAGAAATCTGGCTGGGAACTTGTTTCTTGCTGGTCTTGGGTCGTAAGTATTCATTTCTATCTTGAAGATTTGGATTTTTCTTAGAAGAAAGATCTCTCAAAGTCTTGGAATAGTTCAGATATACTCAGATCTGGATCAAAGTTCTCTTAAATACATCAATCTGAGTGAGGCAAGAAACTAGTCATGTAGAATTATTTATTTCTATGTATAATATGTAGGAGCAAATATCCTTAGGTAGCGAGGTGCAGTATTAATCCTAGAGGTCTCCAAGTATTGGCAATCAACTACTTCTTCTCACGTTTCCCTTCATCATTTACTCCCTTCCTGCCGCCTCGACCCCACAAAAGCCATGTATTAAACATGAGGACCCTCAATACATCTCATGACAATGCTCAACCGCTTCACTTTTGTCTAAACGTCTAGACCAGCAAGCAAATAGCAGATCTCATCGTCATCTACACCGCTAGCACCTTCTGTGTCAGATCCTGATCCAGCATGAACATGAAATTGACATGGATGAACACCCGGACCAACCACAACAGCAATGTTAGCACCAACCGGGACACCTCCAGCCTCCAATTCCTCTTCCTTAACCTTGACTTCCTTGAAATATTCTTGATTGACGTCACGAATACGAGGATCATTGCCCTTGGTGAGTTTGACGAGCATCTTCATGAATTCTGCAAAGAATTCATCACTATTTTTGATCAGCCATTGGAATCCAGCTGAATCGAGACCCGGAGTCATTGCAGAGTAAAGAGCATTTGCGGCACAAAACTTGCGAAGAGGAGACTCTGATTGAGCATGATCAAAGATATTCTTGACAAGAGCATAAGTCAAAAGAGAAGAACTGAGAGCAAGACCATCCTGGATAGCGTCCATAATTTTGTTGAGAAAATTTCTGTCCATTTCGAAGATCTCTGCGAAGACGTAGAGTTGACAAAGCTCTGAAATTCGAGTTCCTTGCGCAGATTGAGATAGGCGATGGCTAACACCGGGAACGCGACGAGTGTAAAGATACTCATTAAAGAGTTTGAACACGCTAGGACTTGTATCGTGAATGGAATAGATTTGGTTTCTGTCCAAAACCCTGCTATTCAACATCTTTACAAATCGAGGGGATGAACTCATCAACAAGTTCTTGTGGATAGAAAAGACCATAGTACCCTGTCCATCATCGGCAGCTCCAACCTTCAACACAATCGTTTCCATGCCCATTGTACTGTACATAAAAATTAGATCGGTTGTTAAAGGTCAATCAAGCGACAATGGAGATTGTACTAACTCACTGAGCAAGACCTCTGGATCAACTCTAATCAATGCTTTTGTCTTGGATTGAGTAGCGGAATGAGCACTTTGGCTTTCGGCCTGTGATTTTTGAGAAGTGGAATTGCCTGCGAAGCTGTTCCATTTCTTCGTAGCTTCTGGCGCATATTCTTTACTCTAATCAGAAATGTTAGATGGCTGTTTGAGGAGTTGTTGAGATAGATGATAAACTTGCATTACCCATTTTGATGGAAATTGAGATAGGTAGAATTGAATACCAAACAGAATTTTGGCAAAGTTGACGTTTTTGATATGAACAACTGCCCGTCCAAGAACAGATAGTTTTGTGCTGGAGTGTTTGTTGTTTGGTGGACACGAAGACGTGGATTTGGGCGAGAATGAGGAAGAGGAAGAGAGACAGGTAATGACTTGGAATTTTAAGCGAACAATGAATGTTGTGATGTCCATCTTCTCCTTGATATTTGAAAAAAAAAAAAACCTCAGTTTAAAAGGTGAATTCAAGATTTATTGCGGGGTGAGGCTAAACTTAGTGGCTTTCGTCTTAAGAAAATTGTTTGTCTCGGATTCCTCTCATGTCAAGACTTCTTCCACTCGCAATCACCACCATTGATTTGGATTGTGTGAAGTAAACTGGGCTACTTCAGATATAAAGGTACTGTTTCCATTCTACATATATTAGTATCGCTGCTAATTATCAGTGAGTCTACGCAAATTACTAGTCAGCATTTTGTCTCTCACAAGATGACTTCCTCAAAATTCCCCAACCTCGGAACGTAAGGCGCTCTAGAAGTCCCCATGGAACATACCAACTAACAGATATAGAGCTCTTGGTGACGAGGTAGTGACGGTCACTGTAGGAAAAGAGAAGCGCAAGTTCGTTCTGCACAAGCAGCTATTGTGCGATTCCGTGCAATATTTTCGTAGTGCTTTCTCAGCTGGAGCATTCAAGGAGGGCCAAGAATCTATAATGGATATACCAGAGGATGAGCCCGAAGCTTTCGAGCTTTTTGTTAATTGGTTGTACCGCGCATCATTACCAACTTCATCAAGGAGCGGAGATCTCCACTGGTTACTCAGTCTCTACATCTTTGCTGAGAAGCTTTGCATGAATGAGCTCGCCAATAAGACTATCGACGCAATTCAGGCGATGACAAGTCACCCCGAAATTTATCTTCCACTTAATATGGAGGTAACTAAGAAGATCTGGAGAAACACTTCACCTACATCACCTTTACGCACATTCTGCATTCATGCCCTTGTGTTCGAGCTGTGCAACTTTGAGCAACTCCACGAGGGACTGGGCAGACAGAGCTTCATGGATAATTACGATCTCATTGCTTCATGGAGTTACTTTAAAGATAATTGTGATCTTTATGCAAGCTTTTTCATTCAGTTACAAAAGCACTCGATAAACGATCTACCTTGTGATCCATCTGATCTCTCTCTTTGGACTAAATGCTACTTTCACCGACATTCGAAAGGAGAAATTTGCCATAATTAGCACATAGTCAAATACTTCAAAAATGGCGAATAACACAAATACTGGTTCTAATGTCCTCCCACTTATATATACGCTTCTTATATGGATGTTGCGGAATATTGAAATGCTAGCTACGCTTAATTGGGTATGAAGATGACAGGAGGAAAGTGGCTTACTTAAATGCATATACAAATATCTTTTGGCACAGGTAGTAAATGACGGTAAAGCGCAGTGGAATTTCTGCTCGCTTCAATATGATGATGTTTCTTTCCACCATTGTGAAAAGTTTTGGGCTTAAAGAAACAATTACACTGCTAAAACAAAAAAGTTCGACCGGTATTTGGTGAAGAAAAATAGATGCAGTGATTCACCTTATTCCTACACGACCAATTTTCTTTCTAAAGAATGTAAAGAACATATTTACATGTCGTTTAATACAAGTTCGTTCAATTGACATCGTGAGATCCTTTACATAAAACAATGCTCACAATTCTAATATATAATAATCACTCAGGAAAGTAAAATTACTTAACCACAATGCTTCTCGTTCGTCTCAGTCTTACATAATTATATAGTTAGAAGGTCACGAATTACCAGAATTTATGGAAAGTGCACATATACCCCTCGTTTCTTTTCTCTCTATATCAAAGAAAGGTAGCAAATGGATCCCAAGCTCTTGACCAAAAGAAACTTATCTGAAACTAATCCAGAAGTCATATCCTGCCAGTTTAGTAGCCTGTGCAGCTTCAAAAAGTTTCGATATTCACACTGGTGTCAGTGTTCTAAGTTGCCATGAACTTGATAGGGTAATGACATAGAGATTCCGGCAGTGCAGTAGACACATCTGTTATCCATTCACATATATGTGGACTCAGATTTTCTTCATCAAATATATATTATGAAATATAGTCAATTCCTCTCACATAATCTAACATTGAGAATACTTCCAAAGACCTATTCAAGAATTAATCCATCTCCCTGATTGCAATTCAAATATATTAGCCTTATTCATCAATTCCTTATATCATTTACCAGTACCTCTCTGAATAAGCTCGAAGATGATTCACAACACCTTGAACGGCGAGGCCTTCCAAACTCGAGTAAAGTATATATTTCAAAACCTTCATTACTATAACCTAGTTTATGTATCTATCATATTATACCCAACTTAAATTAACAGCAGAAGTTGAAACAACCGGGTAATTTAACTCTCTCTAAGGAGCTAGTGAGCGACTCCTGCCACAGGCTCAGGTCTTTATGAACAAAGTTTCCTCTTTGACTTTAGTAAACATTTGTTACGTTAAGATTATTTTAAGGTCCTAAACTAAGCTTTCAACTTCACATTAGACGGTATGCATATGTAACGCTTTTCTCTAAATATAAACACTATTCTACTTAGCATTACTTTATTCTGTATCCTGGTTCGTAGGAGGATGGTTATCGAGTTTTACCTAAGACTTATAATATAATCTTAATAATAACTAAAATAAACAAAACAAGATATACTAAAGTATTTATCACTAATTATAATCTAATTTACTTTATTATTTTGAAAAACGTTATATAATATCTTATAATAATATATAGATAGATAGATAGATAGATAGATATTTATATACGTTAAATAAAGTATTGGATATCAAAATAAGATCATTAATAAATAAATATAAACATTAATAAGATTAAGATTTCTATTAAATTTCAGCTCGCTCGCTTGCTCATTATACACAAACATCAATATACAGATAAGCTGACGGTATAAAAAAAAATCCAAACAACATCCAAACATCTTCCTCCTCAATCAACCCCATCTCTCAACTACCTATCCCCTCCTATAAAACTCTCTCCTCCTCCCCCCCTCATCCATAACCACCCTTTCTCTCTCCCTCTCCACAAACCTCCCGGAACTCCTCGGCCCATTCTCAAACGTAACACTACCCCTCCTCCCACCAAAATCAGACCCTGAGCCAGACATCGAACCCTTCTCCCTCTCCCACTCCCTCTCTCTATGAACACTACCCACTCCCACACCACTACCCCTCCTAGCACCCTGGCTCTCAACAACCCTATACCCACTCGGAGTAATAGGTCTTCTGTCCGCGTGATCCCGATCCCGATCCCATCCCGTACCCTCTACAGTTCTATAACCACTCTGAACGGGTTCCGGGGTTCCGCTTCCCCGGCTACTTCTACTTCCTCTTCTGGCGAAGGAGCTAGGACTTGAAGGGGGATGTGGAGATGGTGTTCCGCGCTCGATGATGCGGTCGCGTTGAATGTAGATTTCTTCTCTGTCGCCTCTTTCTCTATCTCTGCCGCTCGTTACACTTCCTCTTCTGCTTTTTCTTCTGGATACATGACTTGCGCTTGGACTTGATCTTCCGTGAGAATGTGAATGTGAATGTGAATGTGAATGTGAATGTGAATGTGCATGTGCATGTGCATGTGCATGTGAATGTGAATGTGGTGGCCAGTGTTCCTCTTCTACTTTTATTAATTCGACTCGGCTTTCTTCTGGGGGAGTAGGGACTCGAGGAGGTGATAAATCGCGGTATGATGGTAATGGGCTTGGGGGCATAACTGGTGGCGAGGGAGGTGGTATATATTGATGTGGTGGAGGAGGAGCTACCGACATAGGAGGCGGAGGATATCCACCAGCAACCGAATGTGGGTGAGGATATCCGCCAGCAGCCAAATGGGGGGGAGGATATCCACCAGCAGCCAAATGGGGGGGAGGATAACCAAAATTTGAGGCTGGAGGAGTCGGCGGAGCCATATAAGCGTGAACAGGAACAGGAGTTACTGGTTTGGGAGTTGGAGGAGTAGAAGCTTGGTGGATTTCCGTCATAGAGGCAGAATGTCTGTGACTTTGAGCGCGGTGCATTTCGGACATTGAAGTTGAATGTCGGTGGATTTCAGTCATGGATGTAGAGGGTCGGTGGTGGCTATGTTGTCTTATGATTGTTTCCGAGACGCGGGAAACGGGGCGGGAGTGAGAGGAACGTCGTTGACGGACTATTTGAGTGGATTTGCGGCGGGGAGCTCGACGGTCGACAAAGACTATGTCTTCGTCTTTTGGGACTATAGGGAAGAATATGTTAGAGAGGGTGTTTGGAGAAGTTGGGGTAAGAATGTTGGACGGAGTAGAATGTATCAAGCTGGGATTGAGTGGGAAGGGGATTGCTTACTATTGAATAAACACATTTTATCTTCTGTATATACTGCCTGTATGTGTATGTCTGTTTGTCTGTCCGAAGGTACCAGTAAATAAATATTAAACAAAACCTTCAATAAATTTCTTCTTCGTCTATATATATATAGCAATTAAACAATCAATAAGTCAAAGAACAATCGTCTTCATATAACCTTTCGAAAAAAAAAATTCTTCCTCTTCACCGACCGAGTACCAACCCTCTATATATATCCTCAAATCCACTCCGACTCCAGTCTCCACACCACAGCATACCAAACCATACCATACCCCACCTACCTACCAATCTTCAGCATGCAGCCATAGATAGCGATACGGAATACGCATCCCCAGACGCATCCAAATACCAAGGTCCGGACCCATCATGACGATATGCACCTATATCAACAAATCCCAATCATAACAAACGCATCATCCCGCGAGATCAGGACTTGCGTAGCACCAATCCGCAAGCTGGAAGCGAACCTTAAAACGAAAATAGCAGGTCACCAAGCGAGAAAAAGAAAGAGAAAATACCAAACCAATCTGGTTTGGGTCACATGAACAATGAAGATACTCGTACCCATACGATAACCAGGATAGTTCTACTCTGTAAATCCCAAAGACTCGTACAGACAAGACAAGACAAGCCAGACCGGGAAATCTCCGCATCCATCTAGCCCTACCGAAATAATGATTCGCGAGGAAGGGAAGTAAGTCTATGAACGAGAGATAGCAGTTTTGGTCAATTTGGTCCCCTAGCTCGAAAGTATATTACGGCAAGAAAAAAACCCAGGTATTTTCCAAGGAAGTTCTTCGAAATTCTAGATTCGAGCATTCCCACTTATTTCTCATGCATTATCTTCTCTACTCCCATTCGCGGATTCCTTTTCTTCCAAAAACAAAAATCCAAGTGGCGTTAGGCACTTATTCATCAAGGATCCCCCGGCGATCACAGCCTCGTTCGCCTCGTTGTCACTGAAATCAATGTTCGCCTTGTGCGCAAGGCGTACGAAGGGTAACTAACCGTGCATGTGTGATCATGTGATGAGAATGCACACCCAGAATCGCAGACCATGTTGTCGATCTCTAGCCACGTCGGCAATACTCGGATGTGATTTTACCCTGTTTTTCGAATGTTCCATTGGGCGCGGAAGCAGTGAAGATCTCTCCTATATTCGATCGCTAAGGTATTATTGTGGCGTGTATGTATGGATGAAATCAAGGCTTGCGGATCTAGGAGTGGTCAATTCATAATAGATGGATGTAAACGATTGCGTGTCGATCAAATGAGGATATTCCTTTTCTCGAACACCTCCGCTCTGTGGGTACTTGATTTGCGATAATTGAAACCAGTAGAACTATCGATATCGCGACACCAGAGAAAATAACAAGAAATTCATGTTGTAATGTCAAACCACCAAAAGCCCAATCCATATCCTCAGAAGTAGATTCGTACATTTATTCATCTCCACCTACTCACATATACGGATATGTTCCACTCAGGCACTCAAACATGAAAAGATCTCAAATCTCGTACGACGTTCTATGCACAGCCACTAATCTGTACATATGTACATACCCAATCTTCTCTCTCTCCTTACCTATGCATAGAAGCCGGTAGGTACGGAGTCCTCTATCCAAAACATCAATCATGAATCCTACTCTACACCATCTCATCCAGTGCATTCACCCAAAAAGTTCCATTCAGGCATCTCGACATAGCATTACATTACATTGCATTACATTACATTTACATTAACCTGCAATCCATCTACTCATCCGCCCTTCCGTCCATCCGCTAATCCACACGCACGCAAGATCCACCAAAAACCATCCTGTCCTGTCCTGATTCCCGAGCTGAGAAACATACTGCAGAGATAGATCCACCCGATGGTACTCTACCACTCTACCAACAATTCCAGATTCTGATACATACATGTATGTACATTGAGATTCCGGACCGAGTACCTAATCTACCTACCTAGGACCTACAGACATACAGCAAAATACACAACAAAGGTCTCACAACATAAATCTCATAACATAAGTCCTATCATTAAATTAAACCACATAATCTTACCATCCTAACATCCAAAACATCTCACATCCCCATCAATCCCATAATCTTACCCACCCACCTACCTACATCTCTTCCTTATTATGTAATCTCATATTCCATTTTCTATTCTACTTTACTTACTTACTCCGGACCTACAAGTACATACAAGTACATACAAGTACATACAACTACATATAACTAGAATGCAGTGCCAAATGGGCTCCAAATGTAGCCCGTGCATTATCCTAGAATGAGATAAAGCCTGATTAGTTAAAAACGATCAAAACGATATTTTGAAAGACCTCTTTTTCAAAGAATGGATCTGAAATGAATTTAGAATATTTTGACTTTGAAAAAAGATGATTTAATTGAAAAATAATATATATATATATTATTATATTCTCTATTTCAATATTACATTATAACATTAATTGAATTTTCTATTATAGAATGAAAAGGAATACTGTACAAAATCAAAAGAATTCTAGTAATTTGATTGGTCAACAAGATCGATCCTAGTTAAGCGATGGAGCCCATTTTGGTATTCTAGGGGATAATCATACAATACATACAGGTACATACAGAGTACACATCACCCTTCCCCATCCTAATCCCAATCCCAATCAATCCCAATGGTAATCACTAACACTTCCCTACCTACCCACCTACCCTCACAATCAAAGAGAGAAACAGACAGGTCTCGACGTGTCAACGTCCAGACTTCTCCATATATACACTCCATACACATCATCCATCCCAATCAATCCCGATCCCAATCCCAATCCCAATCATAACACTTCCCTACCGACCTATCTACCGAGTACAGTGTACCGAGTACCTCGCATAACGATGAAACGGTCGAGACTTCTCCATATAATTATACCCTCCATACCCTCCATACACTATAACCATACAGTACAGTCCCTCCCCCGTACATACAGTACAAGTATAATCAGGAGAAACCCGACGATCAATCCACAATCCACAATTCTAGCCCACAACAACCCACAGAAGTTAATCCACCCCCACCGGTTTCATACTCGGTCGTCGTCAACGGCACAGCATAATAGTTACATTGTTCTGGACAGTTTAATGAAAGCCATAACTAGAGTATAATAATATGTATTCTCTCTTTAATCCAATCTATACAATCTTTACACTAATTCAACCCCATTCCAATAATCAACTACCACTGCTCACAACCAAGTACACAATTGCAAATACACCCCCACATGTTCACCCGTTCTTTTGTGAATAATACGGTTCATCACTCACTCACATCTCCATCCCATTCCCCCTCTACCCCCATTATCACAAAGTCAACGAATTTCAATCTCGATCCTCGTAACTCCCCTGGCTTCGACCACAGTCGCCATATCCCCACTAACCGCCGCCCTCTCCCACCATCTCCTATACCCCACCGCTGACCGTGGCCAACGGGACATTAAATACTGATACTGTTGATCCTGAACCGGTTGGCCCTCCTCATATACCCTTTCCCGTCTTGACCACGTAGCTGGCATATCAACTCCCGGTCCATATACATCTTCCATAACCACGTCACCATCCGAGTCATAATTTACACTTTGGTAACTCCAGCCTGAACCTCTTCGTGCTGTGATAATTGTTGATATATCTGGAGAGATTGTGCCATCAAGATCTGGCGACATGGTTCCGTCGAATGATTGTTGTTCTATTGTTGAGCGGTGTTGAAGAATTTCAGAGGTGAGAAATGTACCATTCAACTCAATATCACCCTCGTAATCATTTTCGCGGATTGTACCATCTCTCAATACACTTAATCTTGCCAAATCTCTATGTTTTCCATCGTCCACATGCCAAATTTTTGCAATCCCGTCCGTACTGAATGCCCAAATGGTGATACTATTGCTCGAATCGATCGCAAGGTCAACTATGTTAGAACATGTTCCTATTCTTTGACCCTTGATCCTAACTGGCCACATATTTCCTGGAAGAATCCCCGGTACCGGATGCCGAATAAGATCGAGCCATGCTTGAAGTCCCTCATCAGGCCACCAGTCCAGCCATTGCATGTTTTTAGAATTCTTAGAAATGTTTCGTTTGTGTACAACGGAACTTTCCAGTAGGTTTGGAGAGCTCTGAGCTGCATTAAATACGTCTCCGGGAACGGAAAACATCCAGATACTCTGTTCTGTACAACTTCCGAATGCTGCCACAACCCTTACTCCCCACCTTAAGTCAGAACCTCCAGCATAGACTGTTGGACTACCTCTACCTTCTGGTCCCTGAAACCAAACTTTGCGAAGTAATTTGGTAGGTCCTCCGACAGGTGCATCACTGCCCAAGCAAAGAGCTCCAGTACTTGGATCAGTAAACAGAATATGATAACCATCACTAAGTGGTACGGCACGATAATGATCAGAATGATCGACTCTCCTGCCAGAATCACTTCGAAATCTTCCCACTGGTGCCAGTATCTGCTGAGCATGTTCCATTTCCTCACTATTGTCCCCCTGACTTCCATTCCACCCGATTCTTTGCCAAAATGATGCACCTCGTGGTCTTCTGCCATATGCTCTCTCATGTACAGCTGCACATTCGCTTGGACTAGCAGCACCTACAAATTGGTTAGTGGGCCTGGCCAAAGATCTTTGGAGAGTGAAAGTCTGGGCCGAAGTTTATGTGCTGTTTTACCATTCACATGGCATAGTGGTTCTAGAAGTGACAGCTACTTACTACTAATGAGCCGCAACTTTTTCGCCGAGTCTATACTTTTCCGCGGAGGCAAGAAAAACAAAAAGTCGCTAGGAGCAGTAAGCGGGAACCATCTGTTCAGATCTTGCCCAGTCAAAGCATCAACCCAATGCAATTCAATACCGGCCGAGCAGCCAAATGCCACGCATCGTCGTTGAGGACAGATAGCCACTGAACGAGGAGGATCATCTTCAGAACAGAGGTTTCTATATATTGACCGCGTACCTGTTTCAACGGGCATTTCTCTGGTATTGAGATTTGAATATTTACGAGCTGGTAATCTACTCCGCATTCGACTACCTGCTCCAACGGAGTGTGGACCGGTTTCTTCAGGAGGATAAGAATTCTTTACAGCACTAGCTGATCTGGACGCTTCATTATACTCTGGACGTTGCGCGACCCCTGGAGAACTACCACCACTACAAGTTGTAGCTATTCCAGGGAAAACAAAAGCGGTTGTAGATCTTCCAGCCCGTTGAACAGGAGCTGAACTGTCCAAACTGACGCGGTCGAGAAACGATACACCATGATGAGTATCGTTTCCAGGAGATAGTGAGAGATCTGAACGACTCGAATGCTGCGAAGAAAGATCCGCAGTCCCAGGGTCCGAGGAAGTGGGTGGAGCTATAGTGCTAAGAGAAATATCGCACACAAGACCCATACGCCCATCTAGGAGAGCAGCTATTGCATACCTATGTGATGAAGTATCCATACTGCAAGCTAACACTCTGTGTGGACATATGATACTAGTGACTGGACGCAAAGAACCAGGTTGAACATCATACCAATCATCCACATCATGATGACTTCTGTTTAGTTCATAAACATAGATTAAACAACCATTCGCAGCCATCAAGAACTTTCCGCAGCTACTCACCGTGAAAATAGTTCCAGCGGGAGTCGTATCTTTGTATTGGACAGCGACATCTGTGAAATCCACCATTGAAACTGATGAAAATGTCGACTGTTTTGATTCTAGTGAAAACCCGTCCGGACTCACTGGTACCCCGCACCCCATCCAATTTGGCCCAAGAGCACACTCTCTTGAGATACGCTTACTCATGAACCAATCATACTCGGAACCACGTCTAAATGCTGCGCATTTCGTCTCGGAGATTTCCTGTCGACAGCTAGACTCCCAACCTCCACGGCGGATCATATTTTCAAGGAGGGAACGGTCTATACTAGTGAAAAACCATGTCCGACATGTATGTCTCGCCGAATTGAAATCAGCCGGAGTAAGATAATCATATATTTGTTGAATGATTTCCGTTGGTAGTTTCGAGAAAGTGAATGATGTCGACTGACGAGCAGATTCTTCCAGTCGATCAATACTAGGTAGTCGACAAGAAGATGATTCGACTGGTAAGGTCGGGTCTGGGGAAACAGGAGTGGAATCGTTGTAAACCGTTGTGACTGTTCGAGTGAGTGGTTCAATGGGAGATATAGTTGAGCCCAGGGAGCTTCCACCGGATGTTCTAGATCGAAGTCGCCCCTTTAATTCTTTCGCGTCGAGGGAGCCGTTCAAACTTGCTGGAGACGCATGTCCACTAAGCACTTCCGAAAAACTATCTTGTTGGGCTATACCTATTAAGGGTTCCAATACCTGGTCATCAAAAATTGCGCAAGGATCATTTGGGTTCTCATGAAGAGTCTGGCTTCGGTCGCGTGTTCTTATTGAGCGACCATCCACTTCAATGTTTGTTTTGTTTCTTTGAGGTCGTGATTCGGCCTTTGCGAGAGGATTCGAATATCTTGGGCTTCGCTCTAATGTTCTCCCACGTTCAACTTCTTTTCCTTTATCACGCTTCTCGTGTTCATCTAGAACAGATTCAAGTTGAGGAAGTTCCCACGGATTGGCTTGGAAAGGTGGATCGATAGCAGTATCGTCAATTGAAGTGACCTAAAATTTCCAAAGTTAGCTCTCAAATCTCAGAACTATGTTGGGGTCCGAAGAATAGGAAGCTATGATAAACGAGCGCAGTTGTTCAAGAAGGGTAGACTTACTAGATTCGATGCTGCATGTAGGTTATGGCGCCTAGAGGCATCAGCGACTACTGGGACCGATGGGTATCGGCTGCTCGCGAAGCCTAAAAACATTAAAATATCAAGATGTTAGAACACTCCTTGCAAGCCGGAAACCATTTATAAGCAATTGAACAGCTACGTACCATTATACTCTCCCATTTGCTCTCCATCCAGCCCTACATCTTTCGATGTGCTGGCTGCGTCTCCAATCGTCATGATATGAGTTGTCGGGGACTCGTAAACGGAAGTTACAGCAATTGTAGAGTATAGTCTTCGGATAACTGGCGGGCAAGAAGTTGAACTGTGATCTGCGATCGCTCTTGATAAGAGAATCTGAGAAGACGTCGTGTCGACAGCCCCCTTATGGGCGGCTCTGTTCTCGATGATAGTTGAATGGTAGGAAATTATTGGCATCACTGTTTGATTTTGATTTTTGTACTTGTTTAGGACTGTCAATAACGAATGTTGAAGAAATAAAAATGAAATTTTAGGTATGGAGACTGTTGTATCATCGCACTAGATTGCAATGGAGAAGAGGTAAAGGATAATTATTGAAAATGCATGATGTGCATCGGAAGAATGAAAATAGACAACAAATTCTGAACAGATAAAGCCTAATAGAAAAGGAGCAATTTGTTCAGGAAAGAGCATTGGGTATATTCTTAAAACAATGCCAAATTATATAAGGAAGGTCCCATGCTGTCTTCTTAATAAAAATACCAAACACTCCATTCATTACATCAATATGGGGTTTATCGTCAAAAAAGAGAAAAAAAAGTCCCAAGCTAATAGAAGGATATTCTATCATTTACACAACTTCATCACACATTTGTGTCACTAGCTTCTCGCCAAATGTGAGTATCCCCAAGACTTATAGAGCTTGCGGCAGATTCCTCACGATCTAATTCTGGGGCGCTTTCATTTGGTTCGGGATCTGGGGCCTTGTTGATCCAAATCTTTTCTAACCTATGTATTGTCAGTATGGAAGGTAGCTCTACTATGAGTTACTTACGGTACAGTGAGACTTGGATTGATGTATCTTGTGCCTCTTTCCCTGACTTCGTCGACGGTAGTGCCTCTTTGAATATGTCCTGGAGGTCTATTAATGCCGATATCTTCGCCAGCGATGTTAATGTCTGGATTACTATCTCTTCTGATACTTCTCAAGGCGATAAATTTCATGAGTGGTTGGAAGGTTCGTCGGAAGTAATAACTGTACCAAATTGTGAATGGTATCAAAGGGACAACAAGTATAGCCGGAGTGAAAGCCTTTCTTAATGCAATTACTCCAGCCATTGTAAGCTGGAAAAAGCCCAAGCCTACAAGGAGACGATACACAATCATAGGCCAAGCACCTCCAGTAGCATGCTGTGGATGATCCATAGCATACAAAAGCTGATATTTGTAGGTGTAATAGCCTAAAGCAAAATATGTCATCCCAAATAAGAGGACGAGATATCCTGCCGGTTGTATGCTATAGACAATACATAGAATGTAGACGAGGAGTGCTGAAGGCAGATAAAATCCGTAACTAAAAATCGGCGGTTGTACTAGCTCGGCATAGTCTCTAGGAGTCTTGGCACCCATTAATGTGATAGGGTACAGGGAAACACTTCCAAATTCCAACAACCTGAAAGGTAAAAGTCCAAGAGCCTGCAGGAGAATGAAATTTGTGTAAAACATGGAGAGATCGGAAATCGACTGGGCTAGAGTATATGCAATCTTCGTGGTATCCTTCAATGTCTCCTGTAAAACTGGCCAGAATTTGCTCGCCGCGCCAAAGACTGTAAAAACCAGGAATACATTGAAAAATGTGAAATAAAAGTTTTTCGATATCACTGAAAGCTCTACGTCGCCTTGAGAGATTGACCCTTGCATATTTGCAAGGTAGTCATACAAGAATGGAATTGCCAAATTGAGTAATGAGACAATAAGCGTAGGCAACCCTGTCTGAACCAAAGCCTTAAGAATTTCGTGGCTTTCTAATACATCTGCTAGCCCAGGCCAGACTTGTCGAATTGAACAAAGACTAACGAGGCCCGCCAGAGCAGCCACTGGTATGAGCCAAAAGATGGTGAGTATGAGAATGAAGAGAGTGATCGTCCAAGAACGAATCATGCGATTTGATCGAGGTAGATAAGTATTTGTCCAAACAATATCCGATGGTGCCGGAGCTGGCCTTGCCATCAACTGCATCGGAGTCGGATCGAGCAAAGCTTGCACAGCCATCTGGCAAGCAGGGATTGAGTCCATAGTGACAAATGCAAGCGCTGTAGGCTCGTACTCCTTCTTTCTTGCATCTGTGATCATGTCATCTAGCTGTCGTAGCTGCTCTTCGTAGTGGTCGATCGCGTCTACTTTCCTACTTTGGAGATTGAGAAAACCGTACCAGATCCGTGTAGTCGGCCTCGGTTTGTCATATGAGGTAATGTGATTGGTCCCTAGTAAATTATCACCCTCATTATCTTGCGACTCATCCTCTGCATCATCTCCCGGTGTTGACTGCTGTGTCCGTGTTGGCCATATACTTGAACGTTGTTGCTGGCCTAGGTATACCGTCCATGCCTCTTCCAGCCGCCTAACAACCTGCACCCTCTTGTCCATCATATCATCGAGTTTTCTCCAATTGCGACATAAAGTTACACTCTCCACTTTTCCTATTTCGAGTCTCTCCAAGAACTCGGTGATCTTTTCTTCCGACCTTAGCTCCTTTGGTATTCCAGACAGTTTGATTGTTCGATCGGTAATTGTGGATTGGCTTCCAAGGTAGTCCTGGCGAATCTTTATTACGCGGTGGGTTTGTTTATTCATGAAATATATTGCAAGTCCAGTAAAGACATAAGTAAACACTAGGTATGACCAAAGATAGCTAGTCTCAGGTAGTATGTCGTCGGAGTCTTTTGGCGCCTCCAAAGTTAAGGCATCATTCCATCCACCCTGCCAACCCTCTAACCGCGAGTAATCAGGAATATCGGGAGGGCTCGTCGAATTTCCGAACGGGTCGAATACGTAATAAAAGTGTTGATTGATTGGGGCAAGGATAGCGACTGCCATGATGAACATGATCCCGAATAATTTCATCGACATCTTGAAAAAGGATAGGAACTAGATGGGATAAGTATCTCGCATTTATCCGGGAGGAGTAGATTCTCAAGACATACGACATATGCATCCAATCCAGCAGATGCAAGGACTTGTTCTTCTGTAACTCTATACAAAACAGGCATCCAACCAAAAAAGGTATCTGGCAGCTCTGGCAGACTTGCAGCGGCATCGACATGCCTTTTGCGCGCGGCATATAGACTTTTCCATTTCGGTCGCAGGATCTACAAACATTAGTAAAGCTCTTTCTAGACCTACTTTTTTCATGACCTACACAGAATCCAAAGAATGCAGAAACGCCGAGAGTTAGTGAAAGGACGAGTTGAACATATATCGCAGTCTGTTGTCCTTCAACATTTGTGGGATCATATGCTGTGCAATCCTTTTCCGGAGCCCTTGAGGCATCCATAATGGAAGCCATGATGAGTTTTTGGCCGACTTTCGAATTATTGGAAGGAAAACATCAGCAACAAAGTAAACAAACAAATACAAGTAGACAATTGAGATCCATCTTTTTTTACAGGCGGTGATGGATTGCCAAGCTATGACGAGTTGGATTCACAAGCTTATTAACCTTATTATGTAAGCAGGGTTGGACTTTAGCCAGGAACGGGGGTTCAACCGTGTTGGGTGTGCATAAACGATGAAGCACCCCACCTCATCGTCAGATACCTAGTAGGCAATCTTCACTCTAGAGATGCTTCCAAACCCTCTAGACCAAAATTGATCGGTCTTTTAGGGATATTATTGAGACTAAATTGCTCTACGATATTCGAATATAGTTGGTCATATCAATGGGTAATGTTTGATATCATTTCAATCTAAATCGACTCGCTGTTCTGCTTCTCCCGATTCCTCATCTAAAGTGAAGCGAGAACGCCTTCACAGCAGTACTAGTGGCAAGCAAACCCTCATGTATTTCTGTCTCATGTATGATAATTCTTTTCATAGAAACTAACACACCAGTGTTTTCTGAAGGAATGTCGATACCTCAAATTAGCAGTCCCGCAGCTCTCTCCAGCAGAGTGGTGAACTCCTCTCCGGTCCTTGATATCAATCAGCATTACTTCTTTCTAGTCCTTTCTCTTATATCCCAAACAACGCGCCCTCTTATCAAGCACAAACAAACTGACATGGTATAATAGCTAGTATGGTGAATGTTGGCCTTGAGGTAAGATTTCGGAAGGTCGAGACTCAATTCCTCGTACCGGATATTCCTCTTGGATTCCTTTCAGGATTTAGGATTCCGCCAGGGATTTTTGGAGAGGAGTTTTGTGTAGGATAGGTAGAAAGATAGATGAGAGAGTCAGCGGGGAGAGATTGGATGATTTATATCAGACAGAGTGGGTGAGTAAGTGTACATTTTTTGGGTATTAGACGACTACTAGAGGTGCTTCATTTACGTACGGTCTTTCAAAACATACCAGAGCGCATGTAGTTAGATATTGTTCAGAGTAGTCAGACTTGATCCAGATGGTATTCAGTCATGTTTTTAGGTGATTTCATACACTCAAACTATGTTATCTCACACTTTTTGAAGTCTCCAGTTTGCATCTGAATACCAAGTCCTACTCAACGCTTTGAACTCTATGTGAAGATTGAACTGGTATATTCTCATCTAACTAGGCAGCTTAGTCAGAATAAACCTCATGACGTTCAAATGAACTGTAAAAGTCACTTGCTAGATAGTTATTTTGACGGAAGAGTTCAGCAGAGCCTCAAGAAAATAGAAAGCAATCGCTTCCAATAGTAGGTCCCAAAGTTACCAAATACTACTATGTAGGTGGTCTCACTGCAAGTCAATCAGTCAGGTGTTACTTAAGCAACACCTAGTATTTCCCCGTCGGCTACCTACCTATTCCCCCCTCCAGCGTGATTTTTTGTCATCTGTATTTTATTTTTCACCTTCACTTCTTATCTATGTTTTCAGGCAATCACCCTCATTTTCATACATTTCATAACCCGCACTCTTCCTCATCTCCAACTCCATTGTGTTGATACTTCTCACATCAACATTGATTCTCACTTACATTGTCACTGCACCTCTGATCTCATCAAAGTCACTTGAGATAATACATCAAGTCACAATGGAGAATCATGATCCCAACCAGCCAATTTCCGAAAAGCCTACTGTCATTTTTGAGGCAAGACTCCGACCATTTATCGAGGATGAATTGAATTCCAATCACCTGAAACTTGTATGGAAAAAGAAAATCCCAATTTCATTTTCATAGTCTAACTGACACCTACACATTAGGCCCACGCTCAACTCTCCAACCTCATACAAGAAATAGAAGTTGAGAATGTCATCTGCAATATTGATAATGACATGTTGCCTCTCCTCGCACGTAAGTCTTCCTGCATGATACGATCTCCGTTGTTGAAATAAACTCTTATCTCTCATCTACAGAATTGAGCGATGCCTGGAAGTTATGGGCGACTCAAGAGATAGAGTCTTTAGTACCAGTCGAAATTATTGCCATTGAGAATCAAGAAAAACCAAACCATCTTACACTTCGGGATGTCCTAAGCCGTTTTTGCATCTACAAGATGCATGGTGTTCCACCACCACCACCACGCTCATTTGAAGGCTCCGAAAGCACGAATTCAAGTGAAGGATATGATGATCCAGAGATACCATCAGCTGAAGTTTTCGATATGCCTCATCATGACTTTGATGGTAAATGGGAGGAGTAAGTGTGAAATAATGTATATCAAATGTTCTTGTCGACTAATATTGCACAGGCTTATATTTGATCAGAATCACAAGGAAGATCTTTCGTGGATGATATCTAACATGCGTGCGTATAATCTTCTGGAATTTGTAGTCCGATAAATGCTAATTTGACGTCAAATAGTTACCTTTTCCGCGGATGCCAGACTTGCAAAGAAGAGAATGAATCCAATGGCTTTGTTTCATGGTAGGTCAACAAACCACACTCACCATAGTTAGAATCAGGTCTAACGTTTATGGGGCTACCAATAACCATCATTGCCATTCGTGCAATGATGGCTATATGGTGCTTCATCAATTCTAGGTCCTCCAGGAACCGGGAAAACAACAATCTGTCAAGCAATTGCACAACGATTAGCCATTCGTTTAGTCGAAACATTTCCACACACGAAACTCATCCAAGTCAAGACAGCTACTCTTCTATCCAAATACTACAGCGAAAGTGCAACACAAGTAGACGATTTACTTACCAAGGTCAAAATTATGTGCCAGAACAACCCAAGGCGCATTATCATAGTATTAATTGATGAAGTTGAATCCATTGCCGTATCCAGACATTCCGGTGTCATGCATGGAGAAGCGCAAGATTCACTACGAGCCACCAATTCTCTACTCACCGGACTCGACAGAGTCATGACATGTCCAAATGTTGTATTCATGTCGACATCAAACATGATCGATTGTCTCGACGAAGCATTTGTCGATCGATGCGCCATCCAAATTCCATTTCAACCACCATCTGAAGAATCCCAATACAAGATCCTAAAAGCAAGTGTATTAGAGCTCGTCAGAAGAGAGATCATCACAGCAGATCTATCGACCCTTCTCGATCCTACGCAATTGATCCAATCCTGGCAAGAAGCTACACTCTATACAGCCTTCCAGAGCAATTCCGCCACCGGCAAGTTACTCAATATCATCATGCAATTAAATTCTCCCAGCGCAAAAAATAAAGTCGGTATATCCGGTCGATTCTTAACTCAGATCCCCGAACAGGCATTGATGAAAAGCGCACGACCAAATAAATCATTAACACTAGATGTTGCATTAGATTGTATCGAGAAATTTGTCCAAGATTTATTGAGTGCAAGAGAAGTTCGGAAGCGAAAACTTTCGGGGCTAGAAGTCGAAGTACAATCTGGTGCAAAAAATCACTGTTGTTGCGTTGCTCAAAAGGATGAGTATATTAGCAATGACGGGATGCAACGGGAGTTCGGATACATAACAAAACACTAATCTTATTGCCTTGCAAAATAAGAGAGAAGAAAAAATGAATGGCTAATCTCAAAATAATAGCAGGATGTATCTCAAGGGATTCGTTCGGAGAACAATTTAATCAAGCTGGGGATGTAAGATCATATCATATATGAACCGAGAAGGAGTATTTGCATTTGCATTTTCGTTGTACTATACTATAGTATATAACATAGCTAGATACGCAAGATCTCATTACATTGCACATTCATAATAACATAATGATTTATAGCTACCTACCTATAAACACATCAACTTCCCAACTAATATCCTGCTCGCGAGAGTAGCAGTTTAGGTACCTAGCAATCACTATATCATCTACACCAAAAACCCATCTATTACCATGTAGGTAGCGTTACAACCATGGAGTAATCTAATTTGGAAATAAACTTATATAGACAAAGAACGAGAGATGAAGGGGGAAGACGGATACTGATAACCGGATGGGTATCTTTGATGATGAAATGAGAAAGGGTGGAAAGGGCAGGCAGGAGTCAGGAGTCAGGAGTCAGGAGTCAGGAGTCAGGATTGATAAAGATAGATTTACTTGGGATGAATTTTATCATGTTATAAAACGAACAGGAATTTTCTGGCTTAAAGAGGGGAAGGAAAGTATTTTTGGAGGGAGGAGAGGAGAGGAGAAGAGGAGAGGAGAGAGAGAGGAGAGGAGAGGAGAGGAGAGGAGAGGAGAGAAGAAATATTTGGAGATAGGGGGATGGGGATAGTGTTAATGGAGTGTGTGATTCTGTGTTTGAGTGTTGATTTTATGATATATTGATTAACTTATTTAGGTACCTATGTAGCTAGATGTAGATGTAGATGTAGATGTAGATGTAGATGTAGGTATTGAGAGTTCTAGTGTAATCTAACATAGAAGATATGAATATAGGATTCGGATGAAGCAGCTGCATAGAACGACTAGTATAACTACCTAGTAGATATGTAATGATTGTGAATTGTGAACTGAAATTGTAACCTCGTCGTCGTTATCATCATCATCATCACCATTCATTCATCTTAAAGAAAAACATAACATACCCCGTACTCCATACACAAGGTTAAGTTAAACTCAGCGAAAGCAGTCGCCCATAAAGCATTAGAATTTAAGTCTGAAAATTTGATAGCTCATAGATGAATCCGTCATCATCTCAATCTCTAAGGTTATCTCTCCATCACACTCGAAAAAAAGAAAAAAGTTGATGATTGTACCATCACCGCACCGCACCGGCACTACAAAATTATATCGTACAATAAGACTTCTCAAAGTAACCTTATAACGATTTCGAATATGCGCATAAGAAGAAAAACTCAGTTCTTCTATCCTCTTAGGTTTAGGTTCTTTCCTTTGAAGTTTATCTGATTTGAAGAAGGGGAAGTACTTTTTACTAATGAGGTATTAACACTGGCTAAATGGCAAAATAGATAAATCTTTACAGTAGGGATTCAATCTTGATGATGTGATTGTGATTGTGATCTCGATGAGAATTTCAACTGAGTGAGATGTTAATCATTCAGATTGTAAGATTAGACGTGTGTAGTGTCTTGCTGGAAGGTAATTAGGTAGGTTGCTTTTCACATCCTCATCACATCCTCATGTCCGAAGTGGCCATCGAGATTCTGCGCTTCGGACTTGGCCATGTCGTGTGACGGAGGTCTCGATGGAGATGAATAAATAAATGCGACGGTAGAACTTGAAAACCCTTCCAAAAACAAAACAACGTTTTCCATTTGATATGGCTGTGTGGTTTAGTTTTCCGCGGGATTGTAAAATATCAAGTTACCATGTATTATTACGCTGTCATTGCAGTAGGTAATTAGATACCGGTATAATGGATTGATAAGAGAGAGCTATTCGCATATTTTGACAGATCGTGTTACGTTGCGGCATCCCGTTACTGCATGGAAGGATTCTATTCTTGTGCTTTTGATTTCTGAAAAGAGAGTTCAGATTGAATCGCTGGGATCTTGAGTCATTGTGTAACGATGAATCCTTGATATAGTATCAAGATTTGGGATGGATGGTGTCGAAGGAGATAGTTCGGATCAATTAGCAAAGAGGGGATTGGCGACGATAGCGACCATCACAGCGGGCCGGTTCGTGCAGGAAACATCTTAAATGTGATAGGTTTTTGCCCAACGCTCCCGCCGTCATTAATGGATGGGTTGGCTGGCTAATGGATGGTGGATGGAGATGAGATGACCTTCTTTTGATATGGATATTTACTCTTCCCCATATTCTGTACAAGGTAATAGTGATTGTAGATCATGCAACCAACAGATCTCATCACGGCCCCCATCAGGCAAAAGAATTGATCGGAAAAAGCCGGCTCAGTGATTGGCGCAGCAGGTGTATGTATGTTGTAGTGACAGAGCGGGAATTAATCGTGTGATATTGGAGGGGTTTATTCATATTGAGCCATTTTTGGAATATTGTGGTTAAGCTTCGAAACTGGAAGGAGCATACGAAGCACGCGTTTATAAGGACGTTGGTGAGTGGTTGATTAAGGTTGGCGTCCTCGCACTAGGAACGCAGAGCAGAGCAGAGACAGCTAGCTCTCAAGTTAGATGTTAGGGGTGTGGTGATCAAGCTGTGGCTGAGGAATCGATGCACATTCCATATGTTCTAGACTTGTGGGTGTTCGTGAAAGCGCCAAGTTTCAACCTTCATATGATGTGCAACACTGCCTTGGAAGTACAGGAAGTTTGAGATCAAGGGTGTAAAATACTCGTCTTTTGGAAGGTTAGTAAGGAAAACGTAGACATTTAGATATGATACTAGTATTAAAATCCTTTCTTCGCGTTTTGCTAATCAATGGAGGGAAACGTGCGACAGACGTGGTGCCAATAGGTAGCTCTACCGACTATACTGATGAGTTAATTATAAGTTCAGCATGTGAGATGGGCTGCCAGATGAAGGTCAACACGAGTCGGAATTGGGGAAACGATATGCGGAGAGTACAGTGGATGGAAAGAGGAGTTAGTTTTTAAAGTTTTGTGGATAAGAGGATGTGCTCAGGACCTTTGAGCATACTAGGGAGGTGTGTAAGCGTGGCTGGATTATCAAAGAACAAGTACTTGATATTTAGCAAAGCTATCCGACTGGTCTAGCTATTGTAGGCTTGTCGCTCATGAAGCACATACTTCATCCAAGATATATAGCCTATTCGTAGCATCAAGGTTGCGGATTTATGGTTCCCTGTTAAGGTTCCTAACTTGACACGAAAAAGTCTGTTGTCAGTCAAAAGTAAACAATGGCTCGAATATATATACTCGGGACTATCATTAGTATCACCCAATATATCAATATATGGTTGGTAACCTTGTTGTATGAACAGTGAGAGGCAGGGAAGACAATAGGGCAGGAATAAAGAAGAAAAGATGCAGCGGGATGTGTGGATTCATTCACCTTGCAGAAACCCATGTCATTTGCTGGAATTCCCATGTGCCTGACGTAAATTATCATGGATGCAAATTGGCAATGGGAAAAAAAGCTCCGGCTATGAGATAATTGTGTCAGTGAGGGAAATCTCTAGAAAGTCCTAGGTTTTGTGTATATAATGTGATAATAAGAAATAACATGTATGACCATTCCATAGCTAGCGAATATTACGAGAAGATTCAATCATTTCCTCTTTTGTCTTTTGTTTTTTGCGAGTGCCTAACTTGTTGATGTAAGGGAAATAAAATATTATCAATTTATCAATATATCCACCTAGCTAAATACTTCAACTTCGACATCACTGAGCATATACCCTCCTCCTCCTCTCACTCCTCCTTCCACAGTCCACAGACCTCATCTTTTGCGTAACCTCTCTTAGAGCAAGCCACACATCCCACATCTACCCACCTCGCAGGAGTTTTACGCTGTAAGTTGCTAAACAAAGCATCCTCTTCTGTTCTCCTACTGGTCCGGCAAGACCCTTGTCCTCAAACTTACCCATTACCATCTTGTCAACACGTCTGGAGAAATACTTTGACTAACAGGTCAGGTCAAACAGTCAAATACAGCTCCGCCCCTTCACAATCCTTTACTTTGTCGAACACCATATCACAAACCTTTTTGCGCTCCTCTATCTATTCTCATCTCACCAGGAACATTCATTACATCAAACTCAAATTCCAAAATTGACTACTCTTCCGCCGAAACACGTCTGCCCCACTATTTACTGCCCCTCGTTCGAACTTGCTCTTAGACGCAGACTGAAGCTCTTAAGCTACCGTACACACAAAGCACATAGCTCATGGTTGTGCAATTATCAGTTTTCAAAATATTCTATACTGAATTCCATTCTGCTGCTCCATTTTTGAAGGTCTCTTCTGAACATTCATCATGACAGTCTTTGTGGTCTCTCTGTGAGTTTTTTCTGTTCTTTTCCTTCTATCAAACATTTGGTTGCTGGGCAGCCTCATGTTATACTATTTATTTTCTTCGAGCTTCGCATCACAGCTACAGCAAACCACCGGTTTGTAGCTTCAAGCATATCTCCAGAGATCTGCATTTTGTTGTTTAATATAGCAGGCGTAGGAATCGGAGACTTCTTTTCTGCTGCGGGATTTCATCATGATAAAAGCTGATGTATCTCCTTTCCTCATAGTTTTCTCCCAAACACCATCAACTTCAAACTCCCTTCAACCAATTCTCGTCCCCCGACCAGAGGATCCAATATCCACCCAGATCCCAAGTCCAATGCTTTTCGCTCGGGACGTCTAGGTGCCGCTAGAAAGACTACCACCAAAATCGATACTACCGGCAAGCCTAGTCTTTTCGGTCATCAGAAGGATATCACACCCCCAGCAACACCAATACACGATGTCGACCACGAACAATTTTTTGCTCAAACCGATATACCAGAGCTAAAAACCATACAAGAGAATCAGCTCTCCGTGGTCGCGCCCAGCGACCCTCATTCACCGGCATGGGGTGCGGGAAAGACGTTCAACCAACCACGATCTCGGGCTAGTTCTCCCCCTCCCGCAGATATCCTCAAGCACAATAAGATGAAGGAGAAGGCAGAACTTCTTGGAAGCGCTGGAATTCGCCAACCACAATACAAACGGAGTGATAGCCATGATAGAGTTTTCGCAAATGCCGAATGGGAAGTTGAACCAGCCGAGCAAGGTAACGGAGGTCTAAGAAATGCCGTTCAAGCTGCAGTTAGAAGTGGAAATCTTGAGGATAAGATCTGGGTTGGTACACTAGGAATGCCCACTGATGCTCTCGAACGTCGACAAAGGCAGGATATCGACGATCGCATGGCTACAGAGTACGATTCCGCAACTGTTTTTTGTAAAGACAGCGATTTTGATGGTCATTACACACACTACTGCAAGCAAATCTTGTGGCCAGTCTTCCATTACCAAATACCGGATAACCCTAAAAGCAAGGCTTATGAAGATCACTCTTGGATTTACTATGTTAAAGTAAATCAAGCTTTTGCGGACAAAATCGTCAAGGAATGGAAGAGAGGTGATGTGATTTGGATCCATGACTACCATCTCCTATTGGTACCTTCAATGATCCGTAAGAAGCTTCCTGATGCCAAAATTGGATTCTTCCTTCATGTAGCATTTCCATCCTCGGAAGTTTTCCGATGCCTGGCCGTTCGTAAGGAGTTACTTGAGGGTATGTTGGGAGCAAATCTCATTGGATTCCAAATTCAAGAGTATGCACGACACTTCTTGCAAACCTGCAGCCGTATTTTAATGGTGGAAGCCACAAATGATGGTATCCAACTTGAGGATCGATTCATCGATGTTATTAATCTCGCAATTGGAATTGATCCTGTTGCTCTGGATATGAATCGCGCAGATCCTAAAGCTACTCATTGGTTGAACACGATGCAGGAAAGATATCGTGGTAAGAAGCTCATTGTGGCACGAGACAAGTTAGATCATGTCCGAGGTGTACGACCTAAGCTTTTGGTAAGTTTTCAGTTATTGTATCCTGGACTTCTAAAGACTTTTTCAATAAGACAAATTGTGATCAGTCCTAACTGACAAGTACTAATCTTTTTTATTTCATAGGCGTATGAGCTTTTTCTCAATAAATATCCTGAATGGAGAGACAAAGTTGTTCTTATTCAGGTAGCAACGTCTACCACAGAAAATTCCGAACTTGATGCCACCGTTTCAGATATTGTTACTAGAATTAACTCCTCATGGGCCAATCTTGCTTATCAACCAGTCGTCTATCTCAAACAAGATATCATCTACCCTCAATATTTGGCTCTTCTCACAGTCGCTGATGCTCTAATGATCGCTAGTCAGCGTGAAGGAATGAATTTAACATGTCATGAATATTTGTTTTGTCAAGATGGCAAGTTCGAAGGTCACAACAAGCATGGATCTCTTATTCTCAGTGAATTCACTGGTAGTTCTTCCATCTTTGGTGGCAATGAACTTTCTGTGAATCCATGGGATTATCGTCAATGCGCTGATGCAATTAAACAAGCCTTGGAAATGCAGGACGAAGAAAAAGAAGAACGATTCAAAAAGCTTCATGCAGCTGTCATGCACCATACTGGAGAGCATTGGTTTAATGAATTTCTCAATCGTCTTGACAAGGCCTATGAAGAACAGCATAAGAGAGATACCACAGCTGTTCCACGTCTCTCTATTAATATGCTTGGTCAAAAGTATCAGAAATCTGAGCGGAGACTTTTCATCATTGATTATGAAGGGACTTTGGCATCATGGGGATCGCCAAGCAGTATCATCTTAACAAGCCCACAAGTAAGTAATATTTATATCCCTTGACATTGAGTGAAGGCTAACAGTATATAGCGCACAATCGATACTCTTAATGATCTCCTTCAAGATGAAAGAAACACAGTATATGTAATGTCTAGTAGACAACCGGAAGAACTCGATCGTTTATTCAAAAGAGTACCACGCCTTGGTCTAATTGCTGAAAATGGATGTTTCCTCAAACAATTTGGTACTTCAGATTGGATTGAAATGGCTGATCCTGAGAAGATGCGAGCATGGAAAGATTCGGTAGAAGGCATCATGGCATATTATACCGAACGAACACCAGGATCATGGATTGAGACGAGGCATTGTAGTTTGATCTTCCATTACAAGAACGCAGAAGATTTCGAAACTGCAACTCGACAAGCCGGCGATTGTGCAAGTCACATTAATGATGCATGTGAGGAACAAAGAGTTAGGGCAATTCCTGTCGAAGGTATGTGTTACTGGTTTTGTACGTTGCAAGAAAACTTACTAACATCATTTATAGGAGCTGTAACAGTTGAACCGATTGATTGGTCAAAGGGTACAGCTGCCATGAAAATATTCGAAGGCCTTGCGAAAGAAATGTCACCAGATGCTGAACATACTTCTCCTGTTGATTTCTTACTAGTGATAGGTGATGGTAGAGATGATGAGGTGATATTTCGATGGGCCAATGATTTAGGTAGAGAAAAGAAGGTTAACAGTGTTACAACTGTTAGCTTGGGCAGTAGGAATACTGAAGCTGGGTATACCCTTACACAAGGAGTTACTGGTATGTATCCTTCAATGGTGTTTCTGAAAGTGGGTACTAACATTCATCTAGGTGTCTTAACAGCTTTACAAAAGCTCGCCCAGTTATCTTAGAATGTTTTTTATTAATTATTATTATATTTCTATAAATGAGAGCCGGAGAGGCAATGGTTATTTTATTGGCAAGGATACATTGCGATGATGATCTAGATGATTTTTTTTCTATGAATGGTTAATCACAAGGTGACAGGCATAGCGAGGGCGTATTTTTTTATGTTTTTTAGCTTTTTCTGTTGGGCTTTTTCGCTTTGGGATTGAAGGGAAGGAGGGAAGGAAGGAAGGAATTAGAATGAAGTATACGTTTAATTGATGCTTGGGATTATTTATTAAGAAATATATTACATTATTTGATTTGATACGATACGATTTGATTTGATACGATACGATTTGATTTGATAGTTCTTCTGAAAGTTTAATATAAGATGTTTTTTTTCCACTAGTAACTCTCGGCTAGAATGTATATATGAAGTGAAGGAACTGAAAAGGGGGGCTTTTATATTTTAGTATCTGGATCAAATAATTTAATTCCATTTAGAAAACTACCTAGTGTGAGTGCTAATATCAAATCATTTGACGCCATTACCTTTGTTTTTTGACTATTTAGAATTGAGATTATACAAGATTTCTGTAACCTTATCAAGGCAATTTATCAATATTGCCATTCAAACCATTCGTACCATTTGTTTCGGCAGTGGTGAAATCTTTAATATCCAATTTCTCGACCGTCTTGTTCCAGCCAAAAGTATCCTCAATTTTTCCAGATTGAATTCCCTTGAGGGTGGTGAGGAGTTTTTCACAGATAGCGCCTGGGTCTTCGGAGGATGAGGGGATATATTCTGTGGTTTTGGAGTCGGAGTTGCGAGTTACGGAACGGATTGGGACGAGGGCGGCGGCGGTACCGGCAGCCATTACTTCGGTGAAGGTGGATAGTTCTTCGTATTTAATCTGGAGAAGGTTAGTACGAGTGTGGTTGGAGGTGGAGGTGGAAGTGGTGAATGCAAGATGGGAAAAGTGATTGGGTATAGTCGACAGGAAGAGTAAAACATGAGAAGACCCTAGTGAAAATAGAAAAAAAGAGGGAATAACTTACCGAACGAACTTCTGTTTTCCATCCAAGACTCTTTCCAATTTCCAAAATACTATCAGATGTTACACTGGCAATAACGTTCTTGCTATCCGGTACAACCAGTGTAATGTTATCTCCATCCTTCTTCGCACCAATAAATCCACTGGTAGAAAATTCATCGATTTCACTGCGTGTTTGACTATCCAAATGTAATGTAATGCCATATCCCTCATTTCTTGCTTTATCACTCCATCTCAATACAGGCGCATAGTTTCCACCCACTTTCGCACTTCCAGTCCCATGTGGTGCAGAACGATCGAATTCTTCAAGGATCAAACACTTAACTGGGTGTACACCATGGTAGACACCAACTGGGAGGACGTAAACACAGAAAGTATATTCCTCTGGGGGATTCAATCCTAACTGAGCACTGGATCCAAAAATCAAAGGACGGATATACATAGCAGCGCCTGTTTCATGAGGTGGTACATATTCCGCATTTAGAGATACTGCGGCATGTACACAGTCCATGAAAACATTCTCAGGAACAGGAGGAATAGAAATAAATTCTGCGGAGTGGGCGAGACGAGCAGCATTTTTGTTAGGGCGGAATATGGTTATGGAGGAGTCACCAGGACTGCGAAAGGCTTTCATGCCTTCATAGGCTTGTTGACCATAGTTTAAGGCGGGAGACATGCCATGGAGACGGAGGTAAGGATCGGTGATGAATTTTGGAGGTGTCCATTTGCCGGTTTTTACTGAGTAATGAGATTCAATATGGCCATTTACTGAAGGGGTATGTTAGTATTTCTTGGAAGACTTAGGTTGGAGAATTGGATTGAGTCATTGAATGGACTCATTGACAAATGAAGCTGGAATTCTCAGTACCTTCACGGAATTTGAAGCCAATGTCGCTCCAGTCGATAGTGTTAACGGGAGGTGGTGGGAATGCCATATTGAAGGATGAAAAGTGCTGCGGTGAAGAATTGCTCGAAAACTCAAGAGGTTTGAATGTTAAAGTAGCACACCGACTTTTGAAGATGTGTAGAATAGAATCCAAAATTGTAGGACTCGAGATTGTTTTTAACTTTCTCCCCGGGAAAGGTTATTTCCTTAATCATACAGTCATCAATCAGCCAAGCTCAAAAATATTTATGTTTCCGAGCTCGGAGGACGCGGGGTGGTGGAAGGGATGAATGAATGATGCTCCGGGAGGGATGTGCCTGACCCAACTAAATGGGTGGAGTGGGGAAAGGTAGTTGTTCCGAGTTCCTTTATAACCAATGAGAAGGTGATTCTGGATGAATATGAAACAGTCAAGTCGAGCGAATAAGGACCTTGAAATTAATCTACTTGAGGATGAAGTTCTCAAACGGGAGCACAGTACTGATATATAATCAATCATACTATGAATGAAGTTGGAATGAATTTATCGAATGTTCGGATTTCTTTTCCTTTTCTTTTCTTTTCTTTTCTTTTCTTTTCCTTTTTCTCTTTCACTCACCCTCACTGTCTCAACTAAACAATCATAATATCCATTAGCCTTCAATTGCTACTTCTATTTTATCCTTTGTTGCGGACAAGCTCACCAATATTTGACATTCGGAGCCGAGCTACATCGTAAAATCGGTCTTCCTTCTTCTGCACAGTCAGCCCACCATATCATAATCATCAATACAAGATCGTATACTTGTCTGAACACAAAACAGCATGGCCCGGAAACCTCATTTTACCCTTGCGGGAATAGCTGTAGCGGCTTTCCTATGCATATTCTTTGTACTTACATTTCGCAATCAAAATCATGGAACGCGAGCTTTAGATTATGGCACAGAGAGTGATTATAATACTGAATCCCCTTTGGACAAAACACCAATTCTTGTCGATAATAATGTTCTTCACGGAGCCGCGACTGCTCCTAAGTTGGAAAATGCTACTTTGAAGTATGTGCGCCAGCTTTGCAAAATGTCATTGAAATTACTTGATTTTTGTACTTGCTAACGATCTCCGCCCTCTCAGAGCAGAACTCGGCCACGCAGCCTGGAAAGTCTTACACACGATGATGGCGAAATTCCCCGATAAGCCTACAGAAGAAGATAGCTCAGCTCTAAAATCTTACATCCATCTCTTTGCTCGCCTCTATCCATGTGGCGATTGCGCTCGCCATTTCCAAGCGCTTTTAAAGAAATATCCACCGCAGGTTGCTACGAGGAGTACGGCTGCGGCATGGGCTTGTCATGTCCATAATGAGGTCAATAAGAGGTTGAAGAAGGAAATATTTGATTGTAGTAAGATTGGGGACTTTTATGATTGTGGGTGTGCGGAAGATGGGGAGCCGGGAAAGGCTGGAGCAGGAAAGACGGAGATTAAGAAGGGAGAAGGAGAAGGGTTTACTCCGTTGGAGTTAGATAAGGAAGGGTAGGTTTTCACTGGGTTGAGGGTATTATTGGGGAGATGATGCTAATAGCGTGGCTGTAGTTTGACTCGAGGAGGTTAGAACATGTCATTGAACGCAAATTCATAGAAGGAATTGGGTCTGGTCCAGAGCAAATTTATCTAGATGCGGTGCGAAAGATGGAAGTGCAGGAGCTTGCCGCAGGTCTACTTGTGTGCTATCCGGGCCATGTAAGATCAAGAATTGAAGGCAGCTAAACTATCAAAGCATGGCGTTCAGTAGAGTTTTGAGTATGGGGCATTATTATATAAATTGGAATAGGCAGGGAAATTCCAATGGAAGTTGTCAGGGTATCCATTTGTATAAATTGTAGATAGCAAATAGTTCGTATATATTTATCTTTTTTTTTTATATAATTTTTGTGAGGCTATAAGCTTTATGTATACTAAGTGTTTTACTAGCTCCCTTCTAAAGGCATATCTACCAGCTCACCGGGAACAACGGCGACTTAAGGTACGGGAATAGCCGCCAAGCTCAAATCATTATCGCCACGTGATCTGCATCACCTCCGCGCTTGCTTGCCTTGCCTCGCGTCTAAGATCTGCCTGTTCGAGAGCTTCAAATTGGTAGCTTATTTCCATTTTCAACGAACATAACGATTAACGATTCGCATTTGTCTTTCTACATATCCCAAATCTAGCAAGGCCAATATTAGAACTTTCAAGATGGAGTTTGGAAACACAGGAATGTTGAACGAAGGTATTGGGCATCCAACTCAGCTCTCAATAAAGTTGAAACTAACCGGGAGCTTTCTAAAGATGGCATTCATGTCGATATGGATCGTTTGAAGAAGGGCGAAGTCAAGTAAGACCCTTTGTCCTTGATTTTGAGCTTTACTAATATCATATGATAGCTTAGGAACCTCTATGTATGAAACCTTGAGACCACGATAGCAACAATAATCGATCAAGAGTAGCATTGACATTCATTGTAGTATGGCCATAAACTTTAAGGATGGTGTCATTCTGGGTCAGTTCTCTTGAAACACAATCTGCGGGGTATAACAAATATTGATGGGTGGATTGAACAGGTGCGGATAGTAGAACAACAACCGGAGCATATATCGCCAATCGAGTTACGGACAAGCTCACCCAAGTTCATGACACAATCTGGTGTTGTAGATCAGGGTCTGCAGCTGATACTCAAGCTGTTGCGGATATTGTTCATTACCAGTTGGGAATGTATGGAGTTTTGAATGGGAAAACACCAACTACACAAACGGCTGCAGCTATGTTCCAGGAACTCTGCTATGATAACAAGGATCAACTGAGGTATGAATAGAGTTCAACGCGGTTTTCTCATTCTAATTCGAGATTAGTGCCGGTTTGATTATTGCTGGTTGGGATGAACGACACGGAGGTCAAGTTTACTCAATACCATTAGGAGGATCATTACACAAGCAATCTTATGCTATTGGAGGGTCCGGTTCGACATATATCTACGGATACTGTGATGCGAACTGGAAGGAGGGCATGGAAGAGGCTGATGCTGTTGATTTTGTCAAGGGCGCATTGCAGGAGGCTATTAAATGGGATGGGAGTTCCGGAGGTGTCATCAGAATGGTGGTTCTGACGGCTAAGGGAGCAAACAGGCATCTATATCTTCCAGACACGAATTATACTGTTCGTCATCAATAAGATGATGAATGAATGTACGAATAGAACCCGACAATAATACCACGGAGTTTACGCAATGGATTAATTTGCAGGGTTTCATGGCGGTCAATGAGAGGAAGTTGCATTTTATATGAAGCGGTGAGATTAAGAATAGGAAGATACTCATATGTGGCTTTCGACCCATCGTGTCACATTCCTTCTAGAAGTATGATTTGATACTTTTCGAGTGTTACAACATGTGTGTGATTGTTATACAGGGACAATCTAAATGAAAGAAGATTCGATAGGTTTTCCTCTGATGCTTCTAGTAATGTAAAATTAAAGGTACTTGGGTATCGACGCGTGGATGTAAGATTATCTAGTTCTACTTGAGGTTACCCTGGGTATATTTTGATGGGAATACAAGCATCAACTCCAAGACTCCTTTAGACTTCAAAGCGAAACCGGACTGGGTTTATGATATCTATTGGCTCGATGATGGGTTCAACAATGAGATTGTTGGTTGTGAGGAGTTTCTAGTAGCTGGTTACCGGAAACTTGTAGAGTCTTATATAGCAAAAGATACTACCTTCTAGGGACCTACCGGTACTGTGATAATCAAGCTCATCTACGGTTTAGATGTACCCGTCTTTTGCCATTCTGTTTTAGCGACTTACTTCAATACCGGTGATCGTTACTAGACAAGACAAGACTACTAGGTAGTTAACAATTATTTAATCTGGAATGACATTAATCGTATCATTTGTATCATTCTTTCATTTCTTCTTCAAAAAGGAATAGCTACCTACCGATACCTACCTACCTGCCCATACTGTAATTTTTAGATATATCCTATCCAAAAGCATCCTTTTTCTTTCTTTCTTTCTTTCTTTCTTTCTTTCTTTCTTTCTTTCTTTCTCTCTTTCTCTCTTTCTCTCTTTCCTTCCTATCTATCATCATCCTGCATTATACTGAATCAGTTCATCTCTCCCAACTCATTCATTGGTTCTCCATTTGGCCTGTTCCAGGTGGGACTCCTAGGAATTCAGGGTTCTCAAGTTTTCGTCATAGGGACCTTGGATCTATTTTACTACGGCCAGTGATAGTGAATGGATTGAAGCACAAACCTCCACACACATCCAACCCATACCCCCATCCATCCCTCACTCAACCTGGTGAATTTCTGAATTTCTACCCGTAACACGACCTCGAATCTCTTTCGGTTCATTCAAATCATCCACCACCACCCATCCACCATCCACCCATTCCACCCATCCCCCATCAACAGAAACCACTTAATATATTACATCAACCTCCTTCTATTATCGATACGAGACAGCATCAACACTTTGGTGAATATAATCGTATTTTTCAATAATCGTTGATTATCTGGGGAATACTTGATAAATTCCACTTTCAAATCTTTTTTTTTTTATGAATGCTGCAGGTAAGCTTTCATTCTTTTTTAAATCCATCCATACCAGTCAATATTCTGCATGCCCGCCCAGTCAGTACAAGTGGATGGGGCTATATGGGATAACTATTCCGTTACCCCCCACGAAAGATTTATAAATGGCAACTAAATGGCGCGTCTTCACCACCATTCAAGGTTTTGTCAGCCAAATATGAACGTTTCATCGCATGTCATAATGATATTCAAGACTGGAAGTTTTTGCCAGACAATATTTGGCAGTTGTTAAGAGTCAAGGGAAGGATTGTTTTGATGCTGGTCTCTATTTACCTTTTTACCCGGTAGTCAAAGCCCGATCGATAGGCAAACAAACTACCTTCACGATAAGACTTTTGGGAAACCTCTTGGCCACATCCTTCACCAAGGGCAACGAATCAGTTCCCGCTCACGGATTTAAAGACCCCTCACCCTTATTCCATTCTCTCTTCTCCACATCGTTCCGGCCATCGCAGATTTGGAAGAACTAAGCTAATCGCGTACGACTGATCAGGTTTTCACAACCATAATATTTACTTGACATGGCTGCGGTGATTGATTTTGTGTCAGATTCATCGCGCTTTCACCCTCATACAATGATACCCGGCGCAGGGCATCATGGATCTTCAGAGGATTCACCATATCGACAACCTTCCAGGTCCAGAGTCGAACCTCCACTCAGTTCGAAACCCCACCCCACATCAGTAAATGATGGTACCCCTCCTCCAAGCGCAAACACTCAAGCCAAATACACCGACTCTCACGATGTAGACCACCGCACAAGAGTGAAGTCTGAGCCTATTTCTCCTCCTTCGAGTTCTAGCCCAAATCCAGGTTCATTTACAAGTCAACAAAACTTTCCACCATCTTCAGGTCCTCATGCACGAACTGAACATTCGCATACGATGAGCACGGATTCTCTTCTTAAATCTCGAAATACTTGTGCGGCTTCTGAACGGACTATTACAAGATCAGCAAAGTCTCTTGATGATGTACAAAAATATGATGGTAACACGATCAAAGTTCGAGATTTGGCACATATCGAAAGTTTCGCCAGCGAAGAATTCCTTTCATTTAGAGGTCAACCTGGAAGTCAGCGTACAGCAGATGATCCTGGATTGAAATATGAGATTAGTGGCATGCCCATTACGGATATTATTGAAATGGTAGCTGGACTTTTGACCAAAATCACCACCACAAACGATCGTCAACATGAAGCCTTGCAAAGAGGCATTCCATCTTCCGAGAACACAACCAATCTTACTGGACTTTCCTCGAGCGTACTGGCATTCCATGGAAAGAATGTGCCGAGTATTACGATTTTGAGTTACTTGACTAGAATACACAAGTACTGTCCAACAACATACGAGGTGTTCTTGAGCTTGTTGGTCTATTTTGATAGGATGACGGAAAGAGTTAACGCAGCACCAATAAATGCCATGCGACGAGAATCAATGGATCAGGATAATTCTCGACCTTCCTCCACTTACTCTGCCGAAGGTTCCGATTTGGCGGATACTCCACCAGGAGCTAGAAGCGTTCCTGAACTCAAATCAGAGTTCGAAAATGCTCAATACACCCATTCACCTGGACCTGAACCTGGATTGGCTCAGTTCCCTCTCTCTCACTTCTTTGTAGTTGACAGTTTCAATATTCATCGTTTAGTTATTGCTGGCGTTACTTGTGCAAGCAAATTCTTCTCGGATGTATTTTATACGAATTCTAGATACGCCAAGGTAAGGTTATTGAAGAGTTACCTTTTTCTTAACGCTGACGTTTCTTTAGGTTGGTGGGTTGCCATTGAATGAATTAAATCATTTGGAGCTTCAGTTCTTACTATTAAACGACTTCCGATTATCCGTCCCAGTAGAAGAACTGGAAGCTTATGGCACAATGCTTGTGGATTTTTATGCTCGAGAGATCCTTGATCAAAAGCAAGGAAGTGGTATGACGGGAGTTGCATACAAACAAGAGACATCATCTTGAGACTTCAACCATTCCAATGTTTCTGAATGTAAGGAATCACGATATGTTTCCTCCTATGTTAGTGATTGTCTGTGGTTAGGACAAATGTTGGTTATTAGGTCAACTGGATGAAAACAGTTCTCGATGATAATGATGGTGATGAGCTTTCAGCAATATAGATTTTTCTCGCCGTTTATATGCGAGGTCAGCGGCTTCTTCTCCCTTTCTATTTCTCTTATTTGAGATGGACTTGGTTTAGAGCAATCGATCATAAAAGATACCCTTCTTTTTCTTACACTCTCTTAATATCACTTTACGAAGATTACAGATCTCGAATTTGGTTTTATCACGTAGCATCGTGTTTCATTTTGATAATCTGGTCTTCTTGCAGGCTTAGTCCCGGGAATGAATAAATTATGTTAGATTTTGATTTCTTTCTTTTTTTTCCCTGGAGAGCTGGAATGGAATTCATAGCGGTTCAGTGGTTGATATAAGAAGACAGAGCAGACAGGAAGACGAGCAAACATTGGTTGAGTAGCATTAAATTGATGCACTTTTTGTGATGTGGAGGGAAATATACACAGATTAGCAAGTGGCTAATTTGGAGATGAATTAATTATCATTCATCAAGAATAGCATGATTTTGGTGGAAAAATTAAGTGGATGGATACGATTGATGGATGGAGCTAAATGCTTGAGCTAAATGCTTGAGTAGAGCAGAAAATAGCGAAATCGATGATATGAGATATGATGACAATACGCTGGAGATGAATGGATGAATACTTGCTTGCTTGCTTGTATGCATGCATGGGGATATGAATGGGAGTAAGAATTTTAGAGGTCCGGAATGAATGCTTGCTTGCTTGATATGGCGTTGTTGAGGGGAGGAGTAATTGGATGGGGTATGAATGAGCCTGTTTCCGTGTGCTTTTCTATACATTGCTTTTGGTAGCTTTCTTTAGCTCTGCTTTTTTTTTCCTTTTGCGAGGGGATTTTTGTTTGGTTTTTTGTTAGGGTGGCAGAGGTGTATGTAGGTAGATTGGATGAGATGTGTGGGAAGGGAAGGGGAGGGGAAAGTGAGGGAGGTGAGGAGATGAGATAAGAGGTAAGGGAAGAGGGGAAGAGGGGAAAAGTTAGTGGATGTAAATTGAGTTGATTGAGTTGATTGGGCTTGATAGGATGGATGGAATTGAATGAATAGTGAATTGATTATAATTTTCTGGTCGTATATCTTGTATGGGTGTGTATGGGTGTGTATGAGTGTGGGATGTGTAGGTGTGTATGAAAGTGAAATAAATTATTATAGTAGCTTAACAACCTTCTCAATCCACTCCTCAATCCTACATCTCAATCCACACAAAGATATATACATCCATCTATACAGCCATCCATCCACATAACCAAATAAATCTAAAACATCAAACCCAAACACCAACACAGAAAAAATATCTGGTTCCTCTCTCTCCCTCTCTTAATGACAAGCAAACCTTGAAGGCGGATCAATAAATCCATACCCTTTGCATGTTTTAATCATCACTCGAGAGATTATATCCGCATTATGCCAATCTATTGGGGTTGTTAGATATTTTGTTAGTATTGGTTTTGGTTTTGGTTTTGGGCTGTTGGGATGTTGAAGTTGAAGTTGAAGTTGATTTTAGGGGTGAGGATAGGGATTGGATAGATTTGATAGATGGGATGATGGAAGGAGGGAAGGAGGAAGAGGGAAAGGAGAAGAAAAAAAAGACCTACAATCCCCCGTCAACCCACGCAAAAACTCCCCATGAGAAAAGATCAAAATCTCCATGTCTCTTCCTTTTCCTCTCTTTCCTCCACTTCCTCTTCTTTCACCCTCCCTCCACACTCCTCCTCCTCCTCAACTCTCCACCCTTCCCTCCCCAAACCCCACAACATCCTCTTAACCCTCTCCCCTCTCTCCTTTTGTTCCCTACTCCTCCTCCACTTCCCCTTCCCCTCGAACCTCTCAAAAATAAACCCTCCATTCTTCTCCCTATTAATCTCCCATCCCCTCCCTTTTTCTCTTTCCCATCTTTCTACAGGGCTGAAATCTATATTCATATTCCGCATCCGTATCCCCATATATCTTCTCAAATCCTCTAATCGCGTACCCGTGGAACTAGGTCCTGAGCCGAATTCTCGTAATTCGGGATGAAGGAAGATTTTTATTTTGGTTTTGGATTTTGGGGTTCGGGTTGTTTTAGCTTCTGGGTTTGGGTTTAGGTGTCTTTTTCTATTCAGGTTTGAATAGATGTTGGTATAGGTATGAGTATGGAGATGTAAACTCAAAAAAGCAGTTTGGATCGTACGAAGAAGAGGCGAACAGAGGATGTATGTTGGGTTTAGATGGGAGAGTTTGGTGTTTAGGGTATGGCATTGAGATTTTCCGTGGGGAGTTAGAGGGGGGTCGGTAAGGGTGGGTGAATGGATGGAGGAGCGGGAGCGGGAGCGGCGGAGATTGTTGTAGGCCTGGGTGGTGTTAGGAGGAGGGGATGGAAAGTGAGGGAAGGAAAGGAAATAAATACCTCGGCGTGACGAACAAAATGTATTATTATTCTTCCTTTGCGTGGTTTAGGTTTGGGTTTAGGTTTAGATCTGGGACTATCCGTTGATTTAGACCTTTCCATAGATCTAAATCTTTCCGCACATTTGCATCTCCCCGCACATTTAGATCTTTCCGCACATTTAAATCTCCCCATAGATTTAGATCTATCTATAAATCCATCCCTATATTTACCCTTAACCCCAGATTCCTCAGATATACATTTCCCAGACAGTAGAGCAGCCGATGCAGATTTACTATCCGCAACAGATCTTTCCAATAAACCAGGATCCTTAGATCGAGAATTTGAAGAATGAGTCTGTGTCGATGATTTCAGGAACCAAAAACCCATACTTGGAATTCTTACTTGAGGGATTCTATTTAATTAGATGGGATGGGGATAGTAGTTAGGAATTTCGAGTTCCAACGCGAGACGAGGACTGATATAATTAATGGGTGTGAATGTTTGCTGCGGAGAATGGAGATCTGGATGTAAATGGAGATGTAAATGTGTATTTATATATAATACAGCATTCAGGAATTCTGAAGGAATACCGAACATAATATATATATCGCATCACATCACATCACATCACACCACAAGAACCGTACTGATCCATGGAGTGGTGGCCATTTCCCAAAAAACTCTCGCTCAATGTAAGACTTATGTAGTCACATTTGTACTAGACTAAGCTTCTCAGAAACCATGCTAATTACTCTCCTACAATTACCGGTTAGGTCATACGTATTCATAGATATACATACATTAAGAAACTCTACATCTAAAATAAGGGTATTGATCCATTAGACAAGGTATCTATCATCTTTTAATCAATCATATGTAGGATCAGAGAAACAGACAGACGGTTTTGAATGGAAGGCCATGAGGCGTGCGTGCGTGCGTGCTTGCTGTGATGGTCTTTTGATAGGTCATGGTAATATTGAGAAAGGGTGGCGGTGATTTTAGATGAATGAATGAATTGATAGATTACTGAGAGAAGTGACAGAATTCTAATTCTAATTCTAGTTAAAAACTTTAGGGAATATATATCCAAAATGATTATTTAATAAAAACTAATAATTACATTCTAGAGTAAACTGTCTAACCAGCAAAGCTTCGCCACTCTGTCCTAACCCGAACTAAAAGATTTTCACTAGGTAGGTAGCAATCACAGGCCATCAAGACGGTCAATTCGCCTCATTGCAAGGCGATTTGTCTGTAAAATATCAGCAAAATGGGAAAAGAATTTTCAACTGGGTATTCTGAATATTCAGTAAATGTATGAATAAAATATGAAGAGTACGTAGATCCCAGGACCAGGACCGCCATCATGTTTTCCCACCCACCTAGAATCTTTAGTATTGATGAACTTGATTTAATGGCAAATCAGATCCGGAGAGTAGCTGCTTGATACTATATACTACTCGTATATACTATATACCTCTTCCAAATCCCATAACAAACGAACTATAGGAATTCCAACTATATACACAAAGATGCGTAAGTCCCAAATTCTTAATTTCGGTATTATGAACTATTACTAATCCTACATATACACAAACATACAAACAATATATCCCATATACCTCTCCAACTTCCATCCCCAGGAAAATAACAACTAAAATCCTAATCGTAATCCTACAACAACCAACCATAAATGAGGGCTTCCATCTATTTACAAGAAATACACCCACCACCAATCAAATACCATCAAACCATCAAACCATCAAACCATCAAACCATCAAACCATCAAACCATCAAACCATCAAACCATCAAACACAAAACTTTTCTTTCATTTTTTTTATTCTTTCATCCATCCATTCATCCTTTCATCCACATCCTAAACAAACAAAATCAATACATCTATCTATCTACTATTATTAACTCAATACCAATCGCAGTAACTAGATATCTAATAGAATTGAGTTCACCAGTTGAGTTCACCAGTTATCTATCTATCAACCTAGTGATCTGAATTGATGATATATACTTATAATAAAACCAATAATAAACCAATAATATAATTAAAACTTGAAGAATAAAATAACTTTTGTTGCACATCTGAAGAATAGGTGGTACTGCTGTTGACTGGAGACTGGAGACTGGAGACGAATAGAACTATTCTATTTGTCCCATTGGTTTATCTTCCTCGCAAGAATAAATTTCACTTGACTCCTTGGTCCCTGAAGACTTGTCTGGGTTGTATTAGGTAATATGATCTCTTGAAATCGAAAAAGAAGACCACTTCCAAATTTCCGTAGCGATGTGAAATGAGAATAGCTATAGTTCTCTATTTCTAAAATCACGGCATAAATCTTGCATCCAAAGTTCATCACTCTAGGATTGCATAAAGTAGTAAAAAGAAAAGACTCAAATAAAATCAATGGCGTAAAATGTATCATTAGAGTGTCGTATGCTGTGATAAGCTCAAAACCTTTAGGCCATGTAAAATTGTAAAGGCAGGTGTTGATACAAAGGGATTCTCACACATACTTCTTTAACTATTCCTCCATCTTATCTCCTTCAGCCGGTTTCTCTTCTTCCTCATCATCTTCACCTTCCAAAGCCTTCTTCGCTAAATTCTCAGCTTCCTCAAGAATATCCTTCGGTACTTCCTCATGTCTTCCCTTTGTTGGTCCATCAAGATTGCTAATCCAGGTCATCTCAAGCTCGAATTCCTTATCCTTATTGTCATCATGCGCAACGTAAATAATTCTCGCAGCCTCTTTGACACCATCTAATAGACTCAACTTCCCTGCTGCAAGATCCAACTTCTCTAATTCGGCTTTTGCGACTTGACGTCCTTTACCGGTAGCAGCCCCATAGTAACCCCAGTACAATCCACTTGGTTCAATCATATAAAGACCAGGTCCACCATACTTCTTGCCTTCAACCTTTCCTCCAGAACCAATAGATGGTCCACTTCCTACTTGTCCATCGACTGGTAATTCTTGTTCAGAGTCATAACCTGCAACGATCGCAGTAATACCGAATGGTCGTACGGATGAATAGAGGGTATATGCTTGAAGGTATCCACCCATTCGACTAGCCAAATCTGCGGTTGTAATTGGAGTTTTGTAGACGTTACGCCAACTTGCAGCTTCATCGCGTGCACGGGAAACGAAATGTCTACCATCTGGTACTAATCCTGAAGATACCTGTAAAAGGATAATTAGCCGTTTTATCATTTCAAAATGACTATTCAATTATCAAGGTTGTACATACAGCACCCATATGTCTATCGATTGTCGCAATACGTTTGTTGGCTCCCGCCTTTAGGAGCTTACTGGTGATGATCTTCTCAACTGCAAGTACAACTCCATCTTTACATTTAATCCCAACAGAGGTTCCACCATTTTCGACCGCCTTTACTGCATATTCGACTTGAAAGTTTCGTCCATCCGGAGAGAAGACGGAATTCGAAAGATCGTAACCTGTACCTATCGAAGTCTAATATAAGGTGGGAAGTCAGCTTGAAGAGCTCATTTATTTGATGAGATGTGCCAATCTGAATAAATTGAAGTTTACCATGATTTCTAGATTTTAAAGGAGGATATTGAAGAGCTTTAAAGACAAAGAATTGGGATGACGTGGAGAGATTTGGAGGGATTTAATGAAGCTCTTGAGATTCTGTATATCAGAGCTCCAGGCACCACGAAACGCGTTTAGGTTGGCGGCGGCTCTTAGCGTCATCTTGAATTATTGGCCTTGATGTTAAGGCCACAACGAGAGTCACATGATGATAAGAGAATCAACGGATAAGGCGATAAGACACAAGAAGGCAAAGAACTAAAAGGGATACCCCTGACGGAAAGTGGTACCCAATAACGAAACATGGGGGGTGGCACGGAAAAAGAAGTCTCATGCAGGTCGATCAAGTCAAGTCATTCAGTCTTCACTCCACAACATCAGTCACATCCATCCATCACCTTTTGATCATGGCCTTGTGGTTGCTGTGCCTCTTTGTACTTCTTTTTGCAGTGACCTGATCAATATTCCATTGGATTTGCTTGAACGTATTAAATGAGGTAAAGAAAACCGAAAGGATCTTATTGGTGACGCTCCGCTGGGCCACTGCCGTGGAGGCTTTTTCGCTTCGCTCTAGATCTCCTTGATTTGCCTTTTGTGATTCTCTGTATTTTTCAATCAAATCCAAGAATCATATCATCCATCTATCCATCCATGAAATTTGAACCTGGAGCGAAGCGAAAACGCCTCCACGGCAGTGGCCCAGCGGAGCGTCATCAACTCAGTGAATCCTTTTGCTTGCGTCAGGTTGCCCATATCAGATGATGATTTTATACTCAGACAGATGTCGAGATAGATGCAGCAACAGATTATTGGATTTGAACAAAGGGATCCCCATTAAATAATACTAGGTACCCTTCCTTAATATACTGGGTATACCAAAGATATTTCTAACGATCTACAAACAGCTGTTCATCTCTTTTGGTGAAGCATCAAGATCTGGAATGAAAAAAGTAACCTCATCCGGTAAATTGACGCAAAGGTCATACTCGTGTCATAGAACAATTGGCAGATGAAGTGATTGAACGGGGGATAAATGGGTTAAATCGTGCAACGCTAACAGCCCAATATGTTTAAAATAGAAAATCATTGGCTTTTAAAGAGAGTTGGGTTGGACATTATAAAACAAAGAGGGGTTTATCAAATCACTTATCAATCACATTACCGCTAAGGTTATCTCTTTGATACCTAGTCTGTCTGGTACATACCGTACCATCAAATCGGAAACATGAATTGAATGAAATATCGAAACCTTCTTCCTTCCTTCCACTTTGCAACCTTTTATAAACCTCCATTCGCAACATTATATTTTGCTATTAAATACCTACGCGTACAATAACATACATATACACCCATCTCACAGTCTCTGAGGATTCAAATTCATTTCTTTCTCATTCTGAAACTTTCGTGGCGACTGAATCATTCCAAATAAGCTCATTTCCCAAAGGTCATCTTCCTCCCCTTAACCGCGATCGCCGCTACCACCCTTCAATCTAAGAAATCCCTTCCATTTCTCTCAAGAGTAATTCTACTCTACCTTTACTTCAGTACATAGCATAGTCAATAATAACAAGCAAACCGTTTTTGCATTTGTCCACAAAAGTCTGCTCCATTCTCTTGCATATTGCATGTTCGTCTGACTCTAGGCTTTACTACAAATCGGAACAACATTCGGCTTCGAACTCTTTTCTTTCAAGGAAATATTGAACACAGTCGACATACTTTGCAAGATTCATCTTGAAGATCGTCAGATCATTTGCAACTTAAGGTATGTTATTCATTCCCCTCAAAAGTAACGCATCTGACGTATCTGCTGTAGTATTGAATAATCAGTCACACATAGACGTCATGGCTACACAAGAAGAGCTCGCAATGCTTTTCGCTCGCAATCTTTCCCTCCACAATCCTCCTCCTGCCCCCGTAGAACAGCCAAAGGAAGTTGAACCAACATATACATACTCAGTTTCTCAACATTATACCCATTCCGCACATGTTGTTAAGCAACCATCCAGACCAGCTTCCGAACCACCCCAAACAGATCAACTTACAGTAGATATTATACTCGCGAGACATGGTGTCGATTCTTCCTCATTATACCCTACCCAAATTGAACTCTTCAAAACCGCAGATGCTAGTCAGCAGATGCGATTAATTGAGTTATGGAGAATCTGCCCACCGTACAATGGAGGGCAATCGTTGCCACAAGATTTGTGGACTGGGCCTTCTACTAGCTTTGAGCAAGAAGAATCCATGGCAAGGTTGAGATATGAACGGCAAATGTTGGAAGAAAGAATGTCTCGAACACAAGATTCAAGTATGGATGATGATACTATGAGTGATGGTAGTAGCCATGCTCCATTGACTCCAATTCAAGGTGGAGATGCACGTTGGAATCATGCCGAGCATGTTGAACCTTACATGGCATCTGGTTATGAGCTTTTAGCTGCGAGAGAGTATGAACAATCAGCGGGTCCCTCCAAAGACATTTACTCGCACTTCGGTTCGGCAGTTGGTGGACCTCAATACAAACAATCCATCGACCCTGTCTATAAGGCCGTCGAATCTATTCATGGGTACCCAAATGTTGAAGCGATGGAGAATCAGTGAGTATTTTCTTGCCAAGTTCATGAGTTGGCACCTTCCTCTCTCCCCTTTTTCGTTAACCCCACCTCAAACAACCCCACTTTACGTTTTTAAATGCAACCCTCCCTTTCTCACCGATTTTAACAGCTTCTCATATATGTTTTCACTAACTAAATATCATAGGTATGGAGCGTTCCAAAATTATCAATTTGGTGGATACACAAATGGAGGTGAAGATGAGGAGATGTTGTAAATAATTATACGTTTTGCTCTAGGTAGCTATAGTTAGTATTTCCATAGAGTTAGGCATACCAGGCATGGAATTTGGGAAATTGTTATTGTTCGGCGAGACATTGCATGATATTTTTTGGTTCTTGGAGGGGTATCTGGAGGGCTATTAGGAAATGCATGCATGGAGTACATCTGCATTTATATTCTTCTACAAAATATGTTTTAAGGCTGGTGGTTGGTCAAAGACGATGATCTCTTCGTCTTTCATGTACTTTTCTTGTCTTGATTTATGATTTTTTGGTGTGAGGTACGTACTTTCTGATCCTCCTATCCCCTGTTCTTATTCGTCCATTCCTCCATCCCTTCATAACCCCTTACCATTTTCCCCTATACACCCTCGCTACGACAATTCAACACTCCATACCTTCCTACACTTCATCGTTTCGTCTTCACCCCAAATCACATGAGCATCAAACATCACTCGCTAGGTACTAAGGTACGCATCAATCCCTCTCCTGTCTACCCTACTCTACGCTTTACTTCCCATCCCATCCCAACCCCGACTTTCATCATACAACCTCTTACTACTCACATAAAAGCTTTTTCTCTGGATTCACACATCAAACCTATCCCATTTAATGTCTCGCTATCGCCATCGCGATCGGCATTTAACCCTGGATCCGGACTTGGACCTGGATTTTCATTATTGTTTCTTTCCCAATCAATCACTCATTTTCTTTCATTTTGATTGATGCTTGTATGCTCTTGTATTAGATATGTTTTGCAGATAAAATGGAATATAATCGTTTTGTAATAACTTACTTTGATTTTGAATTTGAGTTTTGAGGATAGTGATGGTGATGGTGGTGGTGATGATGACGATGACGATAGTGATGACGTTATATAGTGATGTGATATAATGTGAATTCGGTATAATATTTTAATTTTAATTTTTTTAATTTTTTATTATAATTATATAAAGATATATATATATAGATAATAAAGATATATATATATAGATGATAAAGATTATAATTTATATTATATTTAATTTATTTGATTTAATTTATTTTTATAATAATATTATTTTTCACCAGTAGTTTTATTTTCATTTAAATAAATTATAATTATGACTCGGTCAATAATAAATGATTATTAATTGGAATATTTATTCAGAATTAATTATAATTGATGATACATTTATTATATAAGACTCGAAGTTGAGTATTTGATTGAAGCTTTCAAAGAAGTGATTTGGTATATATTTAAAGTCCTGCTTTTTGTTTCGATTATTAGTATTTACTAGATGACATTTAAGAGAGGAAAATACACATGGTTGGCGTTTAGGGTTATGTAGAAATGGGGTATTGATTAAGATAGATGAGTAGATTTAAGGGAGGTTATTGTGAACAATGTATTACAAACATTGAGAATACTTCGAGAAAGTCTTCTACTATATTAATATTTGAAGTGTTTTTATATAAATAGTTGTAACTTTGCTCATCATTTTGGTTGCATAGGTATCTTTAGATGTAAACGTAATCTTATATGGTTTTGTTTTGGTCCTTGGAATGGAAAATGAATATAGTTAGTGAGGTTCGGGGATGAAGTCTATTTTGAGATGAAGAGAGAGATGAACTCAGAGAAGATCTCTAGTCGTGAAGACTCATTCTTTGTCTAATATCTTTGATGTGGAAATTTTCTTAGTGGGGAAGTCATGATGCTGGAATAGTATACAAATTAGTATGGATGTCAATCTGTGAGAAGGAAGGAAGGAAGGAGCATCTTGTGTTGTTGCCATTTTAGTCAGCGCTCTAGAAAAATGCTTTTATCGTTAGAAGTGTAATGTCATGCATCTTTAGTTTCATGCCAAATGCTGTTTGTGAATGAATATAGTCAAAATGTTTCAAACATTGCAACATTGATAGTTCTTTGAATATCTTATTGTCATCACTATCTTGAACGGCTATTATTTGCCCACATGTTGAAATCTTTGATGAGCAAACAAAGTCACACAATAATAGCAGAAACATTCTCAGAAGAACATCTTTTCATGTTGTATGGTTACTCCTTCAAACTAGTAGATTCCATGCCATTGCAACGAATAAGCAGTGTAAGTCTTGTATCCCTACTACCACATTCTCGTGTGCACATCAAGATCCCGACCACAAAGCCTCCCTTATTGTTCCGCAGTCAAGTAGATCGTGTGAAGCTAGCCTTTGCTCCTCAAAGTACTGATACTGGGCCCAGTTCTAATCAAGAAGCTGTAGTAGCATTAGCGAACATGTCAAATATTGCAAAGATAAAGTACCTACCAGTACTAGGATTCTCGGGAACCAGGAAATCCTCCAATGATACTCCCTCCATAGATTGTTTCTGCTCTCTAATATACACGGGTATTGATGCTTTGAAGACAGTCACCATATCCATCAGCATCTCCTTCGGGTAACGCTTCTGGTAACGCTTCTTCTCAAGATCAAGTGCATCCCTGGTCCAATGAAATTTATCTTCGCCCCAACAGCTCTGAGCAACCACAAAACGACGAAGGGCACTATCTTCAGCTGTGTTATTATATACATATGAATAATTCATGATAGACATGTCTGTTTTACAGACAGTCTGTTTTCTGCACATGATGTTCATAGTGTAATTCTGGAGTCTAAGAATGAGGAATTTGTCGGCCAAAACCCAAAGCTGCGGCAGAGTATAATATTCAAAATCACATTTAAGAATTTCATAAATGCTTTCATGGCGATCGAAACCTTCAGAGTGAACATGGTCAAACTTTTCCTGGTAAACCCACTGCATCAACAACTTGAAAACGTCAGGTTCCGTATCCTTGAATGCTGTAAGTTTGCATTTGTCCCTCGATGAAAGCGCTGTTGAAAGCCCGGTCCCAGACTTCCGAATGTTGACATGCGATTTGTTTGTGGATCTGAAAGGTTTCTTGACTGTCGCCTATTCCAATGATGAAAGTGACCATTTCGTTTGGGGAGGAAAATGGGCGCTTTTTCAAATCTGATGGACAATGATGGGCTAACTTTGTTTCCTCAAGTTTCTCAGGGACTTTCTCGATCAGTGCAGACGTCGACATGTTGAATTTTGTATTCCTTGGCAAACGATTTCTGTGGTTGAGAGAGATGTAATGCGTATCTTGACGGCCGCTCTGCTCACAAGCGAATAATTCCCAACGACCGAAATGCCTCATATGATCGAGAAACATATCACGATAAGTGTCTGTAACTGATACAGCATCCGAATAGTCTGGGCAAATGAGCTTAGCGAACCTCCTTGGAGCGATCCCAAGTATGCCATAGATCTTGTCTTTAGGATCCTGACACTGCTACCGACGTGAGTTTTCGAGCAGCGCCATTCGAGTTTTGCCATGATGGCTCTTGGTGATTCGCACGCATTCTAGGACTAGCGGACGCAAGCCCTTATATGGCAAGTTACTCTTGCTGTACAGACAAGCGACGGCCTTTCGGAATAATACAAGGGTTGCGCTTTTATCTCCGCGCTACATGATGGCGTAGCCATTTTCAAGTGAGACCTCTTGGATAATCCATAACCGTCGGAAGTAAGTACAGTCTAGAAAGTCATGTATGACCTTCCACGTTGCAGTGGTATATGTGAGATCCACCTCTTCGCTAAACCAAAACCTCTGTTCCGCACTAGGGGACGCAGCTTTTCTTCCATCTAGTGTGACCTCCACCCGTGCTCCTAGGTACTCCAGAGTTGACAAGGCCACCTCACTGTTCGCTGTTCCGAGTCCCAGGCTCCCAGCCATATTATCACTCGAGGCGCCAGTCTGTAGATTTCATCCATCCGACGTATCTGTCCCTGTTCCTCAACCTTGTTGGTTTGGTCAATAGAGAGCGCATCTATTCAAGCGTAAGTTCTCCATCTTCACGTCTAAGATATTGCAGGGCATTGGGCAAGGGCTTGACCAACATACAGTGAGCCGCCCGGGTTGAGAACCAATCCATGAGCTGAAACACGTGGAACTACTTGAATTCAACTTGATCACTTTGGGGACCCCATACATAAGACAGTGCTTCGAATGACAACGAAGGAGGTGACAGAGCTCCAATGACCGGTGTATTGAATAGAAATTTGTCGAAATCCTTGATAGGATGTTCCCAAGTCGTGATTGTGACATTGTCAGTCTCTCACATGAAAAGTAGCCGGCCTTCAACTGTTTGGCTGACTTCCCAATGGGTTGGCAAAGTCTGTTGTACATCACCTCGAGATGGACAATTTATGCGGTCTCGACCCGCTGCTACCAGCTCCTGTGAGAATATGTCAATCCAGAGGTGGTCATGGGCCCCATGACTTTTCCAGGCAGTAGACGGATGAGTCGAGTGTCCATAATCACGTCTTCCAACGGATCGTACCTGAACACCGCAGCAGAATCCATCAGCTCGTGCTCCACAATCGCTTGTGGCTGTCGGCATATGTGCGGATGTATCTCTAAAGGGAAGGCATTCGGAAACGGTATTGCAATTTCCTATCTGACGGAAGAAGTAAGCACAACTTCTTTTTGGGATGTGCTGTTCGAGATCTAGGCCTCCGTACTCAGATGCACGGCTACCGGGCAGGTGGAGAAGTGATTTTGCTTTCGACTTCAATGTATGGAGAAAAACTCAAGACAACATAGGAAGAAGTGCTTATGATTGCTTTTTTGCAAAGCTAAAGAGAAAAGAAAACAAATAGGCTCCAAGTCAGATTATATGGCGGGCATAGGACCGTACACAAATTCTAGAAGCTTCTAAGATATTACTTGTGACGATGGCCTAACTCAAGGCATAATAGTGATCTACTCTAGAGAATAACAGACTAATGTACAACGAACAATAGAGTGAAGCCCTTTATGGCCCCTCCTTTCTTGGCATATTCTTTCATACGGAATGGGGTCGGGTTTGGGACGGCGAAGGAGGCCACTAGAGTTGAGACGAGGGTGGTTTGGAGGATCGAAGTGTGAGTAACCTTTTGAATGAGGTTGTGATGTTGTTTTTTTAATGTATAATGTTTCATTCCGATAAACGTAGGGAATTTAAAGGGTTTTCAACCGTCGGGTTGTTGATATCACGATTCCCCGCTCTCCTAAAATCGTGAATTACAATCGTAGGAATCCATGAGTTTCTGTGACAAGAGAATGATTCATACACATGAGGATTGATGTTCTTGCGAAAATAAATAAAAGTACCGGATTGATGTAAAGATAAATATTTGGCGGTGGCTTAGACAATGCCATTTAGCCAGCGAATAGTAGTTATGCTATCATAGAGGCTTAGGCTATAGGCACTAGATGAATCGATAACCAATTAAGGTTTGCTCTGCGTAGAGAAGCAACTTTAGAGGAAAAACGAAACATAAGCATTAACCAGCTTTGAATAAGGGGAAGTGGTATCAAGTGTGGCAATTGATCCATCTGGATGAGAGTAGTCTTTTTCAAATATGTGCGCCAAATGATTGGGCAAATTGCATGCACAGAACCTATAGTCAAGTAACAACGAAACTTCGTTATTGCAGGATGTTCTAGCACTCAGTACAAAACCTGAGCTGAATATTTGACTATAGTTGGAGGCTTAGCTCAGTCAGCCGTGACGGATAACGCAGTAAAAGCCACTGCAGCTAATATCATGATAAAATGATAAAGTGTTGAATATATTATCACTTGGATTTCGAGGTAAGGAGAAGCGGCTCGGATCTTAAACTTTAAATGGAGGTCCGAGTGATATCGGCTTCCTCCTGCGGGCCTTGTTATTGACCCACGTCGCGGGAATGGAGAATGTATACCTAGTTCAGGTGAATGGATGAATGGATTAACTCGTGCTGTCAAAACTTTTTAAGATACCAAACGAACGCTGCTCGTGCAACTAGAAAACATCGCATAGTCCACTTACTTTAAGCACATACCACAAGATGGGTGGACTACAGAACTGCAAAGAAAATACTGTAGCAGCCTCCTAATAAAGTGTGCTATACTTTCTGGCCGCACCAGTAGAATCATGTTCCTCCTCTCGTCGTTTACCAGATTGTGGTATGGGCATAGAGCTGCGGGCCTTTATTCTTGCTTCCGCAAGCGAGGAGACATTACCAGACTGGGTATGGAGTAGATACCAGTCAGTCTGAGATAGGGGTGGTTGCGGGAAGAGTAGTTAATCGCTTCAAACCTAGGCTAGCAGCTAGCTACAGTATTGGTTTCTAAATAGCTTCTAGGCTTCTGACCTCTGTCTGGTATCGTGACATTCGCGTACATGCATGATCCTGAATACTAAAGTCAAGCATGCGTAACACGATCTGAGTGGCACGATCTTTGCAACGGTTTCCCCTTGCTTTCCCATCGAAATATCTTTTCTTTTTCCAATGTGACGGCCATGGTGTAATTGTGATCTGTACTTCCCATTGATGTCTAAGGATGAATGAGAACTTCTTTTTTGATTTTTTGGCCCTTCTACTTGACGATAGCTGAAACTTCAATGACCTAACAGAGTTTCGAAGGGTACACTTGCTTTACATCAAGGAAGGGTCGGGAAGGGTTCGTTCCTTGACTAAATTTGTGCCCCATAGAAATCTTGCTGGTAGTCAATAAATACCCCGGCCGGTGCGTTAGGTACGTACTTGAAAGAAGTAAAGAAAAGTCTGTACTCTGTACTCTGTACATAAGCGGCAGCCTTTCCGATTACTGGACGGGCCCTCGAACATCCATTAATAGGTAAGACTTATTAGTTTCTACACCGTAGTGAAAAAGAAATGGTGAGTGGAGAATTTTAGTCTCGAGTTCATGGATCAGAAGAATGTTGCCGATTGTGAGTGAGGTTGGTTATCATCTTGTATGTGCGACCCGTGGCTCCTCGCACAGGCCAGATCGATCCGGACTTTCTGCAAACACAGCAGGTAATAATCTCCCAATCTATTTCTGCTTGTACTCAATCATCCTCTGTGAAGAACATGCATGCATGTAAGATTATGTTTTTAAAGAATTATCACTTAACAGTGTACTGCACCATTGGTAAAGGTCAATGGGATCCTTCCGAAATATAGGAGGGTGCTGTCCTCACTATGGACGACCCGTCGATGGTTAACCTTATCTAGGTACCTACTGGTCATGAAGTTTGGTCCATGTCATTGTCACTGTTACTGTTTCTTTCTTGCTACCACCCTACCTGTTATAGAGATCCCATGCTTTGAGGTGATGCATCCATCTCAAAGGAGGGGTAGCTAAGAACAGAGATATGCTACACGGGGGCTCAAAAATACCTCCGTCCGCAATGCTCCATTTATTCGCCTTTGTGGAGATCTTTTCGCCCTTCATAAAGTTTGTGTATCCTTGTCACGACGGAGCATCTTCCGTGGCTGATAACCATAGGGATTCACTCCGATTTCCATACCATCCCAACTAACAATGCGATCGCTCGCTGAGTGGTCTCTACACCTCAAGCTAGACCGAGCCCTTACTCAACTGGAATTAGAGCTTATGTATTCCAGGGTCTCTTTTATCCATATTTATCACATTTTCTTTTCCCCATGTTAACCATACGTTTGGAGATGGGATATTCCATTCTTCAAACTCCTACTTGGTGGGATCAAATATGCTGAACAATGTCCAACATAGACCCAACGCCTTCCAAGCCTGTGGTTTTCCCATCGGTTGAAGAGTTTACAGTCGAGCGAATATTTCCTATTCGCAATCTTATAGATGGAAGAGATGTTAACACTGGAACAACATCACAGAACGTTGAGAATGTTCCCTCATACACCTCAAGCCATCGATACTCCATCTTGACTCAACAAGCTCAAGATAGAGCAGACGATGTGAGCGGGAGACGTACCGATGACTCTAACGAATCGAACTTTTATCCACCGCCTTATCCACCTATACCTTCTGACGATAAAATTCGCAGACTGCCTGAAACCTCGATAGAAAACCATTCAACGGGGAGTGGCAATGATGAACGGTCATCGTCATCCGAGTCTGAAAAAAATAGGAAGATATCACAACGTTCACAATTGGTCCCTTCAAAACATGGCCCTCCAGGTATTGCCCCCGGCGAACCTGTGAGCACCGAGGAACAGCCATTCTGCAGGTGTGAGGATGAACCTATACACATTCCAGGGGCAATTCAACAATATGGGGCACTGGTCGCCTTAAGATACAACGATCAAGGGGATCTTGTGCCTCGGATTGCCAGCGAGAATACGTTCAAGATATTGAAATATACGCCGGAACAATTGTTTACCCTAAAGTCTTTTCTCGATGTTCTTGGCGTGGATGTTCGCGAAGACTTCATCGCACGGGTGGATCATGCTCTTCGAGCCGTCAGCAAAAATCCATCTTCTGACACACGCCTGGATATATTCTCCATGTCAGTTGTTGCACATACAGGATTGGTCAATCTCTGGTGCGCAATTCATATATCCAAAAACACTGATGATTTGATCATCTGTGAATTCGAAGAATTTTCCGACCACATATTTCATTCTGATGGACTTCACACTACGAGAGATTTACCAAAAACTCCAACGCGAACAATTGACAATGATATAGTGCTTGGAGAACGGTTGAAAAGTATCTCCAGTGGAAGTCAACCGTTACGTGTCTTGCAAATTGCCAAACGAAAAGGCAGACATGCCGTTGGTTCCCTGGAGGTGTTCAACGCGATGACACAAGCACAAGAACAACTTGCTGCTTGTACTTCCGTCCAGAAGCTTCAAGATGTGGTTGTCGGCCTCATATTTGACTTGACGGGCTTTCATCGTGTCATGTTTTACCGATTTGATACAGAGAAAAATGGATGTGTAGAGGCTGAGTTGGTTAACCCCAAGGCAAGTGATGATATATTCAGAGGGTTGCATTTTCCAGGTTAGTTTTCGTTCGAAAGTCCATTTTCTCATTTTACATTGACCAACAACATTGTTTTCTTTCTAGCTTCGGATATTCCTAAGCAAGCTCGCGATTTATACAAAATCAACAGGATTCGAATTTTGTATGACCGGGATGAAGAAACTGCACGACTAGTAAGCACGGAATCCATTACCTGGTTGGTTTTTGTTAAGCTAGGCATCGCGTTATTTCTTAGCCAGACATCAGAAGCCTGATTGCTCGAAAGTGCATCTCGAACTTTGAAATGGACATTGTCTCACAGCATTGATGCTGAAGCAAAACCGAACGCTACCGTGCTGATCATCTTATAGGTCTGTCGTGACGAATCGGACTTCGAAAAGCCATTAGACTTGACACATGCATATTTACGTGCCATGTCACCACTCCACATAAAATATCTTTCGAATATGGGAGTACGCTCAACAATGTCAATCTCTATTGTGATTGATGGTGATTTATGGGGATTAGTGGCATGTCATGGATATGGTAATAGCGGTGTTCGTGTAACGCTACCGATGCGTGAACTGGCCAGAAATATTGGAGAATGTGCTTCAACAAATATCGAAAGGTTACTGATGCAGCAACGTATCGAAGCTCGAAAAGCACCGCGTCAGAATACAGGAAAGACACCTTCCGGTTTCATTGCGGCATCTTCTGATGATTTGCTGCGTGTCTTCAATGCCGACTTCGGTCTTCTCAACATTCAGGACGAAGCACGAGCTATCGGAAAACTTCGCCCCTATCGGGAGGCCTTAGCGATTCTTGCACACTTACAATCTCGGCACTTTACGGAAATATTTGCCACGCACGATATTGTGAAAGACTTACCAAAACTAAAGGACCCGTCGGGAATCAATTCTGTAGCTGGTATACTCGTCATACCTCTTAGCACTGGCGGAAATGACTTTTTGGTTTTCTTCAGAAGAGGTCAACTTCGCGAAGTCAGGTGGGCGGGTAATCCTTATGAGAAAATGAACAGGACTGATGGTCAGTACCTAGAACCAAGAAGTAGTTTTAGACGCTGGACAGAGACTATCAAAGGCACTTCCAAAACATGGAACACCGATGACTTCGAAACTGCGTCTGTATTAAGTCTTTTGTATGGAAGATTCATTGAGATCTGGCGGCAAAAGGAATTAACAGGACATAATCGAATGACTCGCCTCCTGATAAAGAACACAAGTCATGAAGTACGCACGCCGTTAAATGCCGTGGTTAACTATCTCGAAATGGCACTAGAGGATAAAATCGAGTCCCCAACTCGTGAGTTGCTAATAAAAGCTCATAAGGCTTCAAGATCTTTGATATATGTCATCGATGATCTGCTGAAACTCACCAAAGCCGAAAATGGTCCGGTCAATTCAATCAAAGATGTTTTTGACCTCTCAGCTACAGTTTCGGAAGTCATGTCAGCTTTTCGAAAGGAAGCAGTACGGAAGAGCTTAGATCTGACTGTCACTATACATCAAGGTGTACCAGAAATGGTCAAAGGTGATGCTGCTCGATTACGACAGGTTATTTCCAATCTCACAAGCAACGCGTTTCAAAATTCCGTAGCTGGTGGTGTCAAAATTGACATTCGGCCTTTACAGGTATGGCCAAAGAGTACCGTAATCTCTCTCACTGTCCAAGATGTGGGTCATGGAATGTCCGAATCACAACTTGATGAATTATTTCAGGAGTTTGAGCAAATATTGGACGAGACAGAAGTCCCTACCCCGACAAAGCCATGGCCATCAAGTGACACGAGAGAGACTCTTGGTCTTGGCCTCGCTGTCGTAGCTCGATATGTTCGTAATTCCAACGGCCAAATTCGAGTACATAGCGAAAGAGGAAAAGGGACAATATTTGGCATTGAATTACCGTTTGAACATGCCGCCACTCCGGTGGATATCCCAGAACTCTCATTCAATAATAGCGGAAAACATATTCGTTCATTATCTGAGACTGGTAGTGTCTATGATGACAGCGACCGGATAACTTCTAGCTATACGCATTCCGCTTTTGGGAGTACTCCACTAGCGACCCCAATTGAAGAAGGTTCATCTTCCGCTACATCATTCTTTGATGTTGCATTTTCCTTTAAAGAAGACCCTGTTATTGCGTCGACGGCGCGCAGAATATCAAGCACACCCTCATTAACCACCTTTAGTTGTATGTCAACAAATAAACCACTTTCAATCCTAGCAGCGGAGGACAACCCTATCAACGCAAAACTTCTGCACAGGAGACTGGGTAAACTTTCACACACAGTTGAAATTACAAATGACGGGCAATCATGTCATGATTGCTACAAGTCTCAAAATAACAGCGTTGATGTTATCTTGATGGATTTACAGGTGTGCTATTTGTTCTTTTTAAAGACCGATTTTTATTAACGATAAATAGATGCCTCTTGTTGATGGTTCTATGGCAACGAGAATGATACGTCATTTCGAAAAAGATCATCCTGAATTACATAAAGCAAGAAAGAGAGTTCCTATTCTTGCCGTTTCGGCCTCGCTTGCAGAGGAAAATCGTTTTGATTATATCGAAGCTGGGTATGTTCATATACACACACACTCTTTTATATATATGTTATTTATTTATATTCGCGTGTTCCCTATATTTTATATCAATAAAGAAACTAATATCATCTAGCTTCGATGGTTGGATTCTAAAACCTATAAACTTTACCCGTTTGGACTTTCTCCTACGTGGCTTGAGTAATCCTCAACTCAAACAACAGGCGCTTTATATCCCGGGAATGTGGGAACAAGGTGGATGGTTCTTGGCTTGAGCATTAATTAGATGGTTGTTGTTGTTGTTGTACTCGTACAAAAAGTGCTAGAAAAGGAAGTTAGTTATCTACGTTTCTGGAGGTGCCTTCTTTTTCTTTTTTCCTTTTTTCTTTTTAGAAAAAGGGCATTTAATTAAGTTGAGATTCGACTGTGGGTGTTGGTGTTGGTGTTGGTGTTGCGGGTATTGGTTGAATGAATGGTACTACAGCTACGGCATTGGGGTTGGGATTATTATTATCATCATATCGGTCGATCGATCGAAGTATAGAGATGCTTTCCTTTCTTTTTTGCAACCTTTTTGCAACTTTAATTATCAACAAATAGATTTTTATTCGTCACGTTAATTGATAACCGGTTCGAATATATCGCAGTATACCTACTGTAACGATCTGGTCGAGGCAGCGGCTGCCTGAGGTTCGTATGGTTGGTAGTTGTGGGTAGTTGTGGGTTAAGGCTATTAATCATTGATTATTCATTTGAAAGTGAATTCGTTATTAGATCAAGTAGAATGTAGATAAACTAATTGATAACTAAATTGAATACAAAGCTCCTAAACTATGAAACTATTCTGACTATATCCTAATGAATAAAAAGGAGCTTCGTGGAGCTCAAAACTTCAAAGACTCTTGAAGCTCTAGAAGCTTTCCAAGCTCCTAGGGCTCCTCATCACATGATCGATCCTGAGGTTTTTCCTTTCCTGGAACACTTATCCCAGGAGCTTTCCTCTAAGAACCTCTACCCTAAGATACGATATCCTTTAGAATAATTGTCCTATTACAATCGATTAACTAGAACACTTATCCTATTCTAATATGGTTGCCTAGGATACTTATCCTAGGAATCCTGGGTTCCTATTCGTAAACGATTAGGCCCCTCGAAAACAACGGTTAAATCACACCCCGGTAATCGGCATCTAAATCATCGACATCAAAAATACTATTATAATCTAAACCGTGAATCGTGACACCTACCTACCTACCTACCTATTAAAAGATAGTTGATAGATGATAGTTGATAGATGATAGATGATAGATGATATTGAGCTCCGCGACAGCGCGCGACTGCGGCGACGAACAAGAAGCACCAAACACCCAAGTCCAAGTCCAAATGCAAGTTCAAACCACAAGTTCCGAAAACAAAAAAAAATCCACAAACTGGAAGAGTAGTAGAGTAGTGATGGAGGGGATATTGATATTATTTTAGATAAAGTTAATAAATAAAATAAATAAAAAATTTAATTAAAGAATGAGATAAGATAGATGTATTGAATATTTATTTATTTATTTATTTAATAATAAAAAGAGAGTAAATAAATATAAATCCTTTTTCAAATTTGATATTTTATTATTATAATCTTATAATTTAATTACCAACTAATATAAATAAAAAAGAATAAATAAATATTTATTTATGAATTCAAAAATTCATAATCTTTTATAGATTTTAATATTAAAGAATAAATATTTAAATGATAGAAGGAATAAGATAACAATTTATACTCAAGTAGACATATATTAAAATTTGTTAAATTTGTCAAATGTCTCGGACCCTCCCCTTGAAAACTCCACCCATCCATTCCATACCCTATCCCATACTCATTCCCATTCCCATTCATTGTTGCTTGAGCCCAAATCCCATATATATCCCTCGTATACTTTAAGCATGACATCCGTCATGCATGACACCCAAAACCGAAACACCATCCACCCATCCACCCATCCACCCATCCACCCATCCATCCCTTTGAAAGACCCGAATCCAAAATTCCAAGCACCTCTAACAACTAACAACTAACCTCTAACAAAAACTCAACAATCTCTTCATATGAGCCCCTTTCTCGCAATCACTAGGAATAGGAGGAAATTTCCCATCTCTCGATTCAAAAATATTAAGAATGCTCTTAACAGCCGTATAATAAGTTTCTGCCGTTCTCTCAAAACCGAGTGTATTCCATTCATTTACATCTGCTGCAGATTTGATTTCATCCCAGACTATTTTCCAATTGCGCATGGCGAGTTTGAAAGGGGCGAGGAGTGAGGAAATAGATATGCTGGGTAATTGAACCAAGGGGTTGCAGAATGTTGAGTTCCAGATATGGACGTAGAGGACTGTAGAGAGTTAGCTTTGTGCAAAAACCTGGTAGGCGAGGTTATTCTTACTATGGATCAACATCTGCATATCTTGAGCAGTTAGATGACGGCTAGATAACGGAAATGGGTCTTCCTCAGCTCTTTCCATAGGAGAGTATAGTAAAAGGAAGGCATCCTTTATCTTTATCTTTGGAAGTGGAAATCCGGAAAGATTTCCCAATTCATCATACTTTGCAGCTTTGAAATATTGCTCATTGCTTGGAAATGGTAGATCTATCTCTGCCCATTGAATCCTTGGAGTAAGATTATTAAATATGGCGAATGCGTTGTCAAGCATCATCATTATACTTGCCGTTCTAATATACGATTCTTTGCGAATCCAATCTCTAAACGAATCTTGGTCTTTGATAACAAACCCAGGAGGATGTTGTACAGTATTTAATTCTAACGAGCGATAAATCTGTCCAACGCCATGTCAGCTCAGGCTTCCAGAAAAGTGTAAATTATGATACTCACAGATACTAATCTTGTAAACCGTTGTTGCCTAACCCGTGTTCTTGCAATCTCGTTGCCTGTCCAAAATTGAACAACTACAATGAGATAAGCGCCTTGAAATTCCTCCAACTGGTATTGCAGCCATTCTTGAGATGAATTGCCTTTACGCTCAGCATAAGTTCTACCGGGTAAGTCAAACTCGTCATTAAACCCATTTATTGAGTAGATGTAGGTTTCTATGGTGTCCAAAAGAAGCTTTCCCTCCGCTGCCTCGTTTGCCTCTGTAGAATACTAAAGTTTCGTTAGCCATTTAGCCCGGGGTAGCTCAGGTTATTTAATTTTGCTTACCATTGCACCAAGACTCATAATGGAAAGAACTAAGGGTAATGCAGCTTTGCACGGATTAAAAGTAGCTTGGTGAACCATAGGTGCATGATGATGCCAATGCTTGAAATACAACTCGATATGCGCAGCAATAACTTGGGCCGTTATGTGCTCAATTGCTTCAACAACTTCCTTTGATACACCATTGGGTCCGACCTGTGAGATTGCAGCATTTCTCAACTTCCCACGTATATCATAGGCGCGTTGTTCCAGGATATTTCGATCGTTCAACATTCCGTCTGATGGCCATGGAATAAAGTTGCCTGAAGGCGACTGCCATCCGTGCTGTCTTTCGAATGTTTCGAATTCCATGTCATTGAGAAAGCCCACCCCTGTATCCATCCCCATGTTTGACGTGTATCCAAAATTTGCCATATTTTGGTGCATCATATATCTTCCGGCCCATGGCTGTGTTGTACTTTGAGGATACAAACTCATGTATTCTGCGGCTCTGTCTTTTGGGCTCATGGTAGAAGCTTTTGGAAACTCCCGCATAAACTCTGCTTCGTTCGGTAAATTCAATAAAAAGCTGATCGAATTTCGATCCGATATAGGCTCCGGAGTGCCAGCTAGTGGAGTCAAAGACCGGGGAGGTGGCACCTCGGGGCTTGGTGAAGCTTTTGTCGAAGAAGCGGAATCTTGAGTACGATGTTAGTGCAAATCATAACATGTCTTTCGGAGATGTTTAAAAGAGCATACTTGAAGTTCTACTTTTTACACAAACTCTTCCAAATTCCTTACATTTGCGACACGGTACTTCGTTGTCACATTTGACCTTTAGCCTCGAGCATTCGTCGCACGCGTGCCGTTTTCGTCCTCGTTCTAAAGAATGTGGAATAGCGGCTGATCCGCGATGGTCGCATCTGCTGAAATGATCTCGGAGAACATCGCTATGGTATATTGTTAGAAGATATTCTTGCAAAGTCGATAAAGGTACATAGTTATGTGACTTCCCGGGTACTTGCCTGCGTTTAAAGGTTTTGGAACAAAATATGCAGCTGTATGGGCGAACACCGGAATCTAGATTTTGCACACGTCAGGTCCCTCCACAATAGATAGATAGATGATAGCATAGAGCATGGCTTCGATAGTTTGAGCTCTGAAACAATAAGAGTACATACGTTGCTGTTGATGTCGAAGCAAATGTGCTTTACGTTGGAATTTCTTTCCACACTGGTTACATTCAGAGGGACTTTGAGTCTGGCTTTGAGCCTCCATTTTGACGGAACCATTATGGTGGGAACGTGGAACTTCGGATGTTTAAAGACATCTATCAGATTCAATTCATGGTTCTTGCGCAAGAGAATTTGTGGGGAAACAACGTTCAATGGAACTGGAACGGGTCTTTGCTCCTGCCGAAGCAAGCTATCTATACTAGTTTTAGAGTACTCAGGAGTGTTTAGAGTGTTATTAGTAGAAAAGTATTGAAATGGACTCAAAGGAGAAATAATAAACGGGGTTTAGCATTATTTGATCAACATAATCGGCTACGCTAAAATAAAGTGTGGCGAGGATAGATGACTAAAGACTAATACGAGTGTATACAAGTTACGTTTTCCAGTTTACTATTCACAACTCGGAATTTTATAATTTATGACGTACTACTTACCATTTATAATTTATAATTTATAACTTATAACTTATAATTTATAACTTATAACTTATAACTTATAACTATACCCTTAAATGCATCCTCCCAGCCTTGACTACCAGATAAGCAGGTAACCAGATACTTGACTTTTCCCAACGCGTAGACCCCAGATGCCCCAAATCCCATCATGGTACAAAGTAGACATTCTTAACCGCCGCTGCACGCTATACCGCTACTGCACCGCAATATACCCAGATATCGGGCTGAGGGACCGCCTGTAGATCTATTTCCGCATAAGGTTTGAATACGCTTGAAGCCAAGCTACATATGAAGTAATAACAACGATCATATAACAAACTACTTACGGAGCTGCGTAGAAATTGATTATTTGCTTTCACACCCACAGACACACACACACACCAATGACAAATGACAAGTTTCATATTTCCAATCTCCCAATTCCAAATTCCAAACTCTCATCACGATCAATCAACCCGGAGATGAAGGCGGCCCGGCCGAATCAGGCAGGCAGGCAGGCAGCCACTGTGCCACACACCAGGAATAAAAAAAGTCAAAATTAAAGCCATGTTATTTCCCGAATACCAAATCACGCGCTTATTTCAAACAGGATATACCCCGTGCAAACTCAGCCATTTCCAACCCTCATCTCCTTGACGAAACTTCCATTTTTGGATGCATCGCGGCAAACGGTCCTCGTAAAGAATTATTTCCACTCTTAATCCCATGCATGCACTGCCAACCTCATCCCATTTTCCACTAGTATCTACTTACATAACCAGCTCTCTTCCTTGAAATATTCAAATCTTCGGAGATAATACCCTAGTCGCTCGCGGATAATGGCCAGCGATAACAGTCAGCATTGTCGTTATAATCATTTACCATTCAGGCTATTAACTAAGCGCTTGACAGGCGGGTTGGAAAAAGTTCTAACCAAAATCATCGTATTCGCTTGTGTTCCAGACGGGATATTTACGTGGGAGTATTCAATGCCGGAAGATCGTTGAAATCATTATCCTCGAAAGCAGCGAGAAACCATTTCCCGTGTTTTATTTTGGCTACTTTGGGATTCGTGGCGTGACGTGTATATGATGGTATTACCGTGCAAGTACTCATGGAGAAGCCATATTGACCTCTCAGAATCGAGAACGCTCTAATGGAACTCGGGAGCTCGAGCTCGCATACAGCTGCGCAAAAACATTACCTGGACAGGCGACAAAGTAATTTTTTAACTAATCGAACGATAGAAGTTTAGAACCCATCACAGCGCTTAAGCTTAAGTGTTGGGCATAGGGAGGCTGTCTTGACGAGAATACGGCGGCCTTACACTATCGTGTCCACAGTTGCTGCATGTTTCTTTCCATTGGATATTTTGAAGATTACACTATTGTGAAGACGAATTAGCATTTCTTCCTGCAGGCAAAACCCGTTTTCAACGTGGCAAGTTGGGGCACATACAATGCAGCACTCCCATCCCCACTGAGCATTGCCGATGCAGGGCATATCGCAATAGGAAGTGGACGTCTGCAAACGTGGTGAAGTATTGTATTTCTTGGAAATCGAAAATCGTCAATGCTCAGGGAGATCTTGAAGGGCATAAAATTGCTTCTCGAGAAATCCTTCGAGTCCGAATATTGCATTCGAAGACTCAATAGTAGAAGCAGATTAAAGGAACATCATTCATTAAATATATGTTCAGATTTTTGCTTCGGCATCCCTCAGGAGGACAGATTTCTAGTAGACCATTGTGCATTTTTAGACGGAGACAGGCTGAATGTCAAAAAAAAGGCCGAACATTGTATGCTAAGAACGGCATTTACACACACACCTCACCTGCTTGCTTTATTAGGCCCTTATTATTTACCTTTATTCACGCTCTGGCACAATAATGTTGATGTTTGTAATTAAATTTCTACTAAAGCTGCGCACATCCCCAAATTTTCGAAAATGAAATTTCGCCGACGTGGTGGTAAGTTGCCAAAAGGCTCTATTATGACGATATGACCTAAGGTGTTACAGTCACCGCGGCAGTTGACCGATTCGAAAGCTAGAACGCGCCCTTATGCACCCCGCAATTTCGTGTATCCTACCTTTCTAGCATAGTAAATCACATGGAATAGTATATCGGCTTCGCAGAGGTTGTTTTCCAACCGTTATATTAGAAAGATTATCTCGTCCAACAGGACATAAACTTTGGTAGCGACAGTGATTTGTGGCATCTTTACAACTGCCCACCGCCACACTCGTGGCTGCAGGCTTCACAGCGGTTTCTTGCACACCCACAAAACAGGCCGTGCGGTACTCAAGTATATAAATGAATAGTATCTAGACGACCCGAAAAGCCGATGATACCTGATAGCAAGTGACAAATTCTGCTGCAAAAAGAGAGCCATTGTGTGTTCATGACCAACGCAGCCGACAAAGAATCAGGCCATCTTTTGATCATATCATTCATTAAGCATTATCCAGTAGACTCGTGAGCAAGCCTACATTCCCTCAACACGTACCAATGCAGACGATACTTTGCCAAATTCACGGCGCACAACATATATCATGACAGGATCGATGCACAGCGACCTCTTGTCGGAAACCACCCGGACCATCATTACCAATAAACCTTTGGCTAGTTTTCTCTTTTCCTGGTTGGCGGAACGAAAGGCTGTGTTGTGCGACTACCCCAGCCATTCATGCTCCTTTTGACGCCAAGAGTCTTTTTTACACTACCCGACCCTTGTGCTATTGCCATACTCGTGGTATGTAACGTTCTCGCCGGACGAACTAACGACATAATTGCTGGTTTCGCTGTTAGACCAGGGACGGGAACATCCGGCGCTGGTTCAGTATCAATGCTAGGTTGCTTCGCTCTCGGTGGAGAGCTAGACAGGAAGATATAGCTATCATTCTGCTCTCCTTGAATTCGATTAATACTCGGTCGAGGCAGTGCTGCACCTGTTCCTAGGCGGTGCCCTGTGAGAAGAGGTGGAAGAGTTTCGTCTTCATTTTGGGATGGCGATTGCATCATCCCTACAGCAGTGTTGTTTCGATGTCTATGTAGTTGCGCACTAGCCCTGATGTTTGTTTCCCGGAACTCATCGACTATTGGTGCTGGCTTAATCTCCTTCTTTGGCTCCTGCTTCCCGAGGAAGCCCAAAAGTGTGCCTTGGCCATTAGGTGGACCTTTAAATGAATTTTTAGAGCATGGAACTGTTCCTTTTGTTGAAGTCGATCTCATTTCTCCAATGGTTTGATTTGATGATTGTTCGCCAAGGACTTGAAGATGAGAGCCAGCACTAACAAAGCCACCACCCAAAGTAAAGTTCGATACTCTTTCCATCGTTGTCATGGGGGTATTATTATAAAATACGCCGGAAACGTTTCCCATTTGATCCTTTGTATCAAGTCGTCGGCGTTTAGGTGGTCGCTGATCCTTGGTAAAATAGGGATTTCCGTTACGGAGATTCCATTTGGACTCATCTTGTTTGTCATCCTCAGGCTCCAAGGGGTAGTATGTATCCTCAGTGAGTTCGAGGCAAGCGGAAGACTCCGCAATTGACTCTTTGGTAGGAAATGTTCGTCGTAGAATTTGAGCTAGGCATTGAACAGTATTTGAACGCAGAGGAGGACCCTTCTTGTCTAAGTGTGCTCTCAGGCCACGGGCAGAAAGAAATGGGCAGGTTGCTGTGAACTCATCTAGTGAATTTTTCAAAGGGCAACTCATGTTGAGCAAAGCCTTTGCTCGAGTCATAGCTACGTACAACAATCGTCGTTCTTCGTCAGTATCCTCTGCCCTGGAGTGTGGTATAGAGCCTTGATATGCCCCAGGAATGAAAACTATAGGCCATTCAAGGCCTTTAGCAGCATGTATGGTAGATATCGTAATTTGGGGTGTGCTACTTCCTTGGTCATCCTCTTTCTTGACTTCCGAAGCCAATGCTACATTCGCTAAAAATCGAGTGAGAGAATCGGAAGCACCCTCTTGCTCCAGACCATCAATCTGAGGGAGGGAGTCGTCCTCATAACCATTAGATATTAATCCCTGAAAATCCGTAGCCTGGGCAAGAAGCTCCTTCACGTTGTCCCACCGCGCCTTGTGAATGTCATCATGGTGTAACTCGAGCCACTTTTCATAAGATATTTTTTCAATGATAAACTCCATAATTTTTACGATTGAGTTTTCACGGTTGAGGGAGTCAGCAATCTTCTTCATACCTGTCAATATGATATCAACAAAGACAGAAAGGCCTTTTCCGACTGATGTTGTGAGCTTGGTTTTCGTCCTGCACCTTCCCTGCACGGAATCAAGGATTAGTGCCCAAAGTGTCAATTTTGATTGTTCTGCCTCCTCAAGCAAAGATTTGATCGTCGTCTCACCGATCCGCCGTGAAGGAGTATTAATAATTCTTGCCAAAGCATCGTTGTTGTCTGGTAGGTTAATAACTCGCAAGTAATCTAATAAAGTTTTGATCTCTACACGGTCGTAAAATCGGAGACCACCTGCAATATGTCAGTCTAAATGCAGAACGCAGCTAACTTCTTGAGGAAGCATTGAGCTGGTTGCAAGCTGCAAATTTGGCAGACAAGAGATGATGCTTACCGACCATGCGGTAGGCTATACCTGCTTTACCTAGCGAGCTTTCGATGACTCGTGAGAGTGATGAAGATCGTAGCAAAATAGCGAAATCATTCAAGTCCAGCAGGTCACCTGTCATACCCATCGTCCGTTGTATTTCTTGAATAATCCATTCTGCTTCTTTTTGGGCTGTTGCAAGCTTGCGTAGCACTGGTCGTGTGCCAACAATGTGAGTGGGCAAAAGAGACTTTGCAATTCTGGATGAGTCTTGCTCAATCACATTCAGTGCTGTGAGAAGTATGGCGCCCGAGGAACGGTAATTTTCCTCCAATGAGATGGTAACCGTATCCGGATATTGTCTAAGCATCCGTTTGTAGTTTTTAATTTCGGCAGCTCGAAAGCTGTATATGCTTTGATCGGGATCGCCAACGATGGTGATTCGTTTCTGATATGCAGCAAGTAACCGCATGAGATCAAATTGGACAAGGTTTGTGTCTTGAAATTCGTCAATCAAAACGGCTTCGATATTGGATACACAGGAAGGGTGAAGTCGTAAAAGCTCGACGCATCGTACAAGAAGGTCGTCATAGTCAAGCAAGTTTGAACGCTCTAGGGTCTCTTGATACTCAGCATGAACAATCTCGAATTCTTGTGCATCTACTGTTTTCTCCTTGGCATCGAAGGGTTTACTCGCGGATGCTGGACCCTTTGCTTTCAAGGAGCTTATGCGAGACCGCGCGACTTTTGGATCTATATTCAAATTCTTCCGCTTCACAATCCTTTTAATTATCGCCAGAGAATCGGACGAGTCTGCAATTCCGAAGTCTTTTCGTATTCCTATCAAATGTCCGTATCGTGCCAGGTAACGTCGCGCAATGCTGTGAAAAGTTCCCAATATCAATTTAGATTCCGTTCCATTTCCTATCAGCTTTCCAATTCTTTCCTTCATCTCTCGAGCTGCCTTGACCGTAAATGTTGCCACAATTATATTCCATGGTTGCAATCCTTGTTGCAATAGCCAAGCAGTTCGCGACGTTAAAGTATGTGTTTTCCCGCTTCCTGGTCCTGCCAATATAGCGAGAGTATCTGCTTGCGATGAAACTGCGGCTCTTTGTGAGGCATTGAGACCTGTAAGAAGATTATCAATAGTCATTTCTGTGGCTTGAGCCTGCATTGGCTAATGTTTCAGGCTTGCGTGCTTTTGAATATGGGAGGTGATTTGGATGGGTGAAATAAAATAGGCATTTGTTATTTCCTTCGCGTGAGGCCATCTAAGCCAGGCAATAAATACGGTAGAGTGTTGGAAATTTATTTTGATTCAATTACTCGGTTTTTATCCTGAAAGCTTTGGAAGAGTAATTCTATAGGAAAGAGGGTTGTTGACGCACGACGCGGTTGTGGATTAAGGACCGCTGTATTTTTATCGCGCTAATACGCGAAGTCACGCTTTTCGGATCATACATGAACAACCGTAGGATAAAATATCATTGTTTATTTAAATTTAGTTTGATGACATGAAAGTCGAATCAACTATGATAATTTTCCAAGTTAACTACGGATAATACAGATGTGATGAACTATATGAGCCCCAAAACTCCAAAATAATGCTTTACAAAGATGTTTCCAAACCATGCAATACCTAACATCCCTCTTAACAACAAAAACCATCCCATATGCCGTGCCTATATTCATGTTATGATATCAGTAGCGATGGGAAGCTATGCTAGATGACACCGCACGCCTTGCTTCTGTAACTCAAGCATCGCAGCAAGCGACCGCGACGGCCGCTCCCAACAGCGAGCTTTCTTCCGCATAAACCAACTCCACGGTACCGCTTTTTGCACCACTTGCTTCGATCAACATATCGATGTGTTTTTGCGTATTGCTACGAAATTCAGGATAATTTTCCAACACAGATCCATTATAGGCAATGACCGTGTGGGCAGAATCTGAGGGTGAGATTGATTCGGAGGCATTGCGCATGTGCCAGAGGGAGTGGACGCCAGCAGCGATGAGGCCGCTAGAGCGTAGAGTTACGCGGGAAGCTATCAATCGTAGAGCTCGTAAATCGGCTACGGTGGGGATATGAGGGGAGGGGTGACGTCTGCTGAACACTTCAATAGCGGTAGCAAGTTGGGGAGTTCTATCGCTAATGTGGTGTCAACCTTATTAGCAACTAATTTCGGAGAATGAAGCTGACGGAAGCTTCGTTAGGAGGCTATTGATGAAAAATGACTTACTTTTCAATATATGAGAGAGTTTCGGTCTCTAATGAGTACTTCTCCCTCAAATTTGCTGGCACTACTCCCCCAAATAGTCCTGCGCTCTGAATCCCATCAATCAATATCAAACGCACGATCTCGCCAATATATCCGCCACTCGCAAAATGTTCGAATGGCTGAAACTCTGGTAGAGGATGGCTTTCTCTCAATTGTTTATCCCATTTCGTGTATGGAAGAAACTTACCACCGAACATCGACAGTTCTGTGTTGACAATAACATGCTCAGCGCAATCATGCCAGGATGCAGGTCGAATGCCAAATTTGGGTTGTGAAAAGATGTGGACGGGAAGATGGGCTGCAGCGTTCAACCCAGTTCCTAATATTAGTGCGAAACGAGTGGTAGGGTCTATATATGATTTGGAGAGTAATGTTGCCGAAGAATCGTTCACAATGGCGTTCAGCTGAACGTTAAGGCCTTTTTTTAAGCAGGAATCCTCGATAAGGCCACCCAGATCTTTACCGATCAGCCCATCAGCAGCACAAAAGCCTTTTCCCATGCCCATAAGAAGACCGCCCTTGAGTGATGTTTGACTGTGAAACTACTATCAGCTGACTTTGAATTTGATGAATATCCTGGTGATCATACTCAATAGGAAAGGACCAGGACAGTCCCACAGATAAGGGTGTCTGCGAAATCTTGTGTCCTTCCTTCTCCCCAGAAAGAGTGTCCAGAATTCGGTCTGCCATCCAATCGAAGAATTCTACACCAACCAGCTGCCTTTCCACATTTTTGATCTTGAAAGACTTTAATTCAACAATCTCAATCTCCTTCCCCTTGCACTCTTTTCCCGCGAGTTTAATCAAGGCTACCCGGAAAGTCGAACCCCCAACATCTAGGGCTAAGTACGTTCCACATTCATGACCGCTAGGAAGTTGATGATTGTATGAAGGCAACATGCATTGTGGATTTTCTAATAAGCTCTCAGCAAATTCTTTTCTCAACCCTTCCGAAAACGCCAATAAGGAGGCCTCCTTCGTAGAATCTCTAAAGGCAGCTTCAACCTCATCTAAAAACTTCTTGACTTTTGCAATGGAGATGTCTTTGACGTCGACATTTTCGTCCTTGACTTTGGGAAAAGTTGAAGGCGCAATCCAAAACTTGATAATGATCTCAAAGATAGATTTAGTTTTCAGAAAAGATTTGATAAAGGCGGCATAGAAAGCCTGTCGTAATCTATGCATGGCAGCGATGAGCGGCTGCATCATATGAAGTCCTCATACATATAAGGAATCCTCAAGGAAGCCAGCACGCTAAGATACGAAGGTGCTAGGGTAGTGCTGATGCGGGCCCGCTTTGCTCCATAACACACACGACAAAGATGGAGAAGGGAACTTGGACAATTGACAGTCTAATAAGATTTTTGACTTCATTCAATCGAGTAAGAACAATGGATCCAATGGATGTAGATGTGAAAGGACAGGCGAGAGTGGTAGTGGGATAGTGGTATCCAATGTGAAAAGTACAGGCAGGAGGAATTTTACCCTCGTGGTCGTAAAAAGTATGTGGTTAACAGCGAATGGATGTACTTCTCTTGGAAGGATACAACTGCGCCATCATTCATGAAAAAAGCAATATCAACAATTGGTTACGCACTCCCAAAAATAGATTGATTTGATAGGATAAGAAGCAGCTTCAAGCCAAGAGTGAAAAAGAGCCAAGAAGAATTGGGAGTAACATCGTATCCTCCCTCACTCGGTTCGTTTACCTTATAAAATTGGATCTTAATACCGCTGGAAATAAATTAATCAAAGTTACCTTCTTCAATCGAACGAGGTCTTCAAAAGAGGCGCAATTTGATCCGTCCCTCCGTTTTGTTTTAGAGGTTGGTTGTTCTGCATTGTTCAGCAGGACAGGATTCTCGAGATGAATGTACCCCTGCATAATGACTTTCCCCATCCTTGGTAATATCAATGGGAGCATAGCATAGCATAGCTACGTAAATTAGTAGAAGCAGAGAAACATTCCTGGGCGTTTTCTGATGAGTCAAAAAATTTACAATTTTTGGCTCGTATAGTATTGAAATTACACCACCATAGGTAGTAATGTCGGTGGGTTTTTGGGTTTTCGATACAATCAATTCATTGCTTTGCTGTTGAAAGCAACGTTACAATTTGGTGGGAGGGCATTTTATTCTCCGTACAACCATACGAAAGCTTGGATGGTTCGTATTGTGCTCCGGACAAAGCTAGCTGCAATAGATATCGAGGAAATGCGAGGAACATAGGAACTTCTTCGGGAAGACAAAAAATTGGGAGATGATTTAAAGAATTAGCTAAAACATCATCTTCATTGATTCTTTGTCCCAACTTACCTGAAGATCACTTCCAATTTCCAAACGATAAGGAAGGCCGTTTGTAGGTAGTGTACATTTCCAATCCATCAATTCCGAACGGGACAAGCATTAAGCGAATGTAACTGTACAACTAGAAGAAACATCAAACGACCTTTTAAATTTCCCGATCCTTTTCCTTGAAACTTCACTGCTCCAGTACAGTCTGTACAGATCTTGAGACTTGAGAATCTTTTGAAGCTTGTACAATGTATCGTGGTGTAACTGTACAATGACCAACATTTGAATTGGTGTGTGCCCAATACTGGTCAAACCATTATCAATGATCCAATCACTTTGTCTGGTCTTGCTGACTCGGGCGCATACCATACCTGGCATACCATTGCCGTTAGTGGAGATAGATCTCTCATCGAAATCCTGGATTGATCACCAATGTGGATTTCAAGGTTGTGCCTTGTGGGGTAAGCAGATTACTATCTTTCTATCAGAAGGCTATCAGTACTAGGTCGTCGTGACGTTCCATACACCATCATAATATTGGAGGGGTGGAGTGACAAAGTCCAAAGGTCACAAACCTTGACCTGTCCAATGAATAGCGCTACCACGAGGAGATGCTATCAAGGTCGGTTGCTGGTGGTAGGATTTCCTTGGAGTGAAGCCGGTATTTGATACTATAATGAAATCTTCATGGGACGATACCGGTAGGTATGGTAGGTATGGTAGGTCAAGTCTTTGATAATTTCTTTGATTACCCTACGTTTGGTTTTATATTCACTGCTCGCATTCCGCATATTCCGTATCTGGGACATTAATCAACAGTCGAACCTTCTGTGAACTTATTATACGGCGACAAACAACCACCTTCATACTTTCATATCTACAAAAGAAAACATCCTCACACCCTTCGACATACACCACAGATTCAACTACATTCAAAATGAGACTCATCATCAGAGACGGTAAATCGGAAGCTTGTGCCTACGTTGCGCAATACATTATTGGTGAGATTCTTCCTCCAGCTCCATTACAAACACTGTTTAACATCTGATTAGATCGCATCAATGCCTTTGGACCTACCCCAGAACACCCCTTTGTCCTTGGTCTTCCTACCGGTTCTTCTCCTATTGGTATCTACAAGATCCTCGTTGAAAAGTACAAGGCTGGTAAAATCTCATTCAAAAATGTCGTCACTTTCAATATGGTATGTTCTAACCCTCGCGCACACACACAACTTCACTATCAAGGGTCAGATCACTAACATTGGTAAATTGCATAGGACGAATACATTGGCATCCCGCGCAATCACCCAGAAAGCTACCACACATTTATGTACAAACACTTCTTCTCGCACGTCGATGTCCTTCCTCAAAATGTTCACATTTTAAATGGCAATGCCGAGAACCTCGAAGCTGAATGTATACACTATGAGGAAACTATCAAAGCAAAGGGTGGCATTGATTTATTCCTTGGAGGAATTGGACCAGATGGTCATCTTGCATTCAATGAGCCTGGATCTTCCCTTGCTTCTCGTACAAGAGTCAAGACTTTGGCATATGATACCATCATTGCTAATTCCCGATTCTTCGGTAATGATCTGGAAAAGGTCCCAAAGATGGCTTTAACAGTGGGTATCCAAACTGTGTTGGAGGCCAGAGAAGTTGTCATCATTATCACTGGAGCACACAAGGCATTGGCATTGAAGAAATGTATTGAAGAAGGTGTGAACCACATGTGGACTCTCTCAAGCTTACAACTTCATCCCCATCCTATGATTGTTGTGGATGAAGATGCAACACTTGAGCTCCAGGTTAAAACTGTCAAGGTAGCTACCCCACTTTACCCCGCCATCCACTTACCCCTCCATTAGCCCTTCCATCACAACCATACTGAATGCTAACAATATATTCAACAGTACTTCAAGTCAATTGAAAAAGTTGCCGCCGCTCAAGGTTTCGAACAAATTCTTCCATCTGCTGCCCGTACAGGTCCCAAGCGTACTATACCTGTTCCACCCATGCCAGAAAGCTTGGTCAAGGAAGAACCTACCATTAAATCCCCACAACCTCTCACAACCACACTCTTAGCTGCACCAGCTACTGAATACCCAGTCCGCAGAAGCCATACTCCAGAATTGATTCCTGACCGCATGGGCAGCAGAATTTTGGCAGTTTAGTACCATGAATAGATAACTGGGAACGAATTGGTGAATGGGAGGATCAAATTGAGTTGGACGCACATAAGACAACAAAATCCACTCTTTGATAGCGGAGTTGTTGTTCTTAAGGAGTGTATTTTCGCAAAGCTTTTCTAGTGATGGTCTTTTTTCTTTTTTCTTTTTACATATTTGCAGGCACAATATGTACATTTGCATTTCTTTTGCATGATGATACAGGTACTCTCTCTGCTTACATTCATTTCTGGCCATGGCGGCACAGAAATGATTTACATTCAAAGTAAATTATCCCCAAAAACTAAATTGCTCATATTCTCACGAATGCAAATGTATTATTAGGTAGTTATTTTAGATGAGAATAATGAGATATGAATTTTATGAATATTAAGATCATTTTTGTGCTTGAGGTGCATCTATATCATGTGTATACTTGTGTTCTGTGTGTATTTTCTCATCCGTGGATGTGAATGTGGATAGAGATTGTATTCGAAATGCTTTCCTTTCTTTCTTTCTTTCTTTCTTTTCTATCCAATTAATGATAACTAACTTCGCCTAATTTTATTTATCTATTTCTGACTTATGTTCTTTTTTCTGTCTTTGTCTTTGTCTTTGTCTTTGTCTTGACTTGACTTGACTTGATTTGATTTGACTTGGGTTCTGGAAATTGTTTTATTTTATTTTATTTTTTCTCTATTCTGGAGATTGAGATATCAATCGTTTTTTGAAGATATAAATATAACGAGTCGATTTATGAGCATGTATTGTATTGTAATCTTATTTTCTTTATTCGTAAAGAGGTAAAATACATTGCAAGAAATCTGCTATAACAATCTATGCCTATGCAGTATTTTTCCGCCATGAAATTTCATTCATTCATGCCCTTTAATACCTATCTAGGTAGTAAGTAGGTAGGTAGTCATTCGTCATTTATTTGCCAACCAACACTCTCAATTGATATCAAAAGTTATTCCCAACCTTCTATCCCTTTATGCGGTGTCCATTACTTGTTCATTCATCACCTACCTACCCAACAATCTTTCTCTCCCTCTCCCCTTCCCCCTCCCTCTCAAAAACCCTAACTCCAAATTTCCAAACCTGATCCACCACTACCCTTTTCCTCCCCTCACTCTCCACAACCACATCCAGTACACACAAATCCGCATCCATTCCCCCCTCCAACCCACCCTTCCTATCAAAAACGCCCAACATCCTCGCTGGGGTCTCAGTAACCGCTTTCAAAGCCTGTGCTATGCTACAATTTGTCCAGTTTAGAAAATTACTCACGCATTCTACAAGTGTGATGCTAGATCCTGCGATTTTGTTGGTGGATTCGAGACGGAGATGGATGCCGTCTTTGAGGATGTATTCGCCGTTCCAGGAGTAGCGGCCGTCGGGGAGTCCGACGAGGTGCATGGCGTCTGTTACGAGGATTAGACCGGAGGGGTGCGCGTTGTAGGCTAGGGTTATGGTGGTGGGGTGGAGATGGATGGAGTCGGCTATGATGCCGAAGTAGGGGCGTTGGGTGATGGGTTTGAGAGGGGGGATTATGTTTTGAGTTGTGATGGGGGTGGAAGGAGGGGTTGTGGAGGGAGAAGTGCTGGTTGTGGGGGTGGTGCCGAGGAGTCCGAAGATTCCTGGGTTGCGGTGGTGGAGGGGACGCATGGCGTTGAAGAGGTGGGTTATCATTGTTGCACCGGCGGAAATGGCGGCTGTGGCTTCTTCGTATGTGGCTTCTGTGTGGCCGATGCTGAAGATGATGTTGTGGGGTGGAGAGGTGAGAGTTGGTATTAGAGAGGTCATGTGTGGAAGTTCAGGAGCAGCGGTTATAAGGCGGATATTCCCTAGAAGATTGGAAGAGCCATAACACTCTGAGAGAGTGGTGAGGTCGTTGGATTTAGGGGCGAGTAGGACAGGAAGAGGATGGATTCCATTTTTGGTAGGGGAAAGGAATGGTCCTTCAACATGAGCGCCCAGAGATTCGGTACCATCTGATGCAAGACGATTTGCTCCAGAAGGACCTAGAAAAGGAAGTGCCTGGTGAGAATTATTAGTATGGGTTCAGTGATAAATTACGTTTGGTACTCACATGATGATAAACTTCCGGACGTGATGATGTGATAGTAGGTAAATGAGAAGTAACCCCGGTCTTGATCAATAATTGATTGATTCGACGAAATTCCTTGCCATAAGCATTAGGATCGGTACCTTCTGGTATAGAAGCAAAGTCAAATCCAAAAGCTCCATTCAGTTGTGTGTCGATGAAACCTGGAGAGATAATGCGACCACCAAGATCAATGATCTCGTCAGGTACACATAAGTGTGAGTAAAAAGCTTCCTGGCTTTGGATAATCTTGCCGGTGGAAGATGATACCCAAAGATCTTGAGTAACTAAAGATTCTCCCTTTAACAAACGACAGTTTGTAAACTTGGTGACTCCAGAAGTCGAGGTTGGTAGTGCCGATGGCATGGTTGTATCTGGAGGGTTGTGGTTCCAGAGGGATTATGGTTATAAAGAGAGGTAGATGGGTAGTTGTTTAAGAAATTAGGTTGGGGACAAAGAGAAGATGATTGAAATTGGGTATGATGGGAAATGATGAATGATGCCACATCTCATTCACCGGAAGATTCTATAAACTTGAAGCTGGGGATTCACTCGTACGCAGTTACTTACTTGTAGGTAGTAGGGACAGGTACTTACTAGCATATGACCATGCCGGGCATACCTATATCTAGACGCCTGCCATAAAATGGTTTGAGAGTGCAAACCCAACGCTAGATTCAACACATGATAAACTCAAATTTTGAAGTTACTTATCGATTGTACCGTACAATGAATGAGTCAGTATCATGCATCATACATCCATCATACATCATACAACCACACATCATACAATCATACATCACATCATATCACATCACATCACACATCTATCTACCATATCGCAGCGTTGGACTGGTATAGTTGTAGTGGATTGAGTGGAGAGGTGGGAAGGTGGGAAGGTGGGAAGGTGGGAGACGTGGAGAGGAGACGAGTTAACTGTTACCATCAATGTTGATCTGATGGATGGTGATCTGATGGATGGTGAATGGAAGTCTAAATCTCAAATACATATGTAACGTCGTATCCTATCATGGGATCGTCGGAATGTCGGTGGTTTGTAAAAAATGACGATGGTCGAATAATAATCCAGTTGTCAAGCACACTTGGAAATAACTTGATGGTAGGTAGTAGGTAATTTGACGCCAAGTCACCGAGATTACATAACCGTATTTCTGTTGGAAGAAATATTCAATCGTTTCTCTTTGCTCAATAATAATAAGGTAGTGAACATTGAACACCCAAGTGAATCAATGCATCCGCACGTGGAGTAGCACAGAATAAATCTTTTAATCCCCGATGATTCCCCGGTATAACCTCCACGTCATGTGACCATTTTCGGAGGGGGAGTTCAAACGATAACATCCTAGATAATACCAACCACTTACATTTGCTCAGGTTGGTTACACCAGTTACACCAAGCTGCCGAATATGTGAGGCTGATGATCATATATCAGAAAAACATCTTTTGCGCACTTCTTGAACAGTGGCGAAGAGACAAGAGTTGTGATGAAAACGCACATCTTCAATTTCACTCACATCGCACAAGTCCAGTAGTACTCTTCACATATCATGAAACCCTGATAAAGGAAAGCAGAGCACCAGGCCATCTCAGCGAACGTTGCGCTGAAAACTTATAGCCTTGTTACACTTATCCGATCACAATTACGTTGAGCTCAAAGTGAACAACGACATCTGTACAGCAGCGACTACCAGAGATGGACGTTACAGAGGAGGAGCTGGATCCTTTATGGAAGGATCTCGATTGGTAGGTTATGAGCCACTTATACAGAGGCTGAGTAGTACGCTGACAAAATGAAGGGCTATGGGACAGTGAGTCTATTCTTAGTTTGCTGAGCTGTATATGGTAACAATTTACGGCTTCGCAATAATGTGTTTGACCATATGTACTGATAAGGAATATCTGGTTCTAGATGCTTTATGATGGGATTTGAAGGGACCGTGGTTACTCCTCAGATCAGGACTCTTATTGAAGATCATCACCTAGGTGCTATCCTGTTGTCGACGAAGAATATGAAGTGTAATAATTTGTATTTCTTATTCTGCTTGTAGTGTTTCTGTTCTTCCATCGTTTCGTAATTCAATGGCTAGATGGCATTGAGCTTGGGCTTATCACGTTGATGGGTATTGACCAGCCATGTGATTTGTCTTTCACTCATATATTCACGTGCATTGCTTTCATATGATGTTATTGTTCTTCAAGCTTCCTCGAAAGCAGACGTTAACTTGAGTAGCTGCCCGCGAGACAGCAAATCTAGTACAGGAGCTTCAAGCGATCGCACATCAAGCCGGACATCTAGTACCTTTAATCATTGCTCTTGATCAAGAAAATGGCGGCGTCAATAGTCTCTTCGATGAGGATTATATCTGTCAATTTCCTAGTGCGATGGGAATGGCAGCTACAGGGTCACCTGAGCTTGCATACGAAGTTGCTAATGCCACGGCCAAAGAGCTGTCAGCAGTTGGAGTTAACATGATTATGGGTCCATGTCTTGATGTTCTAACAAATGCTCGTTATCAACCTTTGGGTGTCAGAGCTACTGGGGATGATCCTCAAGAAGTTTCTCAATATGGCATTGCTGCCATGAATGGATATAAGGATGCTGGAATCGCTACCTGTGGGAAACATTTTCCATCTTATGGGAATTTAGATTTCTTAGGATCATCTCTTGATATGCCCATCATTACAGAGACTCTTGAACAGTTAAGTCTTGGTGCTCTTGTTCCATTTAGAAATGCTATTCGTGAAGGAATGGATTCTATAATGGTTGGTGGATGTGCTATAGCAAATGCTGGTTTGTTTGTCTCCCCCATTAATGAATGGAATCATTAACACTACATAGGAATGAATGTTATGCACGCTTGTCTTAGTGACCAGGTTGTGGATGATCTCCTACGTAACGACCTTGGATTCAATGGTGTAGTTGTTTCCGAGTGTCTTGAAATGGAAGCGTTAAGTCATGATATCGGCGTCAGAGGTGGTACAGTCATGGCAGTAGAAGCTGGATGTGATATGGTTCTTCTCTGTCGTTCTTACTCTGTTCAACGAGAAGCCATTGCAGGATTAAAACTCGGTCTGGAAAACGACATGATTTCTCGGGAACGTATTAATCTGTCTCTGAAACGAGTACTCAGGGTTAAATCACAATGCACATCTTGGGCTAAAGCTTTAAATCCTCCGGGAATCAACCATCTAGCATCTTTACATCCTCATCATCTCGCTCTATCGACTAAAGCATACGACCACTCCATAACCATCATGAGAGACAAAGGTCATCTACTTCCACTGTCGAATAGTTATTCCGAGGATGATGATGATCTTCTCCTTCTCACACCTTTGGTAAAGCCATTACCTGCGTCAACCGCAACTTTCAATAACGAAAATTCAAAATCTGCCAATACTGAATCTGAAAAGTCACACAGATCATCAATCATGAGCGGTGAAGGTGTATTTCGAGAATTAGGAAGGACTTTAGCACGTCAAAGACACGGAAGACTACTTCATACATCATATACCGCAAACGGTGTTCGACCTGTTCATGAGAATTTGATTAATAGAGCAGGGACTATTATCATCATAACAGCTGATGCAACACGAAATTTATATCAAAATGGCTTTACAAAACATGTTGCGATGATGTGTTCAATGCTTAGTTCAGCTGGCAAGAAGAAATCATTAATTGTGGTTTCGGTTAGTTCTCCTTATGATTTTGCTATGGATAAAAGTATTGGAACATATGTTTGTACTTTTGATTTTACGGAGACAGCTATGAAAGCATTGGTGAGAGCATTATTTGGTGATTTTGTTCCTCAAGGAACATTACCTGGCACACTGAGGAAAAGTAGGAAAGTACAAAAATCTAGACAACATTGGTTGGTGGAGAGTTATAATAGAGATAGAGATGCGAGGGGTCTTCAAGCACTCATTACATCTATTGAAAAGACGACGCCGCCGAATCAACAACCTGCATTAGCTGGTGCAACAGCAGATTCATTCGAATTGGTATGTCTATTCTAATGCTTTTCATAACTCATAGAAATTTGCATCTCCATTTACATATTAAAATCACTAACACTATTGTCCTTCTTTCCAGCCACCAGCATCAAACAACACCCCACTCGAAGAATCTCACTACGTCGTCCGCAACAGCAGTACTCAAGCACTCTTCGGATTTTGCTCCACCACCTACTCCCCAAGTACTCACACCGGTACTATCTCTACCCTCTTCGTTGACCCCTCCAAACGTAACCTCTCAATCGGACACTCCCTGCATCAACGTGCTCTCCGTCACCTCCTCCAAAAACCCAACATTACCCACCTTCAACTCGGTTCTACCCTTCCAGCCATCTATCTCGGTATCCCAATGAGCGATCTAACCGAAGGCGCACGTCTCAAACGTTGGTTCGCAACAAATGGCTGGGACGTCCTAACCCCACGATTTCTCTACACATTAATAATCCGCAACCTCGCACTTTGGACACCACCAGAAGGGTTACTAGCAACCATCCAACGAGTATCCCTCCAATTCGATCTAATCCACGGGCCATCAAACTCCGCAACCCAAGTCCTCGATTTCGTACAAACCCACTCGTCAAGTGTCGAAATCCACAGTCTCTATAATCTCGCCATCATGGATCCTAAATCTTGCGGTATCGTACGTGCTAAATCACCAATCGATGGTTCCCTCGTTGGTACCGTTATTATATCTCGTTCCGATACATTGCTTTCGCGCTGGATGCCTGTACTTTCTTCTTCTCCCTCTTCGTACTCTCATTCTAACTCTCATTCTGGCTCGAATTCTAATTCTCACATAAACCCAAATAATGGAGAAGGTAAAGAAAAAGAAGATAATAGAGAGGGAAGTGGAAATGGAAATAGGAATGGGAATGGAAATGGAAATGCAGTAGGGGGAATCCTAGCCCCAATCATCCCATCGAATAACGCGCAGAGAGAAATGATTTTGCAGGGTTTAGTCATGTTGAGTATTCGACAGAATAAAAATAAGGGGGATGGGAAAGGAGTCGTGTTGAATTGGGTGGTGGGTGGTGATAGGGATGTTTTGTTAGGGATGGGTTTCGATGTTTTAGAAGCGTGGGAGGAGGTTGTTTGTTCGGTTGAGAGGGTGAGTTTATTTTGATATATTTTTTTTTAGGATGCGATGGAGATGAGATGTGAGAAGATATGATATGCTAACGTGTATATTTTTTTTATAGTGGAGTGAGATGAATCTAGGTTGAGAAGAGAAGGAAATGGAAGTGAAAGTTGGATATGCTGCTATCTTTTATGTATTTTATATAGAGAAATTTGTCAATCCGGATTATTATATATGAATTTTTATATATATCTCTGGATATATCTATCACTTACATTATCTTATAACCCGTCATCCGTCTATTCCGTATCTTCATCAACAGCATGTATTAAAATAAATCTCTCGAAATGAGAGTCCATCCCTATATCTATATACACATATACGATACCAGTCAACCTACGCATAGCCCCTACAGGAGATAGACAATCACAGCCACACACATATATATACACACACACGAATTTATATCTATACTCATATTTTCCATCTCCACGTTCTTATTCGTCTCCTTGATTATTATCATTATCACCGCATACATATGGAGCCATCCACCATCATAAAACTCCCAGCCACACCAATCCAAAAATGCAAGCCTCAAAAATACTTGTTTGTTTGTTTGTCTTTTTGATCAATACTCTATAAGGTAAAAAAAGAAACACTATAGCCTCTTTTATTAGGGGAAAGAAATATTATATATTTATATTTATATCCATCATATTTATACTCATCTCAATCCCTCAATATCATAACTAATCTTACATCAAAAGTACTACCTACATATTACCTATAGCTAGGTATAATATTTTATAATATTTTATCCTTTTATCCTCTTCTAATATCCAATCCAATCTCATCAATCCCACTACATATTCTCCAATAATTCGAATTCCCCATCGTATCCCAAATTAGACTCATACAGTTCAAATACTCCGTACAGTAATATGGAGTAACCATAGGGATTCGAGTGGATTCTTTCAAGTGGATTCTTCTGCGGTGGATTAGTCGGAGTATGTATGTATGTATGTACAGTTGGATGTTTTGTTGCATGTCGCAAAACCAATACTTGTTGTTGAAAATGAAATGAAATGAAATGATGGGAGATTGGAAGGTTGAAGGAGCGGAGGGAGGGAGGAAGGGATTCTTTTACCGCTTTTTCGGGAGGGAGGGATGTTTTTATGTTTGGTGTGTATACGGAGTAGATGATGAATGGATAATATAATATGTATTTATTTGTTTATTTAATGATTTCAGTATATCTGATACTGGGAGAAAAGAAAAGTTTTTATACAATTGAAATTTTCCATCTCAAAATTCAATTCATCGCACCATCCATCCATCATTCATCAATCAACAAATAAAACGAACAAACAAAAGAGCGAAAAAAGAAGAAATGCATCCTAAGCATCAGCTCCGCCAAAACTGCCAAAACTGCCAAATCAAATAAATCTCCACTCCACTCACATACATAAAAATCCATCTCCATCCATCATCACTATCCACGGTGAAGAAAATAAGCTTATCAACATACTCCATACCCAAACACCAAATGTTGCACATCGTCAAACCAACCATGAGCTCTGAGAATTTGATCGAGGGAATTTGTTGCATATCTACTGACGAACCATGATTTTGTAGTATTTGTAAGATTGTATTAATTAATTGTGTTGGTAAATGAGTAGAGAAGGATTTATAAGGAGTTGGATTGGCAGGTACACCACACCAGTAGATGGGTAGAGAATTATCTCCACACCTTCATCTCATTGCTTACATCTTTTATATCAAATATTACATCACATGATTTACATAATCCTTCTAAACATTCGACAGGAACGATAGACAGATGATTCATTCTCAAAATCATCATACAGTAGCAATACTAGGTACCAACAAATCACACCAAAATAGATTTACACACACCAAACCAAGAATTTCACAATCCAAACAGGCTACTCTCGTAAAACACAAAACACAAAACACAAAACACAAAACACAAAACACAAAACACAAAGCCCCCAACTTCCTAACCAAGGTAGCCAAGCCAAGTACCCAGCTACCACCCGCCCACCAGCTAGCTCTAGCTCATCCTCTTTCCCTCCTCCATCCCATCCCTCCCGCCCCCAAAACCCACCCCCAATTTTCAGCCCGCAACTAAACCCCCTTCATAAGATCCTACATCAAAAAAATGCACACTACACTCGATCTATATCATCCACCCATCCAATCTGCATCTCTGAACGCTGTTAAACTCTTATGTTGCACATCTACGAACGAACTATAAATTTCTAGCTTGACGGATTGATGGATTGATGGATTTCTCCAGATTTAATCAATCAAGTTGATATGATCAGCAGATGAGTTGATTAGGTTAACTTTATATCATCCATCCATCCATACATTATCCATCACCCATCACCATCAAGCTGAAAATCCAAAAGCAAAAAAATACCAAAAATATAAATGGCGCACCCCCATACCCATATATACAACAAAATCCCACCAGTGAGTGAGTGAGTGACCAGCCTAACTAACACATTCGCCTGGCCTCGCCTGGCCTCGCCTCGCCTCGCCTCTCCTCTCACCCCCAAACTCTAACCAAGTTTCTAAGCAACAACCCCAAGCAACCCTAACCCCATTCAAAAAACCATACATGAGAACCTACGAAAAATTCATCAAAGATCCAACCGCGATGTTCCGAATGACTTTTGCGTTGTTTTGTTGCATGTCTGTTGACGAACCATAAATTTTAGCTCTGTTTCTCTCATTTGTCATTTGTCATTTGTCATTTGTCATTTGTTTGGGATGGAAGGAAGGAAGGGAAGAAGAGGAGGGTGGATGGAGGAGTTGATTTTGATATTGATGTCCACATCTTCGAGGCCTAATTTTTCTGCTTCGATAATTCCAACTTCATTACCGTACGGACGGTACTAATCTTTGTTTCCGACTTCTAACTTTCCTCTCGAGTCTCGAGTCTTGGGTCTCTTTGAATTTATCCGGATGTTTGACTTGTATATTTCTTTATTCTTACCGAGATAAATAACATCAAAAATTGTATAATCTCCTAAATGATCTTCATTTCTTCAAATCTTTAGATTCTTTATGAATTAGTTTATATATATAAGTATTTATAAATTATAAGATTAATTAAATATAAATTAAAAAACATTAAGATTATAATATTTTAAAATAATTATTAATTTTTTCTATAATAGAATCTTTTAAATAGTAACTTTTATTTTTTATTTATCTATTTTCAAAAAGAGCGAGGCGGGAGAGATATACATAGTCGAGTATATAATAATAAATAAAACAAAACAAATAAACTCAGTCAATCTCTTTCATCTACTCATTCTCCCTCATCCTCTCAAATATCAACTCTCATCCTTTCCCCCGGTTAACCTCATCCATCGTCTTTATCTTTCTTAATAGTATACAAACAAATATATAAATATACTATTCTAAAATTTCATCTCATCCCCTTTCCTTCTCTCCTTCCCATCTTCTTCCCTATATTATCCTCCCACCCTCCCACCCACTCTTCAACCCATCCACCCATCCTCCTTTCCTCCCTTCATCAATATATTTCTAATTCCAATTTCAATTTCAATAATCTAATATCTAACATCTAATATCCCAAACCTATAATCAAATATACACACCCATACACAAACACCACCACCACATAAACCAAACCATCTCCCCATCTCCCCATCCCCATCTCCTCTTCATCCACCTCCCCATCCACCCCACATCCTCCCACACCTCCATCCTCCCACACCCACCCATATATATCTCCACCCCACCTCAGTACTCAATACTCCATACCCACTGAATCCTCAACAATATCCATAAAATTCATAATCCTACTAAACCAAAATCTACTACTTCCAACACCATTTCCATTCTTCTTCTCTCCTTTCCATTTCCCTTTCCATCTCTCCATCTCTCCATCTCCATCTCCATCTCCATCTCTCCATCTCTCCATCTCTCCATCTCTCCATCTCTCCATCTCTAACCCCTCATTTTCAATCTCCCTCTCCCATATCCCCTTGCACCCCGACCAACTCCCAAAACCCCCAAAATTCCATCCATCCATCCAAATCCCATACGTTCCATCATAACCTTACATCTCCCAACCCACAAACCAGAAATCCCTTCCTTCTTCTCAAAGTAACGACTGCTTACTTGTGTTCGAGAAAAAAGAATTCTTGATTTAATTACTCCATACCAGCTCATATAAAAAGGTGTGTGGAGAAGAGTAGTTTGCCTGCCATTGACATATTGAGACCCTTGAAGACCAATTGACCTATTTTCTGAAGCTTTAGAGGAAAAGGGTGAATGGAGATTAACCTAGTATGGACAATACAATACGAACAACTCTTAATCATTCGCTCTTGGTTTTCACACATTTAAATTGGATACCAAACGGTATCATCACTCAAATTGTTAAAAATCATTCATAATTCTATAAAGGTAGTTACAATTCATGGTCCTACCAAGCAATAACTTTCAGACCCAGCAATCATAATCCATTCATTCCATCAACGCTACCAACATCTGATATCATAATAACCCCTCAAAACTTGCATTCGCTATTTACTCGCCTGCTTTAACGATTTTACAGATAAGATCGGAACCACCAACCGAATCTCCCTCCTTGATTTGCATACTGCTAACCTTACCAGCATGTGGCGCAGAGATAACCATTTCCTAAATTCATGATTAGTAAATAATTCATTTCATCAATAATGGCGACCCATAGAGGAAAAACTCACCATCTTCATAGCACTCAAAACAGCGAGAGGATCACCCTTCTTAACCTCACCACCATCCTTAACTCTCAACTCAACAACCACACCTGCCATAGGAGCTCCAACTTGGCTTGAATCTCCTGGATCAGCCTTTGGTCTACTCGTGTTCTCAACAGCTGCATTGTTATCATCAACAGTAACTTGTCGGACTTCACCGTTCATCTCGTAGAAGACCTCTCTCTGTCCAGTGGTATCTGACAGTGGACCAACAGCAAGAAGCTTCAAGATCAAAACCTTACCCTTCTCCAGCTCAACATGGAACTCCTCACCAATTTCTGGTTTTGAGAGGAAGTATCTAGTTGGAAGGACACTCAAATCACCGTACTTCTGAATGAATTTTCGGTAATCATCAAAGACCTTGGGGTACATGGCGTAACTTGCAACATCACACTCAGTGACGCTGCCCCACTTGGAATGGATATCTTTCTTAATTTTAGCCAAATCCAGTGGGTCAAGGTAAAGACCAGGGCGCTTATCAAGCTTGCGTCGGCCACGGAGAGCGTTGGTTCTCAATGGTTCTGGGAAACCGCCGTATGGTTGACCCATCAGACCTTCAAAGAAATCCAAAACGGAACCTGGGAAGTCCAATTCACCAGCTCTAGCTTGAACAGAATCAAAGTCGAGTTTGTTGGAAACCATGAATTGTGCCAAATCACCAACAACCTTAGATGTTGGAGTGACCTTGACAACATCACCAAGTAAGTCGTTGGCTTGCTCATAAGCTTTCTTTGTTTCGGCCCATTGAGCACCAAGGCCAAGTTGAGATGCTTGGAACATCATGTTGGTCAATTGACCACCTGGGATCTCATGCTCATACACGTCGCTGTCGGGACCAGCTTCGAAAAGTTAGCAATTGTTATAGAACAGGAGTTTGAAATCTGGGAGTGTATTGTGAAATATTGTACTTACTGAGATGGGCTTCGAAAGGTGAATACAAGAGACGGAGTTGGGACCAGTATGAATCAATGGCTCGAACATGGTGAACGTCCAATTTTGGTTCAAGTTCGGAGCCCTCCAAAGAAGCAAGGAAAGCTCCAACACTTGGTTGAGATGTCATGCCAGACAAACTATCAGTAGCGGTGTCAACAACATCAGCACCTGCATTAGCGGCAGCAACCATAGATGCAACACCAGTACCGGCAGAATCGTGAGTGTGAACGTGAATTGGAAGATCTGGGTACTTCTTGCGAAGGGCTCCAATCAACAAGGTAGCAGCTCTTGGTTTCAGAACACCAGCCATGTCCTTAACACCCAGGATGTGAATCTTAAGGTCCACCAACTTTTCGGCCAAAGACAAGTAGTATTCCAAGTTATATTTCTTTGCGGGGTTCAACACTAGAGCAAGAGTAAGTCAGTAATTCTTAGTATGAAGGGGTTTGGAGAGAAAAGGAAGTAAAGCTATCACGCCATAAAGCTCTTCAATATCTGAAATGCTATCAACAATTGAAAAGACTTCAATGTCCAAGATAATTTCAGTATTTGAATAGACCCTTTAGGATGAATGTAACGTTGCCCGTCCCACAGAACTTTCAATGTTCGGACTAAGCTGTACAATTGAGAAAGCATTCCAGAAGGAAATACATTTAGTCTCTTGGAAGGGATAAAATGTCCAGATTGCCATGAACAGTTGAGAAGACTCTCAAAAGGAAGTAAAATTTCTCTTTTGGTACAACTCTTCAATTTCGTAACGGTATGGAAAATTCAAAGATCCTCCAGAGTACTGGGAGAAGGGGTGAAAGAAAAGATGGGGAGGTGTATAGATATATCAAAAGTGAAGAAACGAAAATGAAACATAGGGAATGAAACATCCAAGCCGAGTCAAGCATTGGGTAGTACGTACTGTCACCTAATTTAGAAGTTAGTATTCGGTAACGCTATCACAGTGGATAAATCACTAACCTGAATAACAAATAGTTCCTTCAACAACACCACCGGCCTTGTGTACAGCATTAATACCAACCTCGAGCTGATCAATGTCGTTCAAAGCGTCGAAGACTCTGAAAATATCAACACCATGCTTTTTAGCTTGCTCACAGAAGTGAAAGATAGCATTATCCGGCAAGGAGGAGTAAGCAACACCGTTGGCTCCACGCAACAACATTTGGAATGGAATGTTTGGAACAAGCTTTCTCATCTTTCGAAGTCTGTCCCATGGATCTTCGTAGAGGAAACGCATGGCAACGTCGAAAGTAGCTCCACCCCAACATTCCAAACTGAACAAGTTGCTGTAAGCGTGGCTTGTCTCCTTTGCAATGTTCAAAAGATCAACTGTTCGAACACGAGTGGCAAGGAGCGATTGATGGGCATCACGCCATGTTGTGTCCATGATGAGACATTCCTTGTTTGCCCTGACAGCTTTGACAAATGCTTCAGGACCTTGTTCAAGAAGGATGTTTCTCCATCCCTTTTTGGATGGTACAGAGGTATCGATCTTCTTTCCGCTCGCATCAAAGAGCTCTGGCATGATGATTTCACCCTTGAATTTTGGCTCTCCCATTTGACCTTTAATGCTACTTCCATTGACAGCAATATCTCCAAGATAAGCCAACAACTTTTGGGCACGATTTTGACTACCGACCAAATCGAACAGTTCAGGGGTATCGTCGATGAATGTGGTCCAGCAGTTGCCTTCGATGAAGGTAGGATGAGTAAGTAAAGTAGCCAAGAAAGGAATGTTAGTCTTAACACCACGGATACGGAATTCGATCAAGGCACGAAGAACCTTTCTTCGAGCAATCTCATAAGTAGATCCTTGACATGTACATTTGACCAACATGCTGTTATATAGTCAGTATTTGCTTATCAAGGATGGATGTTGGAAGAAGATGAGAGAATCATTACGAACCTGTCGTAATGAGGAGTAATAACAGCGCCGGCGAATCCATTACCACCATCAAGACGAACTCCGTTACCACCGGCTGAACGGTAGACCTCAATCTTTCCGGTATCTGGTGAGAATCCTTGTGCAGGATCTTCTGTGGTAATACGACATTGGATAGCAAAACCTCTGGTAGAAATGCGATCTTGTGTGAGACCCAATTGAGAAAGTGTTGCACCTGCAGCGATTTGAATTTGTGCTGCAATAAGATCAATTCCAGTGATCTCTTCCGTGATGGTATGCTCGACCTGAATACGTGGGTTGATTTCAATAAAGTAGTATCGGTTCTGTTGATCAACCAAGAATTCAGCTGTTCCTGCGTTACGGTAGTTGACCGACCTGGCAAGTTTGACAGCATCATTCAAGAGGTTATCTCTGACTTCTTGTGGAAGATCCTTAGCTGGTGCGATTTCTACCACCTTTTGATGTCTTCGTTGTACGGAACAGTCACGCTCGTACAAGTGAACAATGTTTCCGTGGTTGTCTCCTAAAAGTTGTACCTCGATGTGCTTTGGTTTGTCAAGGAATCGCTCCACGAAAACAGTTCCATTTCCAAAGGCAGACTTGGCTTCGGATGTGGCACGGTTGAAAGCATCTTCGAGATCTGATTGTTGTCGGACAACACGCATACCACGTCCACCACCTCCATATGCCGCCTTGATGATGATTGGGAAACCGAATTCATCGGTGAATTTCTTCACATCCTCAAATTTTTCAACAGCGCCTTCAGTACCTGGAACAACTGGGACACCGGCTTTGATAGCAATTGCTCTGGCAGATACCTTGTCTCCAAGAGCATCGATAACGGTTGGGGAAGGTCCAACGAACTATACGGCGGGTATTATAAGTTACAATCCTCAAAAGTACAAGACGATGGATGTTCCACTTACAATAAGTCCAGCCTTTTCAACGTTTCTTGCAAACTCGGCGTTCTCGGAAAGGAAACCATAACCTAATGGAATATTAGACAGATGTCCCGATGATCATGATAAATTCAATCTTCATACCAGGATGTATCATTTGAACGCCATGTTCAAGAGCAATCTTGATGATTTCGTCTCCTGCCAAGTATGCACCAACCGGTGTATATTGACCCCGCTTGCCGATAACATATGCTTCATCAGCCTCTGTAACACCATGTAGTCAGCCTCTCTTCACCGTGTATAATTCGCAGATTGCACTTACTCTGCCTATGCATGCTAAGACGATCCTCATAACTACAAACTCGGTCAGCCAGGTGTCCATTATATGATTATCGCCAAGGTGTTACCTAAAGACCGCGACTGTTTGTAGGGAAAGCTCGTGGGCCTAGAAAAAGAGACGAGTCAGTCTGATGCATATAGAATCTCTTGGAAAGGATACTAGGGCTATCGAGGACAGGACAAACAAACTTACTGTACGGAAAATCTAAAGAGCAGGGAAGTCGGGTCAGCACATTCTGCATTTATCGGCTTGAAGCAATTGGACGATAACATACACGAATAGCTACACAAACGTTAGTTGAGTCACATAACACAACAGTAAACAAAAATGGATTGGTTGATGGAAAACTTACGAATTTCACCACGATTGGCCACTGTAGATCACAAGAGATTTATATTAGCATATACTGCAGGGACTTGAAGATTGGCGGATAGGTTATGACTGATAGATTGATTGCTCACCAAGAATCTTCTTCAGTTGCATAATAGAGGAGTTAGCTCTAATGCGATGAACGGTATGTGGGTGTTTGAGATCGGAACCCTCCTCGATAACCTCACTGTAAGCTCCATCTCCGTGAGGACCTTTCTCATCGTGGTGAGCCATATTGAGATTTGTGATGGTGTAGTTGTCGGATTTGGTTGTATTGTTGAGCTTCTTGCTCGTTGGTCTTAAGAAGACGGACGGAGGGGCTCTCGGCTTAGGTTCGGCCCAGGGATAACGTTAAGCGTATAAATAATGGAGGGGTTAAGTTCGAGTGTGGGAGCGAGGGACCCGGGAGAGCTTCTAGAAAGAAGCTACTGCTCGTAACAATATATTGTAAATTAGTGGAACGCGTACACTGTACTGCAGAAACGCTCTTGAGAACAATTCGTATGCTTTGTTTTCTCGTAAAAAGATAATTAAATGTCTTTTTATGTGGATAGACGGACGAGCAGGATGACTAGGAGGACTAGACGGGTATGAGGAAGAAGAAGGAGGAGAAGAAGAAGGGAAACGACTAATTCTCAGAATGAAGGAATCTTCTTGACTTTAATGGTCCTATTTAATTTTCTCAAGTAGTGAATAGACCCGAGTTTTCCTTGGTGATATTGAGGCTTGTTCAAATGCAATATGGTGAGGGGCAGCAATTTTTTGACAAGGTTTATTTATACTCTTCTAACGCCTAGGATTTCTTGGGCTTTCTTGGTCAAATTCATCAAAATAATCGCTCACTTGGCAGGTGCATTTCTCTGTATTCTTATTGATACTAGGTAAGTCTTGGACGTTGGACTTTGAAGCACCAGGTGGAGCAGGGCTCTGATCACATCGCCATCGCCGTCACAAGAAACGCAACGCAACGCAGCGCAGCTTCAATTTTGTTTGTTTGCTTCATTCACTTGGCTGTCAGCCACTTTTTCATGCTCTTCGTGAACTGAAAAAAGAACCTGATCTATAGGTCATACCACTGCTGTCAACCTAGACTACTGTTATTCTGTACTGGAGAGGCCTGAGTGCTTCGCACGGGAAGGAACCTGAACCAATTTGATAGACCTCAGCTAAAGTTTCCATTACTGGGACGTACAGCATACTGCTAGAGAAATCTAACGCCATGTATTCATCGCCAAGTGAGCATTTTTGTTTGTAGACCTCCAACCTTAGAGCAAAATAGACCCCACTACCTGTATGAAAGACCCGTCCATCACTGCTTAAAGTTTCAATCCATTAATCTAAGATCGGCCATCCCATTCTTACCGTGATCTCCATTTCCATTTCCAGTCGACTCATACTCGAGTAAGATTCTAGGTCTTCAGGTCACTGATGTTACATTGCAATATCAAAAGCCCAGATATCTGATCCACCATCTATCAAACTTTCCGCTATAGGATTAAGCTTCGGAAATGTCTCCATGTATTTGGACCGAAGTGAGCGTGCTAAGCCCCGAACCAATCATATAACTACGATAATGACAGATCTATGATCTTCAACGAATATCAATATCAAATCCGAAGTAAGATTTCTTAAACGGCGTCAAGAAAGAACTAATATCAAAATATACAACGTGATTCAATTGTACAGTGAAGTTTTGCAAGGGACAGCACTCAGCATATAGTAAGGGTCTCTGTTGTAAGTGTCCCAACAGAGAATACACCTCATAGTCAAAATATCCACTGCATCACATTTACCCCCCTTCATCACATACGCCAACGTTAGCGAGGAAAAAAAAATGCACACATACTGTACAATGTGCATACAGACTGTACTACTCAAGCATGCCAAAGAATTATGTACCTCATTGCCACGGACCAATGCATTATTGCTCCGCGTCTACCCCTCCACAGCACATCACATCATCCACCAGCCAGCCGGCATGCAGAACAGCGCGTGGGATATCCTCATGTATTCGTAATTTTGTACCAACTGTCTACCGTCCAATCCGAATTAACATCGAGCCAGCCGCGCGGGATATCCTCAGGTACTCTGTTGGTAAACCAATAGCCAACCATCCAATATAGACCAACATCCATCTGTCCATTGATTCCATTCTTCCATATCTCCGTAATACCTTATCCTCCACCCTCACACAAATTTCCACTTATCATATGCATCCTCATCCATCATCCCCATCTTCCAAACGTCCTTCATGATTCATACTCATCGTATCGCATCTCAAAAATATTCACGCAGTGTAACATCTGTTTATTTTTTTTTGGCGGCTCAGGTGGCTATCGTGATCGTGGGGTTTTATTGACTTTTGATGTGATGCGAAGCATGGTCAATGCCGAGGACCGGTGATGTTATCGGCAGCCCAGACCAAGGCGTTGAACTCATAATTTCATATATTTCATCTTTTTAAGATTTAGCAAACGGTGATCACAACCTTATAATTCATATTCATAACTTTAAATCTATACATGCGATATCGCCATCCCTATTTGATTGCCGAGGCTAACCTCTACACTTCCCCCCTCCCGCATGATCCCACCTATTATCTCGCTCCTACTCGTCATCTAATTGTCCGAACCCCTCCTAACTTGCAGGTATCAAGTATCATTCTTTGATCTTCTACTTTTCCTAATTCATACTCAAATGCCTCCCACTAATCCATCCAAATACCACCCTCTGCTTACATCTTAGTAGACCCAAGCTAGTGGGGTACCAGCCACGCATTTCCTGAGCTTCTACAAACGCCAAGCCGGCACGCCAATCTGCCAAGTAACTTCTCTACCTAGACATATCTACATCGCCTCAACTCGCCAAGCTATTATTTCAGATCTAAGTGTTTACACTCAACTATCCAAAAGTTTTGCACCCAACTTCGTGGTTTCGGCGCGTAGCCGGTGGATGTCATAGCCAACCAAGAACCAAGCTACTTGGCATCAAAACATCCATTAAAAAAAGTTCAAAACATTTTTTATTTTGCCAAAATGTGTACAGTTACATCGTGAAACACTACTGCAGAATTGGCATTCTTGGCCATCACAGTGCAGGCCGTCACAGTGCAGGACATCTCACTCTTATCTAAGATCCTACACACCAAGGCGGCATCAGCGGAACGGCGCGAGCACGGCTCTTCTTATTCCGTTTTAATGTAAACTAGCTTTTGCTTTTATCATATTGTGCAGAAATACATCAGAGAATCTAAAGGCAGACTCTTCCATAAACGCTCCCCAAACTATCAGTTACAAACATGGCGAGTCCTCCCTTGAAGAAGGAAAAAGGATTCTACCCAGTAAATGTTGCAACAAGCATACAACTATATCGTCATCATCATGGAATATTCCGAGATGCAAATCTCGACGAACCCAGGTTTGATGAAAAATCAAGAAAACTTGCAACCCAAATGCAATATCATTATGTATAAGCGTGTTCTTCATCCTCCAGCATCGTCTAAAACCCTCCATAACCTGTCGGTTGTGGCGCGAATCCATTAGTGTGCCCGAACTGGGCTGGAGATGCACGTCCGGTTGGTCCAGCGGTGATCATAAGACGATTGCCTCCGAGAATGGGGGTATTGTCCTCTTCTTGAACCTGTGACTTTTCTCTCAACTTCCTCTCCTCGTTGTCCTTCTTCAACTCAGCAATCGTAGAGCTTTGTTGAGCCAAATAGTTGATCATGAATGGCATGGTAAAATCTGTAAGGCCGTGACGCCATGAGACTTCCATGACAACATGGACAGGAATGAGATCATAGCAGGCATAGAGCATACCAACATAGCATTCTCGGCTGCCGATATCGACGAACTAGGAGAATCATTAGCAAAAGAAAAGGAATACCGGATGACAAACTTACATATCTAAGCAACTCCTCGACAACATCTGACTTGCCAGAGATAGCAGCAGTCTCAATTGCATCTTTGAAAAGCTTGTCTTGCTTAGAAAGAGCGATCGACTTCTCCCAGCGCTTGTTATTGCGGTAGATATTGGCAGCGATTTGGCGGAAGAAGACCAAATCGTGACTCTCCAATCGTTGAGCAAGCTCGACGGCATCATAGTTATCGTAATTCTCAACAGAATCACGGAGAGTCTTGTAGTCTTCCTCCTCAATCAACAAATCATTGATGGCCACGTTGACAATCTTCTTATTCTGAGTTTGAACGTTAAGAAGGAAAGGCTTGATGAGAGGGATGTTGTCAGACTTTTCGAACATCTTGACAACACGATTGACGTCAATTCTTGGTGCAAGTGCCTGTAGAAGATCGGTAATGAGAGATGGTTGCTCTTGAAGATAGAAGTTTAGAGCGCGGTAGTAGATCTCCAAATTTGCTACCTTGACAATGATATCCTTGAAAGAGTGATGCTCCCATGCGTCGGCAGCTCTCTCCATCATTGCAAGAGCGGCGTTATCCCACTCATCATAATGACAGTACAAGAAAATCAACTCTGGCCAAAGGTGGGCTTCCTCGCAGGCACGAATCATCTTTGGAATATTGATTCTACTCCAGAAAAGCTTCAAGTGCTCCATAGTGCGATCTGGATGGTACTTGGAAAGGGCAATACCTAGTCCCGTAAAAATTCCCATATGACATCCTAAATATGATAATATTAGTACATGGTTTCGGGCTATTAGTAGTAGAGAAATTAACGGGCAACGTACGTTCAAGACCTAGACCCTGCTCAAGTAATGCAATAAGTTCATCAAAGTAACCATTGCGCTCGTATTGCTTGACCAAGCTTTGTAGCTCTTCAGCATCAACGATCAAATTGAGACCACAAATCTGGGCAAGACGGAATTCCTTCTTCTCAACACAAGCAGCGTTGACTTGCTTCCAGACCTTGATATTATTGGCCTTTCTTGCGCACTCGACGGCAGATTGATAATCCTCGAGGTGAACAAGAGTGGTGGCAAGTTTCGCCCAATTTGAAATACTAGTGAAGAAGATCTTCGCAGCTTGGTGAAAGCCTTCAGCATATGCCTTGTCACCCGACTCTTCAATATCAGCGACATTAGTTCCCCTGAGGAAGTCCTCGAGTTCGCTTAATTGGTCAGTACGAGCAAATGCAAAGGCAAGTCCAGTATCGATGGCAGGCTCGCGAAGAGTCTTACGGGCCATACGAAGGTATTTGATGAGGTCTTCGTCCTTGCCAGCGTGGGTAGCAATTTCAATAACCTCGAGGTAGTTACTTGGATCGTTTGCTCGGAGATAGCTATTGATACCGTCGGAAACACGTAGCCCATCCAACTGAGCCTTAGCGACTCTACTCCATACTTCAGGAATCTCCACCTGTTCCGCAAAATCTTGTGCGCGATCGATACTGACAATATGCTCAACGAGGACATTGACAGCGTTAATATGGTCATTAATCTTCTTGTAAACCTCGAATGCCTCCTCATATAAGCCAACTTCAATACAAATTGAAGCGACATCCACAGGATTATACGCATCCAACTTGTGGATATAATCCATGACTCTGCTCTTATCAGCTTTGGTGGCGGTGAGAATGAGAAGATTCTGCAAGCTCTCATTGTCGCTGAATGGCGAAGGCTCAAGAACGATCTTCTCAAGCAATTCAATCAATTCACCTGGAAGATCAGCACTAAGGAAGGCTGCAACTGCAACAGAAACCTTTTCGGGCTCGGTCGACTCTGGAACAGCTGTAGATATGACTTGATCAATCACGGATCGGCGGTGAATATTGTTTTCAGACAAGACGAACCCCCACAATTCGTTATCAGCTCTTTCCAGGAGGTAGCGAGCTTGAGCTTTGTACATAGAATTTTCATTGGTGATGTTGACGAGTTCAAGATCGTTCTGACCTTTACTAAATGCGATAATAGCTTTTAATTGGTTAGCAAAAAATTCATTAGGGCCTCGGAAGAAATTCAGCAAATCGAGCAAAAACGGTACTACCGATTTCTTTGTGTGGAGCATGTGTGTTAAGATTGTCCAGTTCTAGGAGAAAGAATGAGTGATAGTGGAGTGAATGATATACGGTGAGGATCCGGTACGTAAATTGAGCGAGCACCGTTCGTTTATGTCGAGCAAATATGTGTCAACAATGCTCAGGTATATATGAGACAATGTAACGGCAGGAGGGACAAGCGTAGTCATCCCCGAAAGGACTTTCCAGTCGTCGAGCAAATGCTTATTGTACAGCTAGCCATCGTTCCATTCCAGAAGAGAGAATGTAACAGGTAACAATGATCTTCAAAAAAGGATGACGGTTGTAGCAAACATTGACCACGCTAATTCAAGCAAAGCTAATGATGACGATCGGTGTTATCGATTTGAGCATATTACGCAAAGATGTCATAAAAATGTCTTGTTCCAAGAAACGACGTGCTCGAGGCTGGTTACGAGATTGCCTCCGGGGGCTGTCCAAGTGGAAGAGGGATATCCTTCATCATCATAACATCACGAGAAAGCCCGCCCAAAAAGGGAAAGGGCGGTCATTGTTATTGGCCCGTCCAGGTATCAGATGAAGACGCAGTCGAAAAAGAAGGGGTGATTAGTGGTGAAGGAATGACCAAGTATCAGAGGAAGGTACTACCTCCCCAAGTGTAGATGCAGTATATGATGAAACTGTGGAAGTCCAGTTGGTAGAATGAAAATAGAAACAAAGAACAAACATACCAAGCGACGGGTCTCGCTTAGCTGCGTAGGTGCCCAAAACTTTGCAATCGTACATATCGTTTGTCCTGAGGAACTGCTCTGGGTTATTGTTACTAGAAGCAATAGTTAGCTATCATGTTCCAAACACTGTGGAGGGATGTACGTACCTGTCAATAAAGATTTTTCCGAGCGCGTTATGTAAAGCTTGTTGCTGATTGCCTGCAGCCAAGGTGGCCTCGAGGAATGGCAACAGAAGCTTAAGGCGGTTCCGGGATTCAACCTCCTGAACAAGCTCATCGATAGGGATGGAAGCATGATTAACGGAATTCAAGAGATTCTTGATGATTTGCTCATCGCAGTCAACGTCGAGTAATCCACCGACGACAGCAGGAGTTCGTGCAGGGTTTACTCGTTGAACATATACCTCGATAGATTGAAACTGTTGGTTCTGATAGAGGTAAAGTACCAACTCATGAATGAAGTTGAATCGATCACAGACGATGATCAACGGCAATTGCTCAGTCAATTTGGCCTCCTTCAAGAAGTTCTTGACTTTGAGCGGATCATAGGAATTACTAGAGTATTATTAGCTCCATATACTGTGCGACAATAGGGCGATAGTGCAACGAACCTGTCACGGCATATACGTTCAACCTCCTGATACTGCTGCATCTTCACGGCAGCTTCAATATATTTGAAGTTTACGTCTGGGTCCTCACTCAAATTGACGATGCTACCAAGGTAATGGTATAGACCTTCAGCAGTCTTGTACTTCTCGAAAAGATCGATCAATCTAACAGGGCCGAGTAAATCCGAGTATTTCACGGCAATCTGAACAACGGCCCCGAGGTTTTGACGGATGTTTACTTTGAGCATAGCATCAAGACAATCCAGTGACTGTTCCAGGGACAAGCGGCCAAAGTAACCAGTGAGCCATTCTTGACTGAAAGTTGGGGATGCAACAATATTGACAATGACACGTTTGATAGCCTCGGGGTCTTCATAGTGTTCCAAAGCTCTTTGAGCAAGGCCAGCTTGTTCACATAGCTGCGCGATTCTAGGCTTGTCGTAATGAGAGAACATTTCGTTGCCAAGAATGGCATCAGCGACTTGAGGAGCATTCGCGAGATTCATTTCAAGGAGGCGAGTTTGTAAGTGTCCTTGCTCAGGCTTGTTTTCCTTCAGTGCATCAAGCAGGAATCCAGTGGCGGGTTGAACCATTCCTTGAGACTGAAATACGTCTACAACACGCTCAACGTCAACGAGAGAACCACCTTCGGTATTTGCCAACTGAGTAGCAAATTCGGCTCCCTTTTCAGGGTTGATAGAGATAATATTACGGAGTAATTGGACATAGTCTGGTTGGTAACCTGCTTGTTGGGCGTAAGGTAGGATCTTCTCGAATTGACCACTCTCGGCGAAAGCAGCAACAACTTTGTGGGGAACATTTGCCTTAAGATAGATAGCAAGTGCTAGCTGTGTATCTTGTTGGCGGACAATATCACCCAATTCCTCAGAACAGTCGAGCTTGTTTTCCTTCATCCACTTTTCAAGGAGATGCTTTCGATTCTGAGCCAAGACAGGTCGTACAAGCTCCAATGTCTCATGTTTATTCAACGATCCCTTGTCAAGCAGCATACCAAAGTATTGCAAGATAACAGATAATTGACCGGGCACAGCCGGTAAGCTCTTGAGACGTTCGATAGTTTGTGGAGTTCGCAAAAAGCCGCGGGGAGAGTTTGCCGCAATTTTCGAAGCCTCAGAGTAGTTTCCGGCAGCCAAAAGTTGCTCAAATTGGTTGGCATAGAGGTTGTCTGCACCAGGTAGACCGGCTCTTGAGGCAAGCTTGACTGCTAAGCCCGAGTTTGCAGGATTTTGGAGCAAGTACGGAATAATTGTTGTTTCATCAACAGATACCGACAGTACTTGTCCTCTTCGGTTAACACCAACAAGTCCCGCGGATTCCGAGTCGCCGGCTGTAATGAAAATCGTCTCGCTCGAGATGCGGTTCATGAAAATACATGTACCGGTCTCAAGATCGTAGAGGTGGATAAAGCCGTATTTTGTAACCAGATAAATAATGCTGTATTTTTGTGAAACTTGCATGGCGACTGGGAAATCGTTTACGGCTTCAGCAGGAAAATATACATCAACTGCTTTCTTTGAAAACGGTGGATTTGAAGATTGATGGTCGACCTCGACTATGTGTAGCTTTGCGCCAGTAGCAGTTCGAACCGAAAATGTGAACACTTTCGTGTCTGCTGGCGCAGATTCTAATCTTAGTGTACCAAATGCTGCGGCATGACCCTCGATAGCCTGACTGATGCCTCTGTCTTTCGAATAAAGTTGCATCGCTCCAACCACTCGTCCTTGTTGTTGTGTAATGCCCACGACTACCATCCACTTTCCATCACCACTAACACGATAGTTGATGATCTGACATCCCTGACGAAACATCAATATCATTTCCTCCCTCAGTAATAGCAGAACTTACAGAAAGGTTTGGATTTCTCTTGAAGACCTCCACTGGAGCTGCTTGATTTGGGTCAAAAACATCCCAGTGGTAAACTGTTGTGTCGGTAACCAAACCCAAGCTTGTCTCACTGAACCATTTCCAGAAGACAACATCTTCATTCATGGTAGCAGACTTCAGCTTCGCCTTGGCACCCAAGTCAAATATTTGTAAGGTCCTTGATTGTGCTTTTAATGCGATGACCTGTTTCGACCAGTGCATAATGGCACTATCCGCCTTGATAGGTCTTCGAGTGACAGCATTGTTCTGCTTTAAATCGACGATGACGACTTCTGGTTGTGCGGCTTCGTTCTTCTTCTCTCGTACGCAGATGTATGAATCTGACTCCAGTGTCTGGTCAAATAATCAATACATGCCCAAAGCTGAATTGGAATAACTTACACATGAATTAAAACCTATCGATTGCGCCTGTCAAATTAACAATTAGTAAGTCAGATTGAGATGATGTACCAAGGCTTAAAAATGGCATGGCAGAGCTGGTAAAAACAGCTGTGTTTGTGGCTGGTACATACCTCAACTCCGACACTTGTTAACTAAATTAAAGTCAGTAAACACAAATCAACAATTCACCACATCTAGACCTTATATCATACCTGGAGAAGCTCCGTAAACTTGATTGGGAGTGGACCCATCTTTAATGATCTCTGAATCTATGCGATCAAAGGAAAATGACCTCTTTTAATTGTTGACCCAATGTAGTGGGTAAGCTATCTGCGCAGAGGCGCTGTTCACCCAGAAAAGTGCTCAATTAATAGTAAACGGCAGATTGGAAAGTACAAGTACTGTGGAAAATTATTAGAGAATTTGAAAAGTACCCAGATGTGAGGGGTGCTGAGGAATATGAGATTTGAAATGTGGAGAGTGTATGTGGTTGTATGCTTCTAAAACTGGCCTTGTCACTTGCGACGGCGACAATTGTAAACCGCTGGATCAACGAAGCTAAGAATGCGCTAGTCCGTTTTAGCCAATCGGTCAGCCGCATCACATGATTAAGTACATAAGGGGCACGACCCCTTTCTCACCAAGCATTGAAGTTTGACATTCACATCGATTGCAACGACTCGTTTTGAGGACCAGAAAGAAAGATCTCAAGCTTTCCAAAATGTTTTCAAGATACAACATTTTGCCTTTGGAATGCAAAATTCTAGTTCCCGCTCGTGTCCCACAAGGCTCGGCTTCTAGTGGTGAAACTGCGGGTAGACCAGCGAACCGAGCCGCTGGAGTAAATAATAGTATGCTTGACATTTTACGGTTTGATAACTTGCTTGTTATGTCGGCAGTTACTCCGTATCATATTTTGTTTGAAATGCGATTTTACTTGAATACTTTATTACAGTAAAGATTATTATCCTTCCTGTTCTTTCCTTTATTAAACAGTGCATAAACGCAACCGGACCCGAGTCTCAAAGTATTGGGGTGATGTCAAGCTCTTCATATGAACTACCCGGGAACTCTTGTACATACATGGCTTACTTCATTGCTCTCGTCATTCCTCATTTGTTTGTGTGTGCTCTTTCCACCCGTCCAAGTAGACAATCCATTACTTCTTGGCCAGGACGCTAGCCGAGCCATTTGCATTTCCGACCAGTACCAACAACCCAGCAACGCGGCTTCTGGCCTAGTAGCCAAGCTGGCACAAAGTAAATACAACTGCTTTTCCACATCAGCAGTTTGTTCTGTTAAGATGCTTGATATCCTAGACTGCAGTGTGAGCCAAGCACAAGCCGCAGCGTACAAACTCCCGGATTCGACAAAAGAGTAGTTTCGGAGCTCGGCAGTAGTAAATCGAACTTAGGGATATAGCTGCATTGCAACATAATAAAACTCTGGAGAAGTTACTACTCTAGAGCTCAGCGCCCATAAAAACCGTAGTGAGGTAGATTCTCCTGAGATGTGGAAGATCCTTCCATTCATCGGTAGCATTGGGTGTCCAGATTGTGGGGAATCTATCTTCTTGTAAATTATTCGCCGATGAAAGTCAGGATTGGTGCAATCATAGGCGACACCCATCATACTACTCACAAGGTTTGTGCAATAGCCTGATTTGTCCCACGGTACAAACATTAAAAGTGTCGGTATGGCATATCTCATTTTGACGAAGGGCAGAACCACTTTGAGGTATTGAGCCGGCAGTAGACGTGAGAAGGTCAACAGTATGGCTTTGCATTGGAAAACATAGTGTTTGTTGTTTGGAATATGGTTATGATAAGATCAAAATCAAGTCACTGAGATAGTGAGAATAATACGATCGGTTTCAGGTTAAAGTCAGCTATCGAAGATGTGGGAACGAAATATACCGGTGTGACTAAGGACTTCTTACATGGCTACAAGGTTCTACCATTACATTACCCTTGCATTAAGCCTTGACCAACCGAATAGGTATTGGCTGAATCTGTATACTGAAGAAATAGCTTATTGGGACGGGACCGTTATTGTCTTCGGCGGCAAGTTCTCGGGCTTCTCAAAATACTTCAAAGCGACCTGCAAGAGTTCATTCTTTGAACTAACTCACATGCCATAATAGGCAGATTAGGCAGATACTGCAAGACCAATGCATAACAATGTTTGCAACCATTCTAGCGGGACCCTCAATTCAGGGGAGGTCGCCAACTCGTCTTTAAAAAGAATCAACTTCACTTGTGGTGGAATCTCGAACATTTCCGATATCTCAGCAAACATTTGATTCCAGAAAAATCTCAACATCACATCTTCCGTATCCGTTATCGGCAGCAGTCAAAGCTACGAATTCGTGCAACGATTCTTCCATGGCTTATGTGCGTTGGTGGTCATTATTACCATCTTTTAGAATTATGACTCGGCTCTCTCACAGTTCTTGCAACTCCGCGAGCGGTTTTGTTATTTCAAGACTTAAGTCTTGACTTGGAAGACATTTTCGAAAGTTCCATCAAGAAACTGACGAATGCTGCGGAGGCCCCAGATGCCGAGTTTACTGTATGACCTCCAATTGGATAACTTATGCATGGATATTCCAATGGTGTAGGATACCAGAATATTGTATCCTTTCTTGAATATAAATTTGTATCTACCTCTGTTCGACAGAGTGCCTCACCCCAGAGCGTCCTGCTGTTTTCTCTCCTTGGTATTGCGGAAATCAAAATTCTAACAGGCGGTGCCATTCCCGGGATAGTGTCAAATAACCCTAATTGGAAAAGAACACGATTGCCGTTCGAGAGAAGTCCTATAATAACCCCAACATGCGGAGCTATTTTCGGGTATGCATTTGGAATGATAGAACCAAACTACTCAGCATGTTCCCCAAAACTAAACCGGCAACACTCCCGCCAAGTGGCAACTCGAAATGATTTATTTTTCGCATCTCTACACAGTAGAGCTGATTGCCAAGCAGTCCGTGTTGCACGTTTCAATTCCTGATTCAATTGGAACTTGCTGAACTTAATGCTTTCAAACTGTATTTTGTATCTTATAGCAGCTAATTTCTGCTGCGTTTTTCAAAAGAAAACAGTAGGTGGTGGGTTATATATATAACTGGAGATGTTGCACAAAATCTAGTACAACTAACTCTATGTAGTTAGCCCTGTTGACTGAACTACCAATCATTATTATCACTAAATGTTAAGACAGCATACACAACCAAAAAAAACAATTTACAAAGTATTAAAATCCCAAGAGGAATCTCTTTCTTTCTTTTATTAATTATGTCTTATAACCCTTCCTCATAATGCTTATAATAATCATATTATTTATATTAAAAAATAACCAAGTAAGTAAGTAGTAGAGTTAATTTTTCTATCCCCCCATCTATATATATATATATATATATATATCTATCTATTTCATTAAAGCATGCCATAATTCCATACATGGCATACATGCCATAAATATTCATCTATGCAGCATCTATCTCATAGGAATCCACCATCTCATCTCATCTCATCTCAGCCATTCAGCCATCAAGACAAGACCACACCCTTCATCGCCCACCACCCATCACCCAGCTGCTGTATCATACAAGCAACCAAGTGATCCGCTCATCCATCCATTAATTAAATCTTCCAAATAACAGCCATAGCATAGCAAAAGCAAGTCTTTCTTCCCTTTATAAAGGGTTTCCAACGCGAAAAGGGGTATATAGTACACATGTACAGTGCAATAAAAATGCAGCACATAACGTTCACATCATTACCACATCTCAAACGACCTTAAACCCAAGCTCCAAATTTCAACTCCAGATTGAAATATTTGTCGAACTCGGATTTAAGCAGCTGCCATCTCAATTTTCTTTCCTTTGACACTCTTCCACTCAATGGCCACACTACCAATAATAGTCAAAACAGCCATGACAGCAGCCACCAGAAATGATTGCGTCAACGCATTATTATAAGAAATCGTTACACCGGCCAAATATTCTGGAGCGATGTCTTTCTGGATACTAGTAGCACCTGTGCTTAAAACAACAGCAGGATCTAAATCTGGTACAAAATGTGCCAAATTTTCAGACAATTTGTTTGTAAAGATGTTTTGACCGATAGAGACGAAGAGGGCTCCACCAAGGGTTTGTACAAAGATAATGACGGAGGTGCCGGTTGGGACTTGGGAGATATCGAGCACGGTTTGACATGCAATGAGAGGTTGTTGCATACCGAAGCCGATACCTATACCAGCGAGACATTGGTAGCCGATCCATGCCGCGTGGTTGGTGTCAGGTTTGAAGGTGGTTAAAAGACCGATTCCAATTGCTGCGATTACTGAAGAAATGATCATGAATGGTGCGTAGTAACCGGTTGTTGTGACACCAACTCCGGAGATGATACTAAAATATGTTATTATTATGAAAATATGCAAAAGATGAGGAAGATTATACGAACCTAACAATTACCAATGTCAACACCATTGGTATGTTAGAAATACCAGATTTGACAGCCGAATCACCCTTGACGGCTTGGAACCAAATAGGGAGATAGTAGATGAGAAGGAGGAAATATGATCCGAGACAGAAAGAGAACCATGCAGCTGACCACATGCTTCGCTTCTTCATGATGTTGGGTGGTACGGTGGCGCTATCTCCTTTCCAGAATTGGATGGCGACAAAAACTCCGATTAATAGTCCGAAGAGTACGAAGAGTGCAATGATACGACCATTATCCCATTGGTACTTAGTTCCACCCCATTGAAGTGCGAGCAGTAGGCAGATGATAGCTGGAATGAAGAATGCGGTACCGAGAAGATCAAATTCCTTTATACGCTCTTTCCATGGAAGTTCTGCAACAGTTGGTCTATCAGGAGCTTTGAAGAAAATCAAAATAACAATAATAGTGACTAATACATCAAATAATCAGCGATGGCTTATCATGAAGAGTTTTGGGAGACTAACCAGCTCCAATTGGAAGATTGATTAAGAAGCACCAACGCCAAGTTGCTTTGTCAGTCTGTTCTGGTCAGTGTTTGTCATGGTGAAATGCTAAGGCAGACTTACGAATACACCTCCAAGTAATGGTCCAGCTACAGAGGCAATACCATACATAGCTCCAATAAATCCAGTAAACATAGGTCTCTTGATCAAAGGTACGGAATATGCGACAATGATCAAAGCACCTGAGAAGATCCCAGCACTTCCCAAACCAGCAATAGCTCTACCGATGATCAAGGCAATCGAATTTGGCGCAACTCCACAGATCAAACTACCGACCTCGAAGATACCAATTGCGATGAGATAAACCCATTTTATTGAGAAATATGAATAGAATTTCCCAAAGAGGAGTTGAAAGGAAGCAGTAGTGAGAAGGTCTGTAAACACATGATTGTTAGTCACTAAGTTTCCACCTACTAGTTCCTTCCTCATGGGGAGACTAAAACCAACAAACATGAATGTTAGAGATTCTTACATGCAGATCCATACCAACCAACATCGTCCAATGAATGAAATTGATCCGTAATCTTGGGAATGGCCGTTGCAATAATAGAATTATCCTATTCACCAATCAGAACTCAAGAACTCAAGAAATAAAGAAACTGTAGTCTTGAATAAACTAGCAGAAACATACCAATGCCATCAAGAAAACCGATAAACATAATGCCAAACTAATCAACTGTAACTTGACACCAGTTGGATATTCTACACCATCTGCACTTGTCATAACCCTGTTCAACTCCTCTTGCTGTACGTCCGCTGCACTTCTCGTCCTATTTAACTCTATCGCGTTATTGTTGTCCCCTTCCTGAGCCGAAGTTGTCGCTTCTGGAGTTTTTTCCGTCGACCCAGCACCCGGTTTCTCATGCATTGTACTTGAAGCAGACGATGCTGTCGTGGGTGGTAACTTTTCATCCGTCATCATTGTCCTTCGATCGCCAAGTTCTTCTTGATTTGATAAGACTCCTTAGAAGAAAGTAGATAGTTAAGTGAAAGATAACTTTAAAAAGTTGAAGAAGTAATCTTCTATATGATTGATTAGTCAAGAAGATACAATCTGAAGATGTACAGTAATGCGAATATATATAGCCGTTTTTATTTCACATCTCCAAGTCCCTCTACGGACGAACCCGGCGGTGGATTTAGCCCGTAAGTACGGAGGAAATAAAGTAAACAATAAACGGGGATAGATAGAAACGCACTCAAATCCGATAAGGGGAGCCTTGTCGAAATCCCTTTGCGAATCGTGGTTGATGGATGTGGAAAAGTAAAATGTATGCGTATACGTAGACTAGGGCAACGCAAGGTATTCTTTGATGAGCACTAACCTTATGGATCCAATTAAAACCCAGCTAAATCCAATAAAATCCAGTAAAAAAATCCTGGGGAAAAATAGGTTGCCAATTAAGGTTAAATTTTTGCTTTCTTGGTGAAACTAAGTTTTTAGTCTGATACGTATATAACGGCAGTCAGATCGATCATGAAGATTCTAGAAAAAAGAATGAAGAGTAACATATATCCAAAATATATCCCTACCTATATACCCTTCGTCGGCGACATATTTGGGATGCACAGAGCAAAACAAGATACTACTATAGAAAAGTGTCCGAAAACTTCCTCATCCTTTTCTTTTTTACCTGTCCCTGTGCTTCAACAAATCGCATATCTTATTTTCAATTTTCTTGCATGGGGCATGGGACATGAGCGCCAATGTCCTAATTCACCCATTTTTTCCATCCACCTCATCTCATTCCTTCCATCTAGATTCTTCTCTCTCCTAAGCGTGTCGGCCCCTCAGCCCCTTGGAATTTGAATCAAACGCCTCAGCAAATCACATCCCTCGACCCGATCACTAAAAAGGACTCTGACTCCCCACCGGGTACCATTCTTGGGGGAAGAAGAAAACTCGCTTTGATCACTTAAGGCCTGACTCATATTTACATTTACGTACTCATATGAAGCAGAACGTCGGGTGTTAGTAAAATCCGAGTAAGCAGACAAGCAGTGCGCCGGGTGTTTCTTTAACTCCGAGTGAGGCAGATAGGCAGACGTAAAGATTTTCGTCTTGGAATTTGGGATGTCTGCATCAGTGCATCATAGGAAGTGTGAATAAAAATAAAGTTTTCTCATCGGCCGAAGTAGAAATTTGATGATTTGTGTACAGAGTAGTACTCTAACTGTCGTGTTCTAACTTCTACCTAAGACAGAGCCCACATGTACATAGCAATCTGCAAACCTCTTAGCCCCATACAACTGTACGCGAAAGAGATAAAATTCATTTCTCTCCCCTGGGATAATGCTCGCGTAATAAGCAGAATGGAATTAGATCTGGAAGGAAAAGTGGGATAGCTTTGGGAATCGAAATAGTTTGTTTGTATGATGCCTAGCTGACGATATGGCCACGAATGTCGAGAAAGGGGAATAGGCGCATTTATTCATGTAGGTTACTGCAGTATACACGTACTGATAGGTTTTAACCGGCGATGGTGCTTTGACACTGCTTTGAAGTCGCTTTCTCGTGGTCGCGTAGAAATAGAGACGGTAGATGTAAAAATATATCCGAACAGTAACACTGACACCGACACATAGACATGCAGCCATCCCACAGACTTGAGGTACGACGATATTAAGCTTAATATGGCAAGGTTTATAGCCGGGATTATAGCTCCACTCACTTACTAAGGTAACCTTTTTCAGACCTACAAAGTACAATTAGATCCTCTCAACGACCTGTAGGCTGCATTTGTGTACGGAATATAGACATAATCATCATGTAGATGAATCTAGGCTCACACAACTATAGCCAATCTGTATAATCCATAGTCAGAGTGAGAATTACTAGCCAAGATCACTTATTTTTTCTTCCAAATGCACCCTGATGCCAATATCGTTACCGTCACCTGTATCATATTCGCTCAGCCAAGGAAACGGGTTGTTGTTCATCATCAAAAAGAAACACGAAATTCTCTCCTCATCACCAGATATGACTGCCCTCTACCTCTACCCTCTACCCTCTACCCTCTACCCTCTACTCCCTACAATTAATCTAAATACGATCTATCTCACCATACACATCAACAAAACTCCTCATAATAGAATCATCCTCCACCCTCCATCCCCGTATTCGTATCAAACTCCCTCCCCACTTACCTAAAAAGCTCCTCCCCCATAAATAACAAAAAGAGTAAGCTCAAAATAAGCTGAAAAGGCAACCAGCTTACATCACCTACCTACCTAATTAACCTTAATATGAATTATGTAATCTCATCTCAGCTTCCACATTGTTCTTTTTCAATTGAACCTCGTGCTTCGTGCTTGGCGAACTATTAGGCGAGATTTAAGGTTATGATACCTACTGTACGATTACAAAGACAAGAGACGAAAACGCGATGCTGTGTTCTGGCTTACCAATTGTTCAAAGCTGACTCAATGAAGTGCATCATCATCATAAAAACATCACAATACGAATGCTGTATAAAAAAAATAATTCATTATCGAGCTAACTTTTAATTGCCGCGCCCAATCTATCGACATTCCCTCACATACTCGGTATACATGCGACGACCAGGCCAGAATAAGCCAAGAGTCTCAAGATCTCGAGACATCCTTCTTCCATCACATCACTACATCACAAGAATACATCGCTGCATGCCTCTCTTTCACTTTTGTCTTGAATTCCTAGGCTATGTATGAAAATATTGCTTCCATCCATCCTCTTAAGAAGTGCTTGGATCAAGAGTTACACCAGCAGCGATAGTGGCCCAACCAATCAATCGCCAATGTTTTTCAATACGACGACTTAGCGCAACCTTTTCTCCAATGTTTGTGCAAGCAGGGTTGGTCAAGAGTAATTTAGCTGCATCTTGCTTGACAGCCATAACCTTAGCACCGGTAGCAGTAGATCCAATGTTAACCATGAGAACCTCGTTCTTTGTAAGCTTAGTAACCTTAGCTTGTTTACCATCAGCAGTCTTAACACCCAAGAGACGACGCAACAGATAGTAGTTGACTTCGATTTCGATGTAGATATCAGGGAGACGGCCCTTGAGACCGAGAACGAAACCGACGAGACGATCGGCACGGCAAAGAGTAGGATCAATTCGAGTACCAACACCAATAAGTCCTCCTGGAACGGCGTATTTCAACTCATTGTTCTCCGAGTTAAGTGTGATGATTCTGCTGAAAATTGGTTGACACTTAACACCTCCCTTTTCGTCGCGAGAAACGATACCAGGTCTAATCTCGATTTCATCACCCAATTTGATGACACCGTGCAAGATACTTCCACCAGCAACACCACCCTTCAATTCGTCAATCTCAGCACCTGGCTTGTTAACATCGAAGGATCGAATAACAATCATTTGTGGATCCATTGTGAAATCTCTTGGTGGGACAGGGATGTTGGATACAAGAGCTTCGTTAACGGCATCAATGTTGAACTTCAGTTGGGCGGAGATAGGGATAATTGGTGCTCCACCTGCAACAGTTCCTCTAATAAACTTCAATATCGATTGGTAATGTTGGTTTGCGCCTTCTTCTCTCATCAAATCGACCTTGTTCTGTAAAATAATGACCTTATCAAGCTTCATAATTTCGATGGCTGCCAAATGTTCTGAAGTTTGTGGTTGCGGGCAAGTTTCATTTCCAGCAATAAGTAGAAGAGCGGCGTCCATGACGGCTGCACCAGACAACATGGTACTCATAAGAATATCGTGACCAGGGCAATCGACGAAACTATCAGATATTAGCTATTGCTGCCGCTTAAAATTGCAAGCAACGTAACTTACGATACGTGTCTCAAAAGTTTGTAGGTACCACCACATCCATCTCTCTCACATGGTGGATCAACTTCCTTCTCACTCTTATAAGATCTAAAGCAACCTGGTCTAGGACACTCTTTGTTATCGCACTGGTAGATCTTCGCATTCGCATAACCAAGCTTAATCGTAATATTTCTCTCCAATTCGTTCTTGAAACGAACAGTTTGTACTCCTGAGATAGCTTTCACCACAGTTGACTTTCCGTGCGCCACATGTCCAATAGTACCAATATTGATAGTTGCTTGTCTTGCGATAATCTCTGGCGTGAGGGGATTCAGGGTCTTCACATCCAAGTCTTTTGGTTCTGTTTGAGGTGGTAAAATAGGTCGAACAACAACTGGCGCAGGCTCTTTATGTGATGATTTCTTTAATGCGGATTTGATGGGCTTCTCGTCAATATCCTCGACATTGTCGTCAATCTCTTGCGCATCAAGGTTAGGAGATCCTGGGTTAGAGTCGGATTCAGATTCCAGATCATTCCCAAACTTATCACCGTTCGATGCCATGTTGGGTGGTTGATCTCTGGTGGGGGGTTTGCTGTTTCGTTTTCTTAAATATTTGCTGTGGCGGGGTAATTGGGTGATTTCCCTTGATGTGGAGGTATCTGGAGCTGAAGAATTCTCAGATAACTCAATATGTTCACTAAGATCTAATCTGAAATTCAAGAAAGGATTCAAATGTCGTGGGTATTATTCCTCGTTGATTTTTGAATGGGCAAGATTTCGAAACTTGATAATATTCTTGAAGTGGGTGACTCAACCGAGAAGACAAACAATCTTGGTCACCGTAGTTCCACGATTTCGGTGACTAACGGATACTGCCGGGCATGATGTGATGGGTATCAAGAGATTAATGCCTATCTTTAAGAACACAATTCCTCAACAGAAAACTTGGAGAATTATACAGGATTTGAAGTCAATTTACCTCCTAAGGAATCAAAAAGCAATGGCAAATTCAATTGCAAACTCTGCACAAACACTACCTCGATTTCTCCTCCCTAGATTGAGCTGGCAAGCTCGATCCTCATTACCCCCGCATACTGTTCGAGCATTCAGCGCAGCAGCAAACAATAATGGGAAGTCTATAAGACTGGTCTCTGGAAAGCAGACGTCAAACGGAGCACGATCAACGGGAGATGGAAACAAACCTAAAACTAGCATATTACAAGAACTATCATGTCGAAGAGCATTCCATGCAACCTCGCGACAGTCTCGAGACCACCATTTCGATACTTTAAAGTTCGTCCAAAGATTACAGGATGAGGGATTCACAGAAACTCAAGCTGTAGCTATGATGAAAGTACTGAGCGATGTTATCGAAGAAAGGTAACCTTTCATTCCTTGCCTTTGCTGCCTTTCTTAAACTCACGAAGCGCTCATTTAACACCTTACCAGTATCCAAAACCTAACTCGCACAATGGTCCTTCGGGAAGATGCAGCTCGCGCTACCTACACTCAAAAAGTTGATTTCGCGGCGCTCCGCAGCGAGCTCCTTTCCTCAGATTCTACAGAATCATCCACAACCCGCGCTTCACATGAGAGACTAACCAATGACCTCGCTAAACTCAATGCTCGTCTCCGCGACGAGGTTTCCCGAACGCAAGCTTCCGTTCGGTTGGATTTAAATTTGGAGAAAGGAAGGATAAGAGAGGAGGCTAATGTTCAGGATCTTAAGATCAAGGAGACGGAAACGAAGATTGAGCAGGAGGTTGCTGGGTTGAGGGAGAAGTTGGAGGGTGTTAAGTTTCAGACTTTGCAGTGGTTAATGGGTGTTTGTACGGGTACGGCGGCATTGATTTTGGGTGCTTGGAGATTGTTGATGTAAAGAGCGTGGGTGAAAGGGAGATGAAGAGCGATGATACCTGAATGTGTTTGTGTTATAATAAAACTGGATTTATATGAAGCGTTGAATTGGATTTTGCGATTTCGGCAATATCAAGTTCTTGTGATATAGAGAATCGTAGCAGCCCAACCTCGTCTCGAAGATTACACCGGAGCTATGGGACTCGCAATGTGAGATGCTTTAGACCTGGGATTCATGGTTTCAATCGAGTGATGAAACTATTCAAGCCCTCGAGATAAATAGCCTACAACTTTGCCAACTTCCTGCATGACAGCCTATACTATCCTTCTTGCTTTGCTTTTATTCCCTTGATTTTACTGTTTATTTTCCTTCCGTTCGTCAAGTCTAAAACACCACAATCATAGGGCAAGACAGACAAAAGCAAGATCGAAAAGTTCATAATTCAACTGAAATTAAGGTGTGATGATCATCGTCTTCTCTTTCTCGATACCAAGCATACAAATAAACATTTTTCCCGGAGTTCCTAGCCATATCATCATCCTCATCCAGCCTCCGTCCTCCATCTCTAATCTCGTATGAACTAAACACATACCCATACATTTCTCCCAGTTTCGACAATGAAAGTCGAGAAAAATGCACTTAGTAACTAGATTTGCTATGACTTGTACCGCATCTCTCCTCTCATCTCTCCTCTCCTCTCTCCTCTCATCTCTCCTCTCATCTCTCCTCTCATCTCTCTTCTTATCCTCCTATCTTTAATTAAATCACAAATAAAAGATTCTTCAACTTTTTATTATTTATTTATTTATTTATTTATTTATTTATTTATTTATTTATTTATTTATTTATTTATTTATTTAATAATATATATACATCAAATCCAAATATTTCCAACTTGGCACCTAATCGAATATCTATAAATATATATAAATATATCTATCATTAAAAAATAAATTTTTATCATTAATAGATCTCTCTCTCTCCCTTTTATTTAATTCAAAATTCAAAATACTTAGAAATATAAAGTATATATCAGATTTATCCATATTTACGATATGATATAAAAATAAAATAAATTGTATAGTTTTGATACAGGATGAGATGAGGTGAGAATATTAAATACCTAGATATGTGATGATGATAGAGGATGTTGACGAGGAGGAAATTAATGAGATCTAGAGCAAAACTAATAAATGACTTGAATACTAAAATGCTGAACATAAATATGAATATTAATAAGTGAATATCGATACCTAGGTAATGTAAGATGAGAAGAAAGATAACAAAGTGAAATATCAATCTTCCATTAGCTCTTCATAAGATCGATATACTCCATACGCAACGAGAACACATAACCATGAATATTCACATCACAATACATCACAATGCATCTACACCATAAAATATATAAATAACAAGTATCACCATTTTCATTATAGCATCTGCTTGTATCCTCATATCTACCCAATTATATCCCGCTCCACTCCGCCCCGGACTTCTCACCAGAAATCTAAACTTCCGCTCCTCTATTTTCCGCTCAGTGCGAGGAGGATATGTAGATGATGAATTGCTGGAACTTTTCGTCTCGTATTTATCTTCTCGTATCTCCGCCCCGCGAATCTTTTGTGCAGAAATTAATAATGATGGATAGGAAGAGAGTTCCTGTTGGATGAATGGCAATATTGCTGCATGAGGTCAGACCAGGTCATATACTATCCTCGAGTACACCCAAGCTTAAAGCCCAAGCCATAGCCTACCCCAAGCCCAGCAACGAAGTAATAATGCACAAGGGTAGGGTATCCAACAGTGAAAACACTGTAAGAACACTTGAGCATAATCACTTCATTTCAACCTCAACACGCACCTAGCTTTAGCTTCAGCAATGAAGCGAAATAAATATCTGAGCTACGAGACCAAGTTGAAGAACCAAAGAGAAGCGTATGAAATGAAGCCATTATCACACTGAAGGAAATCCCAGGTTCCTCAAAGAGTAAACCAGGTGCCATCTAGCGGATCTTTAAAGAACTCACTCAGGTTTTTAGTATTTCTACTATTCTTATTCGTGGGTCTCGTTTTTCTGTTGCTAGTGGTCTCGTAGACTTTTGCCAGTAAAGCTATTGCGAAATCGTTATTCAAATTCCACGCAAGATGTGCTGGCTTGTTTCCATCATTTTCGATATTGCCCGCGTCCACTTCACTGTTATTGTCGGAATCCTCTTCATCAGCGATATCTTGGTTTTTGGTTTTGAGAAATGGTCGTACTGATGCCTTCACAAAAAGTTTTCGAATGGGATGACCAGCCTCAAAAGTCAAAAAGACTTTATTAACATGGTCGGCTTTCAGGAAGCTTGGAGGATAAGGGCCCTTACGTTCTTCTTTCAAGATAGCTTCAAGCGTTTGAAACATAGTAGTCGCTGGTCCTGTAACTTTGAGTTTGTTTGCGAGGACTAGAAAATCTACAATCGATGTGATCTTCTGTGTCTGGCTCAAGTGAGAACCAAATGAGGCGTTGCGGCAGACCATGTATTGAATGACGGTATCGAAAAGAGTTGATTCGACATTTAGAAGTGAAATTTCCTGCGCTGCTAGTTCTTGATCTTCCACGCTGATCATATCTTTCAAAGTTTTTGAGTTATCACAAATAAGCTTCGTCGGAACCTTTCTGCTTTCTGAGCCAGCAAGATGAACAAGAGTAGCATTGGTTGAGTCCTGACAAAGACCAAAAAACGTGGTTCTATAAATCATGGTTAGAATGGCCATCGAATATTCAAAACAATACGAAGTGACTCATACTTAACCCACTGGCTTGCAGGCTCTAAACTTGACTCTCTGTCATTGACCTGAATGCGAGACCTTTTGGTGATACGCTCCTCCTAATTTTTGTCAGGAATTACCTCGAATTACAATAGTCTAAGCTCGACCTACCAATAGATTTCCTAGTTTTCTCTTCTTCGGACTAATCTGTTGGCTGCAAGGTCCTCGATCACCATCTTCTTCACCCGATGCCGATGCCGATGCCTCCATTTCCAACTCTATGGCATCCTCAACATTATCATCGCACAACCCTAAGGATTCGATACATTGATTGACTGAAAGATGAGGAAGGTATTCTCGCATTCTTTTCACTTTTTGCAACTGCTCTTCTGTAGGAGAATCTTCCGATTCGAAATCTGTAGAATTGCCACGAGAAACAGACGGCCTTGCGTATATATCGCGCTCTTTGAATTCCATACCATCGCGTCTTGAAGTTCGACGACCATCACATCTGGCTTCGTGCCTTCTTATATTGGACTTTGAGACTTCTTTCTTACACTTCACACAAGCTTGTCTTGTCCTCACACGGCATGACTTTTCATGGCCGGCTTGCTCTAACCAGTTTTCTAGTTCTTTGCCACAGAACTTGCAATTGCTAGTTTGTTTCTCATGACGTTTCTTTGCTTGCGGCTTTTCCTCGAAGGGTGGAACTCCGTTCATATCAATGTCGGAGTTGTAATCCTCAGGGTCCCATCTATCCACGCCTTTGCCCTTGTCTGTAGATACCCCTCGTCGATTGGAAACAGGGCTGGCACTCATAGTAGCAGTTTCTTCCGTAGATTCTTGCTCATCATCGCTTATATTGATGTATGAACAGTTTGGTGTTTGGGATGATGCCTCGGAAGAGGACGGCTTAGTCTGAAACGACTCATTGCCACTATTCGGACTAGCCATAGTACGATCGAACACCTGGCTATCTGAATCTGACTGCGAATCCATCAGCGGTCCCAAAAGCACATTACCACTGCTTCTAGGACTCATCAACGAGCTAACAGGAGTTGTAGTTACTGAAGCTACCTGCGTCACAGGGTCCTTGGAGGTATCGATGATGTTCTCAAGTAATAGCATAGTAGCACAGTTCATACTCCCATCACAAACTTTCAAGGCATAATAGGCCCACCAGACAGTTACGAATGAAATAACTGTAATGATTTTTCCAACTTTGTCACGCATTTCAGCGCCCTTAATATCCTCAAGCTCTGTCATAAAAGCGATCGGTAGGTATTGAGCTCGGTCGCGGTGTGTGTTTTCGAGAAAGTCTTGAGCTTTATCCAACATTCGATCACTCCTAACGAGTACATAAACGAGATAAAGAAGAGGATAAGATGGATAAAATCGGAGTAATGTTCTAACTTTATTGCGGATGTCTACGTCGATAATGTCGCTAAATTGCATATCGAATCCGTGGTTTGCTTCTCCTTCCCGTAACCGAAGAAAGAGGGTGCTCGAGGAAGAAGAGGAAGAAGAAGACGAAGACGAAGAAGCTGAAGATAGACTGTTTTGACCACCAGGGGCAAGTTTGTCCGTCGCCATGATGAAGCAAGTTGCAGAGTCTTAGTAATGAGATTTGTAGTATGGTAGAATGTATTTTCAGAAATATGAGGATGACAAGCTTGAGTAGTAATGTCGATAAATGCCACTGATTGACTTTGGAATTCTCCTCTCGGAATTGCTAAGTTGAATGCTCGGGTCAACCCAAAAATTCGTGTTCGTGACTTATTCAGATAGCACTCTCGTCGACGAGAAATGATCCAAAGTATGAGGGCCTCTTTATACTAGATCGGAACTTCTACAAAAGCAAAAAGTGGTGATGGAAAGTCAACGACTGGGGGTAAAGTGATCGCAAGAGTAGATGGCTATCAAAGCCAAAGTAAAGCGCTCGAAAAGTACTTAAAGGTCGAAGAGGATGATATCGAAGATCAAGAGTAACATTTTAAGTAGATAGCTTTGAAGTCAAATCTAGAAAACGATGGCGATAATTAAATATCAAGTTAACTCTCAAGTAATAAAAGATAGCGATGGAAAGCAACGTGAGGAAGTAAAATAATATTCGGAGGAAACTTTTCATTGAAGAAAACCAATTGTTCTCAAAGAAGCAGAAAAGCTGACGAGGATTTTTTTTAAAAGGCGACACGTTCTAAACTCTTAAAGTGCAACGCCCAGAGAAAAAGTGAGATTTCAAAGATAGGAAAATAGTCTTAGGTCAAGTTACTATTGCAAGCGCGAAGGAGCAAGATAATGCTAAGCAAAGGTGATTGTTAAGAATATGGGTTTGAAGAAGAGATGAAGAAGAGATGAAGAAGAGATGAAGAAGAGATGAAGAGACCACCAGATAGGGCCGTAGGATAAAAGGGCGTAGGAGGAAAGAAGAAGAGCGACGGCGAGGTGTAAGTAAGTGAGGTTCCAAGCGGAGCGGGGTAAAGAAATTCAAGCCCGCATGCACCAAGCAAAGCAAAGCAAGAGCGAACAAGAACCTCTCCTATAGGCCCAGCGGAGCAGCGCAGGATAGAAACCAAGTGAATCTCCCACAGAGCACACAAGAAGAAGCGACGACAAGCTTCCCACACAAACTACTAAAGACAAACACCTATCCCAAGTCCAGCAGTGAAATACAAAAAACAAATACAAAATACTACATAATCCAAGTACCTAGGTAATCTATAATCGCCCCAAAAACCCATCGACATTCTATCCCATCCTATCCCATATCCCAAATCTCCAAATCCAGCGCCCAAACATCCAAACATCCAAACTTCGCAAAGTGCGCAGCTATATACTAGGTAAGGTAAGGTAAGGTATTCTCTGAGCTGAGAATTCAGGGAAAGTAAGATATTATCATTCAAGCGAGGATCACCAGATCAAACATATTTTTCTACACTCTACACCCTACACTCTAAATACTACATTCTACATTCTAAGATATAAGTAAATCCTTGAAATTATTGAGAACTAGGACTTTTTTGATCTTGTAAGATTGTGTAAATAAATGTCCATTCATATATATATCACCTCAAAAAATCACACAAAATACATGTACTGACCATAACAATAACAACAAACACCCCATGAACGAAACAATAGCATAAGCATAACTAAACCACCCATTAGAGTATCACCCTCACAACATAATTGTTTTGCGAAAATACAATAGCCCTTATTAGAAATACATGCTACCCCATCAATATAGTTGCTAGCATGCCCTTGCACGTTAGTGTATACACATCTGTAATAGAAGAGCTGTTGATCAGGAAAACTATCCCCACCCCCGAATTAGAGACATCGCAATAATTAAGCGATCTTCTTCATTTAATGCATACTTGTACTTATCCCATAAACAGCATCCGACTTCATCTATCTTAGCATCAAAAAAATTCCAGACATTACATCTGAGCATCTCGTGAACAAAAGGTTGGAGTTATCATCTTCAATTTTATAATATTAATGAATAAAATCTCCTGCAAGCTGGAATACTCAACATAAAACACTCCATGCTCTCTTGGAATATCAAATTCTGCCGACCAACGCCTCATATAATAGAGGCCAGCTAGTACCTAACCGACCCATTCATTCATCGTGATAACCATATTCCTTCATTCCTCATGCAGCATACATTCAAATCATAACTTTGCATTTCATCGTCTCACATCAAGATCTTCCTCATCAGCCGGTTCAACCCGGACGAGAATCTCTTCTAATAATCCTTCGAGAAAGACATCCACATCCTTCCCCATACCCACTGGTTCCTGCTTGTCCCAATGGTCGATTTCTTTGCACACATGTGCAAGCTTATACACTAATTTTCGTAATTTTTCGTGAGCAGCTTGCGCTCTCTGTTGCTTCGGTGTAGCTCCTGTCGCCCGAAAAGCATGTTGTAAGCGATACTGACGTCGTTTAAGTGCTTCTTCAAGAGCAGGAAATATCACATCGTTCAATGCATCAAGTTCTCCCGTAGGGCTAGTAGGGGCAGGTGAAGGCATAGATGATGGAGCTCTAGAAGATTGAGATGAAATGCTTTCCTGAGAAGGAGTATTGCGTAATTTCTTTGACGGTAATGCAGGTAATGGCTGCTGACCTGTCTGGCGTAGACTTATGTTTTGAAGCCCTGCAGGATGAGGTGGTAATGGAAGTGGTTGTTGATGTTGTTGCTGCTTCCGAGGCTCTGTATTAGGTACTTGATTTGGTAGTCTTTGTTGTAGTGGTTGAGGTTGGCCGCTGCCACGGAATGGAGGAATTTCAGGTAATTTAATAGGGGCGAGCTTTGGTAGTGATTGTTGTGTATATGACCGTGGTACTGCTGCAGGTGGTGTATTTTGATTTGTGTACTGTACTGATTTTGAAGTGGTAGACGGGGGTATTCGCAATGGGGGAGGAGATTGTTCACCGAGTTTCAAAAATCCCATATCTTGCTGAAGTTGCTCTTGCAATGTACGATCATAATCAGGAGATTCGGAAACTTGTCTATTTATATAGGTCGGCGCGACCGTTCTGGGTGTTTCCAATCCTGGAGGCTTAAACTTCTCTGGTGACGCTGGAAGAGGAATTCTGGTTGGGGACATTGGAGTCTGCATACTTGGAACAGGCCGTCTCTGTGGGGAAGGCTGCCTGGGTTGTGCATCTACAGGAGAGTTTGTCGCTTTGACAGTTTCAATACTTGAGACATATCCAGAATCTTTCGTTTTCGAAGGCGACTGCTGTCGCGGACGCTCTGCATAATTGTCTTCGTCCGATGACGACCTCGATGCCCTTGCATTTGTGGCAGATTCATCCATAGTATTCAACCCAACCCTACCATTTACTCTTCCACCAACCGGTCGGACCGTACCGAAATCCCATAAGTCTTCATTGACAGGTTTGGGTGGGGGTGCTTCCTCTCGTTCATTATCCGAGTCATCATCGTCACCCTTATGATGTACTGCCCAGCGTTCATATCTTTCTATCAATTCCGTCAAGTATGAGGTTTTCTTGGCTCTTCGCACAAAAGGATGCTTCAATAATTCTCTAGCAGACGGACGTTCCCTCGGGTCTCGTTGAAGGCACAATTCGACAAATTCTTTGAAAGCTTTTGTAAAGTTTCCTTCCAACTTTGGTGGAGCATTTTTGGGAATGAGAAACAAAACTTTCATTGGATGGATATCGGAGTATGGAGGTTCGCCATTGGCTAGTTCGAGCGCTGTAATGCCTAGAGACCATATATCCGCTTTGTGATCATAACCAGATTGCTTGATAACTTCCGGGGCCATCCAGAATGGTGTTCCAACAAATGTATTCTTCTTAGTCATGGTAGCAGACAATTGACCCGAAACACCAAAATCTGCCAGCTTGACTTGTCCATTGGCGCCCAGTAAAACATTGGCAGCTATCCCCTCAACGTTAGCTCCTCAGATCTGAAACCAAGCTGCCAGAGGAAAATTGCGCGAACCTTTGATATCTCTGTGAAGCTTCTTATCCCCATGAAGATAATCCAAGCCCAGTAAAAGTTCCCGTATGATAATTGAAATATACTCCTCCTGTATCAAACCCGGCTTCATCAAGTCTCCACAGCTACCACCCGAACAAAACTCCATAACAATCCAAAGATCCGAACCTCTAAGATATGATCCATAATATTGCGTAACGAACGGGGAATGTAATTCGGAAAGAATAGAGATCTCTTGAATAATATCTTCGACTTCATCTTCGGCATTTTCGACATCGATAACTTTTATTGCTACAGCCTGCCCAGTGCGCTTGTCAACTCTGCTGGAGATCAGTACATGGCCTATGTGAAGAATTGGATTCGCGATTGACGGATTGAAGGAAACATACCCTTTGTAAACCTTACCAAAACTACCACCGCCTATAAAAATGAGCCTCTGCACGGAGTTATAAAAGTATGTGTAGACATACCGATGCAGTTCTGCTTTGTGTACAAAGTCTCAGGATCCACGACACCACTCATCTCATGCGTCATCCTTTGAAATCAAACTCGATATAATTAGGAAAGAGAAATGGGACAACACCACTTCTGGTGTTAGGTTGTGTTGTTGGTTTGTTGTCCAGGTTTTACTGGGAGCACCCCGCTGATATTTTGTCGGTCTCACAACCCAGGGAGGGATCCTCGCGGAAGTGAATTGACTTGGCCTATGGTCCGAGGTGGGATATCAAACACGAGTCAGGCTATGCCCGTTATCGTCTCATATACTAATAACGGAAAGAAATTCGTCGGATTCTTTACTCTGCGGAAGAGCAAATTATACAAGGGAATCGGGGGCCTGGACCTAGGAACGCGGTGAACAGTACGGTATGGTGGGGTCAACAGCTACCGAGGGTGTATATCACTATCACTATATCAAATAGAGAGTAGAGAGGAAAGAGATTGAATGTCGAAGCTTGTCGTGGTATTTGAAAATCGTGAGTGTCGTAAAACTTTTGGCAAAAGGGGTAGAAAAATGATTGTGTATGAAATCGAAGAGAAGTAACAAGTCAAGCTATCTGTGAAGGAATGCAACTCTTGGGAAGTGGCATGTACGAACAGAAGTGCGGTTTCATTAATCTGGGGAAGGTAAGCACCATTGGCTGGCTGTTGAGCAACAAATGCAGTTCACAAGTACGGGTGGTGGTCGATATGAAGGAGAGATGAAGTGAAGTCTGTTTTAGCCTTTTGGAGATTTTGAGAATTATGACTTCTTCTCAGATGGATGCAATCTTAAATTTGATACCAAGGTAATGTAAACCTCGAGCATTCCCCAGGAACAGTAGACATTTTAGAGGATAGATATCTTTTAACCTACCTAGTAAAGACTTACGTCTACATTTGTTTGGTTGCTTATTTTCATGAAGCGGACTTACTTATCTTTGTTGTCATGTTGATTTATCACGCATCTTGTCTACCAGCCAACCAGTTCAATCAACCAATCCTCTTGAGTAAAGGTTAAATTGAACTCATCCACTTCGCCAAACATCAACAATTTCAGGGGTTGATAACGGTAGCGTGTCGACCCAGCGCTTCCGGATTCTTTTTTTTTCGTGAACCTGCATGAACGATGGACCGTTTCAAGCTTTAGGTAGATTATTCCCATGCATTTCATCATATTGCATTGACGCTGTGAATGCTGATTCTAACCTAGTATATCGGAGTGAAAATTCACATGATTCAAAAGAGGTACCGGTACTAACTAGCTCGAAACTAGGTGGATGGGATCTCTTACTTACATGTCACAACCAACCATCATTCGATCGCTCGAGTATATGAAACTTATTTCTAACCAGTTGGGATCGTCAAGAACTTCACTGTCACCCGAAACATACTGTAATGTAATTGCAAGTGATTTCATCAATATCATGATATTCTCGTTTCTCATTCTCATAAATCTATAGCTCAGCAGTCCTATTATCCTTGCTGGTAAGTCCCGTCTATGCACAATGATGAGATGGAACTCATATGCGAAAAGAAGAAAAGTGAAATTATCCTCCCAATATGCTATTCTTGATCGGAAATCATAGACAGGCCTTAAGAAAACTCCACATCCGCTGTGAATAGCCCATTATTACGTCAAACTGCGATGCAAGCAATCTCTTTGGTATCAATGATCCCCGAAAATTTAAAACAAAACCTCAGTCCTCGATAAACTCCACCATCACGGTACCATTATTGAGTCCCGCAACTTTGACCGTTTCGTCCAAAGAATCTATCAAATCTTTACCAGCGCTTCTGAGCTCAAAAGGAACCCCTGCTTTGCCCTCCAATGGATCTGACTTTAGCCATTCGTAGATGCGGCGTACTGTATCGTCGAGTCTAAATCTATGAACAACACGACCATTGGCGTGTCTGAACTGGATGCGCGTGCTTTCCGAAGGAGAGCCTTCGGGTTCGGTATGTGGTCTATCGGAAGCAATCTGAGAGAACGTGGAGGTTGATTCGCTAGAGCTATTTTGGAAGGGCTCGGCTGCCTCTGAAGGTTCCTCCTCAACCTCTTTACCCTTTCCTTTGCTAACATCCCCGAAGCTCTTTGTGAGGTCATCTGGATCATCCGCTTTAGGCCCACTTGTTCCGTTGTTCACGAGACTATTTTGCAGTGCTAGGTTAAGCATCTCCTCTTCAGTGAGCTTAGTGACGTCTAGCGACTTCGACTTCTCCGGTTTCCTTCTCGCGACTGGATTTTTCTTGGAAAGATCGAGACTATATCGATCTAGAAACTCAACCAATTGCATGATGAATTCTGCAGGTTTTGGTACTGGAGGTCCTGACCAAACCTTTACTTGCTCGCCAGTTCTTGGATCAACGATAGCAATGTGAGGATATGCAGCATCACTATCTTTCTGTGGAAAGTAGTACTGAATGTATTGGTTCCCTCTGGGGTCGTCCTTAGAATATTGCATGAATATGAAATTCTCCTTCACGACATCTTTGACGCCAGAGTCTTTCCAGATATCGCGATTTAGAGACTGGCAGTCGAAGATAGAGTTGTCCTGTACATTGACTAAAATCCATTTTCCAGACTCTTTTCCCTCCTCGCGAGCTGAATCCCAAGGCAACTTGTACATTAGGTCGAATGGTGGTCTGAAGAGTTCCGCAAGGCGGGCATTCTTACTAGATCCTTCTGAAGCTCCTCCAGCAGCCTGTGCCAACCCGTCGTGTTCCTGGTCCCAAATTGACGGAATGGCTCGTTGGTTGAAAATTCCTGTCCGAGCTGGTTACTGTTAGCACATGGGACGCAAAAATGTTAACAACTCCTCCTTACCTGAGCCTCCACCTCCAAGCGCTCTGGCTTGTTGTCGGAGTCTCAATTGCTCGAAAACACTATTGTGTACATCATCACCTTCATCCCAGCCTCCTGTACCACCAACAAGTGTCTCCGTCGTTCTCGCAATAGGTGCTCTTACGCCTTCTGCATCGAAACCGCCACTTGCATCTCCACCAGCATAAAGCTCTTCTTGCATTCTCCGCGCCATAGCAGCATCATCCTCTACTTCGGCCGCGCGTGCAATGGCAGCAGCTGTTGCGGCCTCAGAGTCTCCCTCATCACTGTTGTCATCATCCACTTCCATAGTATCATCGGAATCCAAATTTACCACCACAGATGAATTTTGCTGGGCACGAGCCGTGGATCTTTGTGGTCTGGTAGAAGTAGGTATCTGTGGTGGCGCTTGGTGAGAAGTATCGTTATTGCTGTTGGCGAGTTCAGGTGCTTCAAAGAATAATCCTATTGCCTGTTCATAGTTGTTGTCGGTCATTCCCAGATACTGTCTTGCCACAGCTTCTGATTGCCCTGTGATGGACGTAAAAGCTTCGACAGGATCATCCATGATGAATTATCGGTCGCGGAAGAGTTGATTGTATTCGTATTTTTGTTTGTAATGAGGGAGATTAGTTTATGTTATGGTGATTTTGAAATGGCAGAAAGATGTTTGCTTTGATTGCGGGAATGAAGGTGGGTCGAATACAGAGGCTGAAGTACAAAATGAACTGTGCTTCGAGGTTGTCAATCATAAGGTTGTGTAGTTGGTAAGGAATGGTGCATATGATTCCTATGGCCTATGGTTCCGCTTCACATGTGAAAAAGTGGTAGTGATTTGAACTGATACAACTTCTTTTGTACAAATAAATAGGTAGGAATGAATGTTCCTTCATCGTGATGCGAATTTCGATAGCGTTCGAAATCGTCACCCCTCTGTAACCTGAATAATATTACATAAGGCGGCGGGGCGAAAAGTGTTCAATCACATCACAAAGAATGTTTGCAACAACCCGCCTTTCGAAACAAGGCTGAGTCTATTAATAGTTCATGCGTTACTCTCGAGTTAAGATTAATTGTTGATGATGTAAATGATGACGGTCGATATTGAATGTTCATTAATCATTGTCTTATCCAATCTGAAGATATCTGAAAATGGATAAAATCAACAGATCATGGTAGTGCAATTAACCAAACTATTCAATTGTCCACAACTATCTATTTGAGTGAAGACGCCAACTTATCGAACTACACAGCGGTACCCATTAATAACGTTACAAGCCCACGTAATCAATTTCTCTCCACTGGACTCCAATTCATCCTTCAACTGACGCACAAATGATTTCCAGTCTGAGCAATAACAGTTTCCCGCTTTTTTTCCTCGTGCTTTTGTGTTAGAGCCAAAACTTGTCTCTTCCAGTCTGTGAATGATCTCAAGAGCTAGCAGGTTGTTTCTCTTCTTTGACCTTGGATGCTATGCCCGCTAAATACAGGGAATACTATGAATCAGCACTCGAGACGGCCCAATCTAGCATCATTCTTGCTATCAAAATTATCTCTCTAGCACATGGAGCAATTTGTTCTTTCGCCTCCGCTGCCGGTATCAATGATTGACCTGGGTACATACTTGTGTGGTAATAAATCAAGCAGGCTCAATAAAACAAGTGAATCTAACTCCATCAGTGGATTTTCTTTTGCATTATTCAGGGGAGCCTAACATGTGTTCTGCATATGGATACTCCATCTAGGGATTGTGCCAGTTCCCCAATCGAGTCCTCCTCGGGCGTTGCAAATTCTAGAAACTGAACGCCAAGTGTCGTGAAAGCCAACTAGAAGCGTGTGCGCATCTCGTATGTAGTTGCATCGATGCATGCTAATTTCAGTCTTGGCTTTAAGAGCTCTCCAGCTTCAACCCTCAATTCCCGCGCTATCTGTGCCATATTAATGGATATCAGAGTCAGCTCTCGATCTGTCCTTAGCAGATCAAACATCTGGCGCAACGCTTCTGGATCAAAAACCATGTAAAGGTTTTCATCTCTCAAAGCCCATCCAGGAGACGGCAGCAGGGTTTTTTTTCAATCGTGGTTTTGCTAAAAGACCTTGTGCCAGTGCTAACCAAAGGGCATACATCAAGAGATGTGGCCCACTACCAATAAATTCAGTAATTGGCAATCAAGGAAGGCTACTGGAAGGAAATGAGGAACAAAAAGCTACGTTAGAGAATAAAGATGATGCCAAAGATGAAAGATAAAGCAGGTGGTTTGAAAGCGGGACTGTGAAGTCAAAAACCCGATTATGCTTACAGAAATGATGAAGATGTGCCGTTCATCATCAAGAAGTGCTTCCGAAGCCGATGAATGCGTAAGTCTTAGAGAAATGATGTTCCCGCATCTTGATTTTTCGTTACTCGGTCGCGGCAACCTTCACATTTTGTTAATACAGTGAGCTTATTGCTAGATCAAGGACATCAATTATGCTTCTATCTAAAAGACTAACCGTCTATTCAACATACCTCAAATAGTAAAAGTAGGTAGTGCGTGAATAGAGCCTTATCAGAGTAGATATCTTCGGGTCTTTGCACTGCAATTTGCAATGCCGGAATGAAGTTTTGGTAGTGATTCTTTAAGTGATATTAGCTCCCGATGCCGAGCCTAAGAATTGGCAATTTAATTGCGTGTTTCCGGCAAAAATGGTGTGCCAGTTACTTAGCCTCTCACAGAACCTCTTGATGTAGAAATTGTGCCCTGCGTACATGTGTACGTGCCGGCTCATACAAGTCGGAGTCAGACATCAAAATTCCGTGAATTAGAGTGAAATTGGACAATTCTCCTGAATCCAAATAAAGTTTGTTGTAAGAACCTACAGATTCGATATCAAATGAAATCTGATAATGAAGTCTGAATTAGCAATGTGACGCCCACATCTTTGTAACATCAATGGCTTAGAAGATTGAGCTTATTTTGGACGCCATACTAGTTGTGGTCAAGGAGGTCACTGAACCACAAAGTTGATGATTCTCCATTAGAGAAACCTTTGCAGCTAAATACCATTTATGTTTTAGTATGAATAATAATCACCCGTCCCAGCCAAAAAAGAATATGAAGCAGTTACTAGAGTGTTGATCATCTATTTTGATTGAAGAATACCAAGTGATCAAAGCATCGCGCTTTTCCGCTGAAGACCCTTCGTTCCGTGAGGCATGGCGTGCGGCTCATAGAATGAGGAGTCCGGCACATTACAGCCGCTTTTGTTATAAAGTATGTAGTCAACGATATCTCGCTATGAAACTTGTAGCTGATTATGCTCGGCTGATGCACAAGCGCAATCGTTCGAGGCATTACTCACGCAGATGAGGAATACAATCCAAAGATACTGAATATAGAGAATCATCTTTGTACCTCACCTACTCGAGATAACGAAGATGCAATAAAGAAACGGTACATGAACGTAATAACTAAGGCTGTATGTATCTGGATCTAGATTTCATCGTTGATATAACCCATGTAAGTCAATTTTCTCATATCATCTTGAAGTTATGACGATTGAAGCTTGATCAATGTAGATGATGTGAGAAATTGACTCGAAATAGTATGGAATAGTAAAATCCTGAACATTGGGATAGATGCCTCTTCTCAAAAGCTGATACAATATGAATACACAATTTTGGTTGTCAACAAGGTAAGTTGCTTACCTAATTCCAATCAAACAACCAAGGTAACCAACCAAAAAAGAAAATCAGCCTAAGGCACCCATCTCATCACCAAGGTCACAAGAAACACACACCAACCCCCAAACCAGCTTAGCGCCCCTCACTAGCCTCCCCCCAAAATTCCCACAATATAAGAAAAATTTCCCAGCACAAACAAATTCCTTTTCTTCTTCAACTTATTTTTTAAGTGCGGCTTGGTACCTCGTGTTTTTCGCGCATCTTCTCCGCCATGATGTAAACGAGTGTCAATGGTACCATAGATTGATCCCAATTGCAGCCGATGCTCTCTCTTTCACCTCTTTCCGCGGGTTTCGAAACTTCGTTTCGCGAATCCAGGCTGTGTTCGTCGGTTTGTCTGAAAGGGCCCAACGGATAACGGTTGGTGGGTGAGAGGATGGAGAGGGTTCGGACATTCTTTGTTTTTATTATGTTGGTTCTTGAATAGCTGGAGACAGAGTTGGTGGAGTGGAAAAGGCGTTGAACGGTCACAATTGTCTGATGAGATTTTAGGGTGCAGGTTGCTCTTGGGTAAGGTTTGTCTGATTTACCTTCACAAATCCCGTGTGGGCGGAATATTACTTGAACAATATTACTTAAACATACCTAACTTAATCTTATGTCTTACTCTAAATTATTCCTAGCCATTTGTAATCGTGACTGTCAACGTGAGAGGTCCTTTGGAAAGGAAAAATTATTTTCATAACAGTGTTTATAAACCTCATTGATATCAAATGCCATGCACAACAAAAGCACCACAAAAAGGCACATCTGCTAACGCCATCCTATGCCTATCATCATGTAACTGTAACGCTCATCGTCATAGAAAAAAATCATACTTCGTTAACCCTTAATGGCCATCATCAATCTTCTCCAGCTTTCCTGGGTCGCGCTTTTCACCAGTTTCTCCAATAATTCTAATTCGATCAATGCGCACTTTCTCTCCATCTCCGTCACCATCAACGATGAAGAAAACCAAGCTTGTAACATTTTGGAACTTGACAAAGCGAAGCGATAATGTAGCAGTGCCAGTTGAATCCCAGTCATTAGCTTCCAGTGTAATAGTTTGTGTGGAAGGAAGATCTTCAGCCTCGTCGAAACCAACAATGTGAGCTCGGTTTGTGTAAATTTGGATGGTTTTTGGTCGCATTGGCACTTCTTCTTCGTCGTCCTCGTCATCAGTTGCTGAAGGTAGGGAAGTGATCTGGAGAATTGAAGGTTAGCACTAATACTTGAGAGATTTGCGCAACTGATGGATGCCTCTAACCTGAACAGTATGAACCTTCAACGTAGATTGGAATGGCACGAACAACATAAGCTGCTCATCCGTATCACTGACAACCCAGTCCTTAACCTGCGAATCTGCTTCCTTTCCCTTCGACAAAGTGCTAGGCTTGTTTATGTCAACCAATGTTCGTACACCCCCGAACTCACTGTCGGCATTCAACAGTTCGAGACCCTTGATATCAACCTGATCAGTCACATCGCTGTAACCCTTTGGTAAAGCGCCTGTACGCCAATCGCCGGAACCACTTGCAAATCCTGACGATGAATCGCCTGAATTGTCTGCTTCTGCAGCTAACTTCTTAACAATATCTTGTAGTTTGTTTGGATCTGCACCTTGGACTTTCTCGACTTGCTTGCCCTCCTTAAAGATTATGAAAGTTGGCATCCTGTTGGATTCGTGTCAGCAATAGCTTCTTATAGAAATCCTTAGTGGCTTAATCCCCCAATATTCAAAACGTGCTATTGAAGGAAGACGTACGCAGTGACACCATAGGTGGAAGCAATCTCTGTCTGATTGTCGACATTGACCTTGGTAAATGTAATCTTGTTTGGACGAGATAGCTGTGCAGAAAGCTGCTCGTAGATAGGCGCAATAGCTTTGCATGGTCCACACCAGTCCGCATAAACTAGTGGTAAGATGGAGGATTAGTGAGAGCAATAAGAGTTTGTAGTATGTAGTGTTGGAGGGGCAAAGAGTTGTAATGGGAGGGGCTTTCCGCGGGGTAGCTTACAATCTGTCACAACAATTTTAGAGGTCTTCAGTAAGTTACTGAATTCCCCTGATGACTTTATAACAACAGTTTTAGACATCTTCTCTAATGTCAAGGAGTTGCTGAATTGATGGACAAGAATTGTATCGAAATGTATTGGAGCCGGCTTTTGCCGCTGGGTTGGAAATCAATTTCAAGTCATGTGACGTGAACAAGTATTCCCCTTGTCCTATTTCAGAATTCTCGAGGGACAGTTACTTGATATCGTAGAATGAATATTAGTTAAGTGTTTCTATACATCTTCCTAATTAGACTCGAATGTCATTTTAATGTTTACTTCTCACAACTAGTGCTTTGTATTGTTTATATTCTTACATAATTTCACTTCCGAGTACATCACAGCACGTTTATATCCCAGGATTGGGTCAACTGCAGCTTTAATAAAAAGACCTGATCTTGTTGCAGATAACTCAGAGGTCAGGCTTTCAAACAGAGAGCCTCAGCATACACTTTGAACTTTAAACTTTCTTGGTACAAAGCATATAAGCTCATGGGTACTCTACCAAGCTAGCTGCTACTATGACAATGGTTACGAAACTCAAATTCTTAGCCGAGTCTCACGCTTTGAACACAAGAGGACTCTTAGAATGTTTAGATATCCAGATGCTCCTATGGAGGAAAGATCCAATTGCGATTAGTAAACATCGACAATATCGTAATATCGGATGCTAGAGACTGCCCGACTTACTTTTCTATCGGCACAAATGGGCTTTGGATTCATCGTCGTTAGTTCACATGTGAACTAGACTCCAGGGTTTTGAAAGACCTAGTGAGAGCCAAAGCACGAACATCGGAGCATATTTCCAGGAAACCATAGCCAAAGGAAGAGGATATTTAGAGGCCTCGAAAGTTGTTTGCTTCAATTGGATGGTATGTATCTTCTTCCTCTTTTAGCCTAAGATAAACATTCATGTCACTTTAGAAGAAGTGGTTTAACCTGGAAGGAAAAGTACAACGACATGATGTATCTCGGACTGTGAGTTCTACTGTCTCGACGTCTAAGAGGAGATCTGTGTGAAAAACAAATTCTTCTCTGGGAACGCCATCGAGAGATCGCCAGGAAGCAACTGTAGCGACCTCATCTGTTAGGCTGCATTCTTTCGAGACGTATTTCTACAGCCTTGGAAAACCTTTCACAACAATTTCAACCGGACTCTCGCAAAATTTTGGATCAATTCCCGCCAATGGCTCACCGAAAATTCGCACATGAAGAGCATCTGCCGCCCCAAGAACCGGGCCGGATCGCTACTGACCCGACTTTTAGAGGCGTTACATATTGTGCGAGAATAATGTCCGGGACGGTTATCGTGGAATTCAGGCCATCTGTAACCATTGCTGACGCCCCTCCAGTTTCTTCTCCATCTAGCTGAAAAGTATAATAGGTGTGCCACTCCAATGGCTCTTGGTATTCCCCAGAAGTGCAAATGCACCAAGAATAGTAACCATGTCCATATCGTGACCGAATGTATGCATAACTGGTCGTTTATTTCCATAGCGATCCACCATTTCCTTTTTGCTAGCATATGGGAGACCTGGTTGCTCAAGGGTATGCAAATGCACCTAGTCCGGCTCTGATGGGCACGAACTTACCTTACCTGGACCATTTTCAAGTAGGCAAGAATCCCATGGCCTCCAATATTGAGGCGTACAGAGAAATTGAGAACGTCCAAGTGAGATGCAACAACGGCTCTCGTTCGAGAATCCAAACCAGACAGCTCTGGGTGCCGATGAATATCTCGATAAAATTCCTCGTAGACTGTGAGGTGTGATTGGTATCAGCGGATCACAGAGGCAAGTTTTGTACTTGAATTTTCATTTATGTTTGCCATAAATCGTTGAGTATGCTAGCATTGCAGAGCTCCTTTGACTAGTATCGGCTACAATACATGTAGGCAGCCATGCCTCTAGACTTCAACAATGAAATGAAGTCGCTATATACATGGCAGAGAAGGTGATGGACAAGAAGGCAAGAAAGTAGCAAGTGTTAGATGTGAAAACCGGTGGCATAGGACTCAACCTGGTTAAAAGCACCCATTGAGAATTCGTGGAGCGTTACTGGATCTATTCGTCCACAAAGAAAGACAGATCAATCAGTGAAAGACGTGTGCTTGACGGACCAATTTTTTTTTGGCAATATCCATAAACTGACTGGCTGGATCGAATATCTCGAGGCCGCTGCAGCAGAAATCCTCGAAATAGATTTCTCGATGAAACAAGTATTGAAAATGCCGTCAAAGATTGGCGACCAATGTTCTCTGGTCTGAAAAACGACTTCAGTATTAATTCGACTTGTTTATCAATTTGGTACAGATAATATGTGGATCGTTTTCTTCATTTCATTGTTAGTCGAGTGGTGACTCTCCTCAACAAACAAGTCAAACCTGATATATATGTATGTGTTTGTCCCAGACTTCTCGTACGAACAGATATTCTAAGATTAACTCCATATTTGACACTTGAGATAATGTACAATCCTATGGGCTTCAGAAGTGTATAATTCATGAATCATTATAGTCATAATTCTTACAACGCCGATCATGTATCTAATAATGCCCCGCTGTATTGCTTACTCCATAGTAACCGCATATCCCCATCATTCATCATTATAAAAGCATGCATAAGCTCCGCAGCATGAACCGCCGCAGGAAACATCATCCCGTTCCAGTACTGAGAAAGTCTCATCATACCACTCTGCATCTAACGATCCAACGATGTACCAGCCATCAATCCAGTGACATCCACCAAAAATCCCACAAGCAAGTCAAATCAACTCCTCTGTCCATTCTCTTCCGTCCCATCATTCTTCCCCAATAGCCTAGCCGCTCTCTCCAGCCTATTCTTCCTTTCCCTCAACCCATCTCTCGCACTCTCCTCACTCCCATCAAGCTCCATACTACTTCTCCCATCGATATCCATATCTCTCCCCACCAACTCTCTTCTCCCTCCAACCTCATCCACATCCCTACTCTTCACCGTATACATCCCCGTTCTTTCCACCTCTTTCTTCACCAAGCCCAATCTTTGTCCTATACTCATAATCTTCCCAGTCCTGCTTATACTTCCACTTCCACTTTCACCATTGCCAACACCACTTCCGCTCCCCCCATACCCCAGCCCGAAAATCCGTCTCCAAAATCCCACTGGTCGCACAATAGGCGCACTCCACCCCACATCTTCTAGGCCCGTCCTACCCGATTGCGACGATGATTGCGATTCTACTTCGCTGCGCCAAATTTCGATTCGATTCCGCGATATGTCTGGCATTTTCGGTCGATTATAAGGTTATAACTTTATTATCGCTCGAACAGTCCCGGATTTATGATTTCAATTTCGATTTCGATAAATGATCAAAGAGTCGAAAGTAAGATTACATAAATTCCACATCTCGACCTTAAAAGACAGAGGATCTTTGTGTTTGAAGGGGAATCTAAAATATGGTAATAGTAATGATAATGATAATAATTCATTAATCAATAACGAATTATAAAGGTCAGCTGTCTACTTATTCGCGAGCTGATGTTCGCGGGTGATGAATGCTGAATGAGGACGAGCAGTGAATGGAAGGGAGTGTGGAAATGCAGTGTGAGCTTCGTGAATGAGTTGTGCTAGATTGCTTAAATTGAAGGGGTGTGCTGAGGTATAAATGGTTGGTATGGTTGCGGAGGCTTTGTCTGGCTTTCTTGGGCTTTTTCTTGTTGGAGGGGGCAGATGATCAGTTGGTACTGTAGGTTAATGGGTTAATGCCGAGCTCGGTTCGGTTCGGGGTGCATGGTTGGGAATGTTATGCTGTGTTCTTGTGTTGCATCCTAGATCTTTTTTTTTTGTTTCCTGAATATTTATTCTATTGGAGTTGTTTTGATGCTGAATATGTTACTTGATATCAGAATTCGTAGTTCCTCATTCTCCAAGTGGATTTGAAGTATCTGATATCGGATATCTGATCGCCATAATATTTTCTTCTGCAGAAATTATAGATTATGATTTTCAGGAACGATGTATTAACACTAACCAGCCATTACGCTCTCTAATGATGACATTAGTCATGTCTCATTATGGACTTGTATATTATACCAGATGAAGTTCATGGCTCGATCTTAATTAGCCTCATCTAGATATAGTGCCATGAACTACTTCAAATGCCGACACTAACAAAACTAACTACCATCAAACCCTATCTCGCCCATCTCTAAGTTTTAGATTTCCACACTTTACAGTTCAAATATGTTATCTCATAAAAATCTACCATGTGCCTCTTCATTTCCATTTTCATTTCCATCCCCAAGACAAAATCAAAAAGAATAGAGAAAATAACAACTTAAACTCCATCCGAAGACAGCAACACCCCCCTTAATATTCCGAATTCGGTCTATTACATCAAAACAAAAAGAACACACACCCTCACTTTGACTTCCATTTCAACCACCAAATAAATAACAAATACGACTCCAAAAATCCCCCAAAAATTGAGCGATCTAATATCAACGCCGACCAACCCCTAACAAGCGAACGCCTAAAACTCATGGTCCTTCTTCGGCATCTCCACAAGTACCATCATCATCCTAACCGACTTAACCTGGCATTACTACCACGTTAAAAGTTGGGCGGCGAGCAGCGACGCAGAAATTATCGCATGACTTGTAAATACTTATATGGATATACATCGTGATGAGTTCGTACGCTGGGATGGGAATCTTTAGCTCAGATGTTGCTGTTGGTTTTGGGATTGTTCGGTGTGCGTGTTGAGTCGCCGGTTGAATATGCTGAGGTAGTCATTGAATAGGAGGAAGAGGTTCTGAGTGAAGAGGATGAGGACGCGGATGCGGATGCGGATGCGGATGCGTGGGAGGGGTTAGAGGATGAGCTGGTATGGGATGTATTGCGAGTAAATATAATCTTCCAATAGCACATCTGTGGAAATTGAATCGTACGAGATGCGTAGGACGAGGATGAATATGATGTACATAGGAATTCGGGAATTATATGAATAGCGCACACAAACAAAAAGGATTTTTGGCGGGACGAATGTAAAGCTTGGAGTTTGGAGTGAATTAGTTGGTGGGGAGGAATTAGGAGACTGAGATATAGCTATGAGATGTATTCATCAAAGGCTATTTGCGTTTGGAATATATGTCGATGTGTACATCTTATTGGGAAATGGTCATCAAAGATAGATCAGAAATCATAACGTATTGAATTATTTCATATTAACAAGTGACTATCGCTGATGTAGATTATTTTTTATACATACATACCATCGGATCAATAGAGTAGAGTCTACTACCCATCATATCAATCCCATGACCTCCTCCTCCACTAGAGACTCCCCAGCCACCCTCACATCGCCTCACGTCCTCCATCCTCACCCCCAAAACTCTCAAAACTCTTCCTCCTCTCCATCATCATCCCAAATCCCCTCCATCCCAAACATCCCCCAAACGCCAAACCCCGTCGGCAACCCCCACCAACCCCACACCCCCCTCAATTTCCACAACCCCAAACACCCAGCCGCAACCATCCCACCCAGCACCACCTCCTTAACCACAACCTTGATCCTCTCCCTCCTCTCCTCCTCCTTCCAAATTAAAGTCCCTATCGGAGTTTTCGTCCCTTTCGTCCTAGCCCTGCGTTCCCACCTCACATTTTTCCTCTTCGATCTCCTCTTACAGGATTCACAGCGGCGATCTCGAGGGCTGATTTGAGAAGATGGGGGTGCGTTTTCTAGGTCTCGGATGAGAAAGCTGGCGCAAGCGCATTCGTGGAATATGGTTGCTGAGAGACGGGTTATGAAGAGGAGGAGTAGCCAGCCGCTGCGTTTGAGGATGTAGTGGTCTGTGTCGGGCATGGTTGTTCCGAGTGGTGTTTTTAAGGAGGTTTGGATTGAGGTGTACTGTGTTATGATAGTCTTCCCTCAAGAGCGTATTTTAAAAATAATTGTAATGTTACTGGTAATATGTTGAGACCCCGACGGTGAATATCTGACCCAATCGTGGATATGCACTCTGATTGAAATTCCAACGACGAAGATGCGGGATTCTAGATCCGAAGATATTAAAAACCTAAATCCTAAGATATCAATCACCCTTGAGACGAGGTCTAGCGTGGAATACTCCAGAAACTAGATCAGGTGTCCAAAACTGGAAATTGTATTTATAAACACCTGATGATGAAAATGATGACTAAGCAAGCATAGAACTATTCCCTGTTATTCCAGTATTAAATATATAAAGAAAGCCACACTTGATATTATATTAATCCATTCATTGATTCTTAGATATCCAATCTAAATTCCGATTTAATTCCACTACTCTATCTCTTCCTCTTCTCTATTGTGATTTTAATACTTATAATATCTAATACCCAGTGAATGAAATATCGCCCATATACATACATAAAGCCTCACCTACAGGATCGTCTTCATTTCACATTTCACATCAAAAGTGAATTAATATGAGGTAACCTTATGTTTTGCTCACCATGTAATCTCTTACCTTTCGCTCCTTACTTAATACACAACAACCACCCCAACAAGTATCCATCCCCAGACATCAAGATTTCAGAGTTTAAAGTTCAGATTTCAGAAATTGTACATTCAAAAGGTACCCAAGTCTTTTCTCAGTTAATGCCCCTTTACCGTTTCCCCTCAGAACAGCTATGGCTAAGAGGTAGATAGGTAGCTAGGTTTAAGTACTCTCTATCATATCCATTCGCTCCACTGCATCTGCATCTGCATCTGGATCCATGCATCCATTCATCCATTCACCTGGATTTACAAACAAAGGAGAGACACGAAGAAAATATGCCATGTTCAGGCCGAAAGATCCACCACTTCCCTTTTCCCAAAAGATAAAGAGGATACCCGACCCCGTAAACGTACACCTTCACGCCATGCTTTCACTATGAAGTTCCCCAAAAAGAAACAGACCAGAAGGGAAAGAAAAAGAAATTTACAAAAAAAGGTTTCCATTTCAACCGGAAGATTTTTTATTCCAACTCAATTCAAAATATTATATGAAAAACGCCATGCTGCCTTCCAATCTAATATCTATCCTATCCATAGTATCCAGAGTTTCTCTGTCCTCCTTGCGTAGGTGGATATTGGGGGAAATATTGCTGTTGCTGCGAGTATTGCTGAGGAGTCCCTTGATACCCAGGTGAGTGAGCTAAAGTTGGTTGGTATTGCCCAGGTGAGTGTGGTAATGTCGGTTGATACTGTCCAGGTGAATGCGCCAAATTTGGTTGGTATTGACCGGGTGATTGTCCTGGCATTGCCCAACCCCCAGCTTGAGGAAAGAGGTTTGCATTAGGTCCCATCCATGACCCTCTTTTACTAGGTACTGCAAATTGTGAGGGTGAAAAATTGGTATTAGCATATTGCGACTGACGACGAATGTGTTCAGTCTGCTGTTGCTGGCGACGACTTTGCTCAGCTTGCTGTTGCTGAAGACGGATATTTTCAGCTTGTTGTTGCTGGAGACGAACATTTTCGGCTTGTTGTTGCTGGAGACGAATATTTTCAGCTTGTTGTTGCTCAAGTCGATGCTGCTCAGCTTTTTGCTGCTGCTCTATTTGCTGTTGAACTAACTGTTGCTGACGAAGTGCAATTGCATGTTGTACCGATTGGGAGTTGACTCCTTGCTTGACATACTGCTTCTCCTTCTCACGCGAATCAATAGCCCCAACGAGACCTGCAGAGACGACGTTATTTTTATTGTTGTTTTGAGCCATGGCAATTAGGGGTCCGCCAGTCATTTTCGCAACAAATACTTGTTCTCGAGCAGAAAGATTTGTTGTAAGGGTGCCATTCCCAGAAGCACCCAAAGCTCTGGCCGCACCTCTGGAACTTGGACGCAGGAGATCTGCTGAACTGTGGCGTGCATGCTGCTGTTGACCATATACCTCACCAGAATTCAACAAATCTGCTGAGCCGCGGCGAGAATGTCGATTCTGGCCGTGACCCTCGGTAGAATTCAACAAATCTGCTGAGCTATGGCGCGAATGCTGGCCTAAGAGTGCACTAGATCGCTTGGAAGCTTGATTTGGTGTAGGCGAAGGGGTATATCGTGCTGGAGTAGGAGAAGGTGAAGCATGTGCTGGGGTAGGAGAATGTGCACGTAAAATATTGCCTGAGTGTTGACGTTGGTGTACATACTGTGGCGTCGCTGCAGCAGCTATAGAACGCTGTTGGACAAACTCTTCCGCGGTCAATCCTTGTTTGTGACCAAAGGTATTGTTAGCTGCAGCTGCACTCATTCCTGGTTGCCAAACTAGCACATTGCCGCTCGGAGTTCTGTCATGACTTGGACGTTTTTCAGGATTGGGATTACTGAATCTATCCTGTTTAGGACTAGGACTTGGAGAATTCTGCCCCGGTGCTCGATTGAGATCAAAGGTAGGACCAAAATCAATATCGACCCCCTTTGACAATGTATTGTCGTCACCGTAAAGTGGTTGGCCAACTTCGACATTACCAATGATCTTCTTCCTACCTGCTCGCGGCTTTTCGACAGAGTTTTGCGTGCGTGCAGATCGTACAGAATGGCTGGTACTGGCATAATCTGGGGTACCCGTCGATGCGGCGTCGTCATATGTACTGCTTAAATCACTATTGTGTCTATTCATCTGTGGAAGCTTGAAATCGTCTTCTTTAGGGAGTATCAAATCATAGGCGCCTAGTTCAAGAATATGTTGGGTTAAGCTTCCACTGCTAGAAGCGGGTTGCGATGAAGTAGGACTTTGTTGGTTCTCTTGTTGTGTAGGAACAGGTTTTCTTGAAATGCTCTGGCTCGTCTGCAGACGAGGTGGCTGGTTCGATGGATTTTCTGGGTGGGGCATATCGTTTGAAAAATCCAATTGTGAGTTTGAATTAAATTGGGTGTTGCTAGATCGGTACTCTTGGCTTTGATAAGACGTTTGATCGCGGTTCGACGGAAGAATTGAGCCTTCTTCGTTATAAGGTTTGTAGGATGCTACCATGCCTTCATTAATGATGTTATGGTTAGCAGGCATATGGTGATTTCTGGTGACGTCTGACAGTACCCCTCTACCTTGATCTTCATCCTCCTCTATTCTATCATGCATTTGAACATTCATTCCTCGCCTTTCTGGACCTTGTTGATAAGTAGCCGCAGCACCGGCTAATTGAGATAGCGTTGCGGTAGACATGCGATTATTCGCTTTTCGAAGATCTGGTGATTGTAAAGTTTTACTAGGAGGCAATGCTCCGGGCGCGTGCCTGAAAGCTGGAGGTGCAGCTACAGGCTCTGGAATTGTAACTGTTTGCAATTCTTGTAGTTCACGAACCGGGGTTGCATTAGCCGCCTGCTCATCTTCCGAACTGAGACGCTCGGGTGAAGGTGCAACATCTTGGGCATATTGGAGAGATAAAATAGGAGCACGTTCGTAAGCCCCGTCAAAGACGGGAGGAGTTTGGTTCTCTTGACGACTTGGTGGCTGAGATTCGGAAGTTGACCTTTGGTGAGATGCTGAAGTTTTCGATTGGTGCAATGCTATAGTACCCGCAGGTGCCGAATCAATCCTAGGAAGACCCCCATTGCCAACATCTCCTGACGGGCGAGGGCCAAATTGGATCGATGGTGACGATCTAACCGAAACTGTATCGTCAAACTGAAGGCGGGTTCGAGGATTTCCCGCACTGTTGCGACTTCTTCTACTGCCGTATTGGCTATTGGTTCGGCTACTGTTCTTGAGGGTTACCATTCGCTTGGCTGTTAAATCTTTCATTCTTTTCCTCCATTCAGATTCCAGCCAATTAGCGCTACCTTGCTCGGATATCAGACCCGCAACATCGAGAGTTTCTAGATAGTCATATCTTCGATGTTCTGGCATTGCAAACATCAAACTCCGGGTGTCACTAGTTTCTGCGATCAAACGACCAGGACGCCCATAAAGTCCAAATGTATCGTAGACTGGGAAAAGCCACCGGAGCATCATCTCAAAACCACTTACGGCAGGATGTACCTCGGGCATGACGAAAACAAACCCTTCGGAGGTTAGAGGGGGATTTGAATGAATTGTGATGGACCCCTCCACTTTGACTAAAGTGGAAGCATCTATGAGTGGTTTAGATTGGGGATAGATAGCAAACGCTGAATAGGCATCATTAATTGTAGCGATTGGTCGAGCCTTTTTCGTTTTCTTTGAATCATAAAATTTGATGTTTCCTTTCAATATAGGCGGCCGGGGGCGATCATAGGCCGATCTCTTCTTTTGTGATTGTTTTTGCACTCTTTGGACCTCTTTTTCATCGGGTGGAGTGATCACACACCAACATCGTCTCCAAGGTGTTCCAGCGCCAAATCTCACTCGAGCCCAGTCTGCCGTCTGAATCCTCGCGCGCTCCATGATGGGTTTGATGTTGTTTAGTAACTTACCCTTTCCAGCGATGAGCGCGCCTGTATACGCCTCTTGCAATGTAGCATGCTCATACATACAAAGACGAATACCGGCGGTCCATTGAACTAACGAATGATGTGAATTGAAGTGCAAAAGGTATCTATTCTTACCAGCCGTAGATATGCTGAGGACGTTTTGCAAAGGTGCTTCGGCAGGCGATCGAGTAGGAAGAGATTCAATCTATGAAGTATCAGTAAAGGGAACCATGGCCGGTGTTCAGAAAAGTGAAGGTAACCATTTTGATCGAAGCATCTGTAAGATTGATGAACTTTGGAAGAACTTCTCCATCTTGCCCAGCAGCATCTAACTCTGCTGCATCCCATAATGAGAGGATGGTCCCCACAAGCTGTGCAAAACATTCCGTCCAGGTCCGGTCGGCATTGGCTTTGCCATCTACGTAATGTTAGATCGTAATGCTCTCCAAATGTAGAATATTGTACACACGTATGTTTTGATCATCCAACTTCAAGAAATATCCTTCCTGATACAACTTGTTGCTATGACTGTTCAAAAATATGAAGATGGGTTGTAGTTCTGGTAGCGTATCTTGGTTGACATTCATCAATGGTGGCTGAAAAGTTTGTACCATAGACATAGGTCTAGACGAAGCTCGTTCCCTTGATCGAGGAGGTTGAGAAGAATCGCGTGCCTCACTAGAAGGGGAAACCTGAAGAGAGGGCATTTGGAAATTCGAAGTTGGGAAGGGCTCCTTTCCTAAAGCTTGGGACGACTTTCCTGACTCTTGAGACTCTTGAGACTCTTGTTTAGTGTAGGATTCCGTTCGACTTCGCGCTCGACCTGAGGATGGAGGGGTTCGAGTAGGACTGCTAGAGTCTCGGTCCCTAAATTGGGACATGAACGACATAACTAGGGGGAAAGAGCTATTTAGTAACCGGGTTGTCTGGTAAATATGGTGGCGCATTCCAACATACCTCGATTTCGGCCCATTTTGAAGGATTTAAATTGTTTTGAATGGTAGCAAGCTGAGAGAGAAATTGATGAAGCGGTAGTTCCGCAAGATCCGGATGGACCTTCAAGGTGTTGTGGTTGACTTATGACATATACAAATCTAAGTGTTTTGTTCTTTCCTTTGTCGGTCTGTTGATTATTAACAGTACAATGTTCCCAATAATAACAACCCGGCGGCAAATGTTGGGTGGATTGCTGCAAACAGCAAGATAATTTGATCAAAAAATGAAAAAGAATGTGTATTTCTCAAAGTTGTCTGGAGGAATGATGAATGATTTGAGGGAAGTGCTATTGGAATAATCTATGGCGAACTAGTTCATTAGCTCATGTACCTGTTTAGCATTTTGGTTTTTTTTGGTTTGGCTGGATCTGGGGGACTACCGGACGTCACTTTGGTGAGACCAGCGAATAGGTAATGAAGAATAATAGGCGGGAGGGAAGATTACCGATGCTCAAAACAGAAAGAATAGTAAATGTTTTAGCTTGGTATATAAAGGGTCTAATAAACAAAACGAGCGACGGGTATTTAATATTATGATATAACTATGAAATTGAAAATTGAAATTTTGGGAGAACACAACGAAGGGAAAAAAAAGAATAGGAAAAAGATGAAGAGAAGTCTAGAGAGTGGATGGAGTAGAAGACTGAATACCTAAATCAATCATAGAAACATTAGATAATTGGATCTTGGAGCGAAGTGATTAGAAGAGAGGGGGTTTTATTTGATTTTAATTCGTCTGCATCACATGAAATGATTCAATTACGAGGTCTCATAAATGAAAACGGAGCTATCGGACGAAAAGGTAAGATCTTACATGTCTACGGAGTAGGACATTGGCACATTCCATCTTTTCTCTTGTCAACAATGCAGTATGGAAATTAGTACTGGATTGCCATTCGAAGCCAACTCATTTTACTACATTACCACATTACTGCTTCTACAAGAATATCTCCGTTGGGAATTCTACAGTCCTAATACTTGTCTTGGCTGACTACTTACTTACATGTACGCGTCATTTTATCATGATGGTGTAAGTTTAATGTGCAGTAGTTTATGAAACATCGGATTCTAACCTCAACAAGCGCTGACAAAGGCTTGAAATAAGTTGCTCATAGGTAAGATGTGCTTGAATGGATGCTTGGAAAGTTTGAAAGCCCCCAGGCCAGAGGAATAATACGAGATCCTGATTGCCGAGTTGTGCTTTAATTGGTTATCATTAAACTGTCACGACTATGCAGGCGGCTCTCTCTTCTCTCTCTCGCCTCAGCAATCAGCTCGTTTATCGAATGTCGGGATTTCATAAAATGATTGGAAATGGCGCATCTATCAAGAGAGCATGAGATATTTCCATAAGCAACTATAAGAAAATGCAATACCTTTAATGTCTCCAATGCCTCCCGGTATCTCCAAATGTCTCCAGTCTTATGAAACATCACAATTATCAAACTATTTTGGATCATATGCAAGGCTCTTATGGAAGAAGTCCATAAACTTCCAATCAATGTCCGAGATAACTTCTTTCCTGCGGCTACCGAAAATACGAAGAAATTTATCCATTTTTGTCCGGACGGATATCAAACATGCCTGTGGTGATCATTCTTTTTGGCTTGACAAGTGCAAATTGAGGAACCAGAGTCAGCCGAATTCTCCGGATATGCAAGATTATGTTGAAAAGAAAGCCGTGATAGCCTTGACATCTCGTCTGTACGATGCAGGTCAGGACAGGACAGGTGTGCAGATTTCCCCTCCGCCAATTCAAGGTCATGTAAGTAAGTACCTACCTACTCCGTACATGGCGGTACTATAGATAGGTATGATGCATTTCACAATGTCAATTGGACCATTTCTGATTTTCCTGACCTTCACCCACTCTTGAATAACCTTCTTTGATTGACCTTTAGAAAGGAATCCATGAACCTTGTGTTCTCCACAATGTCACAATCCACAACTTTATTCAGCCTTAAGAAAATCTATAGTTTATACACTTAATCACGTGTCTAGTACCCGATTCGTTATCGTTGTTGGTCAATTGCATAATGAAAGTTCTTATCGTCTAAGCACTATTGTGTTGGGTAATTTCTCGACTTTTAAATCAGACTACTTTCATGAATCCGACCAAGAGGTAGTTTGTAAACCTCTGCACATCGATCACGACGCTGTGATGAGGAGGTCGATTTGTCGAACACAAATTGCGCAAGCTATACATAATCAATCTCGTCGTACTCTTGTACATAGTTCACCCAGATGGCACCCTGAATTGGCATATTCCACATCTGCGGATGTCGAATTACCACCATTTCGAAAAGACACCCTTCCATTCAAATTCGAAACTGGGCTTGCGCTCTTTGCCAAACGAAAACCACGACCATTTCCTCCTCCATTTCTATCCCCGCCATCGGGATCCTTCTCCGATCCCTTGAGTACTCACCATAGGAGTCGCGATAGGAGACCTTCTGTGAACGGTGAGGTAATTAGAGGTTATACCAATGGTGATGATGCGGTCTACTCTAGTGATTACTTTATTGGCGCAAATGATGGCGTTGGCGCCTGGTCAACTAGAGAAGGCGGCCATGCAGGGTTTGTGGCTTCCCGATATGAGGATTTGCTTTTGGAGGCTAATATTAATACCAGTTTATGGTCGAGGCTAGTATTACATTTTTGGGCTTTGGAAGTAGAAAACGACGCTCGGAAATCTCGACCAGCAGGACAATACTTCGAGCCGAATCCTATTGAGTATCTGCAAAAAGCATACGAACAAACTATTCAAGCTACTGCGAGTCCGAATAAATGGCAGGGCACAACTACAGCTACCGGAGCACAATTGCATTATAAAATCGATCATTCAGACCCTAATGCGCCCGCTACTCCCCTCCTATATGTTACCAACATTGGCGATTCACAAGTACTAGTCATAAGACCGAAACAGCAGGAACGTATATTCAAAACGACAGAGCAATGGCATTGGTTTGACTGTCCTCGGCAACTCGGTACAAATAGTCCTGATACACCCGTCAATAATGCTGTCATGGACAAGGTTGAGATCGAGGAGGACGATGTCGTTCTTGCCATGTCTGATGGCGTTATTGACAATCTATGGGAGCATGAAATAATTGAAAGTGTTGTAAGCAGTATCCGCAGGTGGGAGCAAGGTGAGGGTGGTATAAGTACTGGTGATCGACAAGGTGGAGCTGGTGGTGGAATGAGATTTGTAGCGGATGAACTCATGAAAGCCGCGAAAGTAATAGCACAGGATCCCTTTGCGGAGAGCCCCTTCATGGAGCATGCTGTTGAGGAAGGTCTTGCTATGGAAGGAGGTAAGTTGACAGAGACTTATGACCATGGCATTTACTAACTCAGGGTTAGGCAAACTAGATGATATAAGTGTAGTTGCAGCGCTGTGTAAACGGAGCAACGGGTGAAGTAAGGTCGCGGTACGGCTCATTTGAGGTATATAAGATATGACCTCGGAACTAAAGTGATTGGAAGCGTTCGTTTGATAGCTTCCCGCGCCAATAGGCATATAGAGACAATAACATTGTCAAGGAGGAGAACACGAAAGAGGCGATCTTTCCTGAAGACCCTTCTCATAAGTGATTGAGATGACAGGAGGTGGACATAATAACTTGCGAGGAATCCAGGGCGTAAAGACCATCTATGTAATGGGGATTATCTGGGTAGCATATAGACATTTTTAATATTCATACAATATCAAGCACAAACCTTGAATTTACCAGCTAGATGTGGTTCTAGACTTTCTGGCCGGTAGTGAGTAGGGTTTTTTTCCATCGAGCTAACGATCCTAGTTCACGATAGACAATCCTTATCAGCTACTGTAACTTCAAATTTATCCGATAAAAAAAATATCAAATCTCTACCTACCTAGGTATCCATCACATCCCTTACAATTACAAACATTGAATCAATCGACTTTTGACCTATCTTGTCACACTCACAAATATGCGAGGAAAAAGGGCGAAGCAATACAAAAAGCTCATGCAACAATATGGCATGAGCTTCGGTTTCCGCGAGGCATATCAAGTTCTTCGTGAGCTCCCCCAATTTTGCGCATCAGTACAAAGATCCGTTTTATAACTGACTTTCTACCCCTACAGTCGACGCTGAGATCATTAAGGATGCCGATAGATTTAAGATGGATCTGGTTGGCGGTTTAGAGCGAACACTTCATGGCCAAGTTAAGCCCAGTATGTTCACTCCTCTTCTACATTTTGTCGCATTAATTACTAACATATCTTAGTGATTACACAGTGCTCAATGCGCCATCTATACGCTGCCTCATCAGAACCTGGAGTGTCATATCTCATCGATAAAGCTAAAACGTACGAGCGACGCCGTTGTGGTCATCTTCCAGAAGATTATCCCGAACCTCTTTCAGCCCACGATTGTATCAAAGCAGTAGTTGACGGCAAAGGCAATGGAACCAACAAGCACAGATACGTGGTTGCAAGTCAAGATATAGAAGTCAGGAAAGCTATGAGGGCAATTCAGGGCGTGCCTTTGGTTTATATCAATAGGAGTGTTATGATCATGGAACCTATGGCAGAAACATCTACAGAAGTGAGGGGAAGGGAAGAAAGATCCAAATTTAGACAAGGTATAAAGTCAGGAAGGGCCTCGGGAAGTCTCAAGAGGAAGAGAAATGAAGGCGATGAGGACGATGACGAAGAATCGGCAAGGAAGGATATGGGTGCGGCAGAAGGTGTTGCGAAAAAGAGGAAAAATGTTCCAGGACCCAAAGGCCCAAACCCATTAGCAATGAAGAAGAAAAAGAAGGTTGAGGGGGATAACACGAAACCCAATGCGTCAAATAAATTGGCCGACGCAAATGGTACGGAAGCAGATGGTTCAGAACCTGTCAAACGAAAACGAAAACGTCTACACTCGAAGAAAAAGTCGGAGGATGGAGCTGATGGAGAAACGGGAAAATCAAGTGAGAAAATGGACGAAGCAGATTGATATGAAAGGTAATATCAAGGTTAAAAGATTTTATCGAGTAGGAAGTTACATATAAATTAATCACAAGTATACTCGGAAAGAATGATACCCAAATAGACGGAATTTAGCTGTATGGTTATTTGCTGTTTGGTGTTGAAGTTAAACAAAGAATCGGCAAGCACGATATTGCGATTCGGAATAATCATGTACAATCTGACCAACCCCCTGGATGACGCCTTTAGGAGAAACAAAGAAAAACGGCCCTCCAAGTAACAGTCGAATCTATTTAAAGTGTAGCAAATAACTCCTTATCAACTCACTATCTCTTTAAACCTTCGCGGCCCTTGAGCCTCTTGAATCATTACTGTACCGTTAAGAAGCTCGCACCAATCGTTTACTGATCTTACTCACTGGTATCACTACAAAATCCTTGTCAACTTAGGACTGTCTGTGTACAGTGCGTGCAAAGCACAGAGCATCGACCTCGGAACACCTTCGTGCTTCAGAATCCATGGATCTGCGCAAGAACACATTTAAGATTTTAACAACGAATGTCTAAGTGACATTAGATGATTTATCTGTTAGAGACGCCACCTGCCCTGTGAGTCAAGGTGGTGGTCGAAGTGCTAGAAACAATATGCCACAGAGTGATGAGACCACTACAAATGCTAAGGAAAATGGCAATGTGGGACCGGATACAGCTGTCCAACATGGACCTCCGGAACTTGATGATTTTGGATTACCCCTCAAGAAGAGAGTTGTTCCAGAACCGGTAGCATATGATGTTGAATCGGAGAGCGCCAAATCAGAGGATAAATCCAATGTCCCGGAAGATCGGAATGTTGAATCCGAAGACAACGGATTGAAGAATGCTGGTGTTGCTAAGGGGAATGCAGAGGAGGCGGATGTTGTAAAGGCTAATGGTTCGGCTGGAGAAGGGGAATTTAAGGATGCTCAAAAGACGCTATTGCCTGTAACATCGAATCCAGAGCTCCAAGGACCTCGCGATACAACTCAGAATAATGAATTACCAGTCCATGGACACCCGACCCCTCAAGAAACAATCAAAGAACTCGATCCTATAAGCAAAGAAGATCTGGCGAAATTCTCGGAACCTGCGGCATCCGCAGAAGTAACAAAACCTAAAGAAGACTTGGACAAGAGCAGTGTCAACAACAATAGGGATGCGGTTCGCACGGCGGACGATAGACATAGTCAGGCAATTCAGGGAATATCAGAATGGTCGCATCAACATACCACAGTACCTGCTCCACAGAGCCCGCCTCAAGAAGAAGATGAATGGCAAACAATGCCAGCTTATGCCCCATACGATATTTACGATGATGATAATAGGTTAATTGCGAGGGAGGCCCATGATTCTGAGGATGAGGGTGATGCATACGCAGGTTTGGGTGGCGCCGGTAGAGGATATACCAGAGTACAACTCGATGAAGATGCTCAATCTGCGACAAGTCTGGATGAAAACACACAATACCTTTTCAAGGATGTCCATGGTACTGGAGCTGGAGAAGCGGAGGACGAGGAGCAGCGAGATGCACTTTCTCAAATGCAAGCCACTAAAGATCTTTTGACCGAAGGGCAAAGAATTGCATATGTTGGAATGACTCGACTTATATTATCTAAAATGCTTGAACAGCAGGAATTATTGGTAGCAGCCAAGAAAGGAAACAAAAAAGAGCTACAGATTTCAGCAGAGGCCATGAAGATGTGGACTCAAAAAATGATGGTGCGACTATATGCGCATATGGAAATTAGCACGGATGAGCAGATCATGATTGAGCAATTAGCTGAACATGGAGTAGTTCCTTCGGATTTGACCGGGACTCTCATGCAGAATGCACGAGTAAAGAATCCTATGGCCGAGAAAACTCATTCGAGCAAAGGTTCAGTGTCTTCGAGTAGAAGTCCTAGAGATTCCGTCTCATCTCCGCGAATAGCTCGACAATCTATACAGTCTCCACGGTTACCACAATCACCTTCAACTCCACAATACCCTCGGCGGAATGAGGATGAAGAATCAGCTGCACTACCTCCACCATATCAAGAGCAGAACGGCGAAGATTTACCTGAAGTTCGAACTCCTTCGCAGCTTCCCACTACCAAGAATATTGATATCGATCTCCGTTGGACTGTCCTTTGTGATCTATTCTTGACGTTAATTGCAGACTCAGTTTATGATGCAAGATCCAGAACTTTATTAGAAAAGGTTGGCGATAATATGGAAGTTTCCTGGTTGGAAATTTGTCGTTTTGAGAAAAGGGTGACTGATGCATTAGAGATGCAACAAGCAGCCGAGAAGGAGAACTGGAACGAGGACGACCATAAAGAAAACAGAAGAAAAATGGCTCTCAAGAAGAGATATTTAATGATGGGTCTTGCTACTGTTGGTGGAAGTTTAGTTATAGGACTTTCCGCAGGTCTCTTAGCACCTGTTATTGGAGCAGGTCTCGCTGCTGGTTTTACAACAATAGGTGTAGCAGGTACTAGTGGATTCCTTGCTGGTTCCGCAGGTGCTGCTATTATCACAACGGGTGCCGCAACTTCAGGTGGCTTCATTGCAATCAAAGCTGCAAATCGCAGAACTGGAGCTGTCAAAACTTTCGAATATAGACCACTGCATAATAATAAGCGAGTCAACTTGATTATTACCGTCTCTGGATGGATGACGGGTAAAGTCGATGATGTACGATTACCATATAGTACTGTTGATCCGATTATGGGAGATATTTATTCAGTACTATGGGAGCCGGAAATGCTTACGAGTATGGGAGATACTATTAATATCCTGGCAACTGAGGTGAGTTGAGTTGCCTAGAATACTTGATAAATACTAATCCATTGTAGGCTCTGACTCAAGGTCTTCAACAAGTTCTTGGAAGTACCATCCTCATTGGTTTAATGTCTGCTTTACAATTGCCAGTCGTTTTAACTAAGCTGTCATATCTCATCGACAACCCGTGGACGGTTTCTCTTGACAGGGCAAATGCCGCAGGACTTATTCTTGCAGATTCACTTATTGATCGAAATCTTGGTACCAGACCAATCACTTTTGTGGGATATTCCCTTGGCTCCAGAGTCATTTTCTCATGTCTGAAAGAACTCGCCAAGAAAGGGGCATACGGACTAGTTCAGAATGTTTACCTATTTGGTTCGCCTAATGTTGTGAACCAGGATGATTACTTGAAGGCCAAGTCTGTTGTGTCTGGTAGATTCGTCAACGGATACGCAAGAAATGATTGGATTTTAGGATATCTTTTCCGTCTCACTAGTGGTGGTATCAGACGTGTAGCAGGACTTGCACCTATAGAAAATGTCCCTGGCATAGAAAATGTGGATGTCACTGAACTAGTACCCGGACATATGGCATATCGTACGGCCATGCCCAAACTTCTTCGAGAAGTAGGATGGGAGGTTGAAAGCGATGAATTTAATGAAATCGAAGATCCAGATCCCGATAATCATGCTGAGAGACAGAGAGAGCTCATTAATGAGATAGAAGAAGCTCGAAAAGAACTTGAGAAAAAGGAGAGGGAAGGAAAACAAAGATTTAGTTTCTTTGGTCGCAAAAAGAAATCAGCTGTCGAGCGTAAAGAATGGGAAACGTACGATGAAATTTCAAAGAACGAGCATGGTAGTGAACCGAGTCGATCTGTAATAGAGGATGGGCAAGGGAACAATCATGGGGTACTCTTTGATATTGATGCTATTCGTGCAGAGGTCGCTAGTGGCGTTGCTACTGGTAGTACGAGTGGCCAGCATGTAGAAGTCAAGGAACTCAAATCTACGCTCCCGCCCATGAAACTCAAATTTGGATCCTCTTCAAACAGTAATCCATCCAGTCCACGCAATTCTCTTCGACCAACAAAAAGCGACGATGCGGCTGGCATACTAAATTCCCATGGTTATCGTTCACCAAGCCATTCTCCACGTCCTTCTAATGGATTTGCATCGAGCTCGACGTATTCATACTCGAATTCTCATTCCAAACAGGATCTTGCAAGGAATTCTCCATATATGATACAGGAACCCGAAGAAGAATTAGAAATGACGTTTGATACGGCATATCATTCACCACCTCATTCGGCGAATGTAAGTAGTACGAGATTACCTGAGAGAGGGCACACGAGTTTTCATTCTTTGGGACATGTTGCGAGTGGTAGTGGTGATGGTAGTTCATTTGGAGGAGGTTTCGATGGAATGCGTAGCGCAAGACCGGAATATAAATCGTCGAGTACGTTACCTGTTGGACTGGGTGTTGGAGGGTTAGGTGCGGGAGTGGGGTTGGGATTAGGGGTAGGGGTAGGGGCTGGAATGACATATGTGGCGGAGAAAAATGCATGGGCGGATGATGATGAGGATGAATTTGGGGGTGGGGGTGAGGAGGAAATCGAAATGACTTTTGCATAATGGATTTTTGGTGGAGGTGGTGGGGTTTTACATGTAGGCCTGGTGGGCTTTATTGTGTATGGGATAGGTTGCTGGAAATATGGAATGTGGAGCGAGGGAGAAAAATGAAGGAAGAGGGAGAAAAGAAAATTGGAAGGAAGGGAAAGAAAGAAGGAAAGATATAGAATTTTTGTGCATTTCTTGTGCATACGTGAATATATGGGGTAAAGGCGGGCATGGATGAAGAAAGTATAGATGGATGGATAGATGGATGGATTGAGTGAATGAATGAATGAGGAAGTAAGACGGGCTCATTAGGTAAACCTAGGTACTTACCTACCTACATAGCATAATGGTGTTTAGCGATTTGGTGTTGATATAGATATGGATATTGATATTGTTTTTGGGGCTCTCTCTCTGTGTGTGTGTGTGTGTGTGTGTTTGAGATTGAAATTTTTAACCATAAATTCATTTCACACCATATCTCGACAAAGACAAAGAGAGATCTTGTAATCCAGATATATAGTTAATGGTATGTATATGGGTATGTATATGTATTCTTACATATTTATTTCATTCGATTCATAATCACCATAACCAATAAGGTTATATTAATTTACTAAGAAATCCCCCTCCAACAAAACAAGACAAAGACAAGATAAGACGGCTTTCGACGGGATGCTTTTCTTTCACTATCACTATCACTATCACTATTATTATGGACGCGTTGATGATATGTTTTATGTCTTTCTGATCATCATGGAAAGGTACATTTCAGATATGGCATTATCAAGAACGAGCAGACTACGGGCTTTTTGAAATTTCTGCCCCTCTATTTGAGGGTGGAAATATTGGTAAATATGAAAATCGGTCGTTCATGAATGAAAGGTGGCAGCAAAGCATATATTTAAATCATGAAAAAATCAAATGTTTTGTTTTCTTAACCAAAGTTATCTATCTCTACTTTCAATGTTTGATAGAATTGGGAATCAGTGTATGCAGGTGCAAGGTATCTATCTATTTTTAGCTGGTAAGACGATACAACGGTAGTATATCGAAGAATTCTACCTTCACAGGGCTTCACTCGTTCAAACATCTTTTCTTCATGGATTAAATACGATTGAATTGACTTGACTTTCTTCCCGTACATGATACAGTTTTGTAAATCTGCGGTTGATAAACGGAATAATTTATCGATCCATTTACCTGGATGCTTCAAGGGAGGAAGGTACTTACTTCCCAACCTACTTCCTTCAATCCAGTAATCCTTTAGTAACTTTCATACAAAGCTACTTCGGATCATCTAAAGTAGTATTGAATTTCCTTGTGTTGCATTCAATTCAATGCAATACGATTAAAATACCCCCATCCCAGATGATTAGCCATTGAAGGCTTCCATCGTTTGCTGACACAAATTTAAAACAATACCTACCTAGATGGATATAGTAAGTATGACGGAAAGTAGTTCAGAATGAGTGTGAGTCTTCATCCTTTCATTATGATGAGGCTTACAGATGGAACATGGTGACACCATACCGTCTGTTTCCGTCTTGTGGAAGGGATAGGAGCATAGTATCAAATACTTCTATTGATTGTGAATCACGAATCACTGTCACCAACGCCCATCACAAACTCTGTCTCGAAGACTAGGTCATAAATGGGTCCGCGTCTAATAAGGCTGTGATAAACGGGATCTAACCTCATTACCTTCCAAATTCAAATTTGCTAATTCGTACCCCTCCCTCACTTCAGCCCCCGAACCTCACAAATTTACATCTAATCATACATATATGGACATACAAACAGTTTGCGTACAACATATACAACACAGCTAGGAAAAATAGTTGGAGGAACGAAGACGGAAAGGGGAGCGGCGCATATCCATACACACATTCCACAATTTGGTGATCCTTCACTTCCTAAACGAACCAATGAAGAGGGCGCTAATAACAGCCTACAAACGTGCATGTGCATCCTGTGTTAGGATGTGAACCATCCCACCCCATTCTCACATCTCACTCTACCCACCCGCAGACTGCGCCTCCATTACATTGGGTGTGGATTCTAAGATCCTGAGTGATTGATTTGAAGGATTTGGTGTAATGGATTATGTATGGAAAGGTAGGGTTGTGTCGATTAAGTGTTGGTATATTCATTCCCTGGTCGTAGGCTGAGAGGTCTCTCTCTTGAGGATTTTTTTTCTTTCTTTCTTTTGGTAATTTTTGATGTGGTTGATTGATTATTTTTGTTTGAATGATTAATTGGATTTATTGAATTTGAGAACGACAAATGCGACAAGTGTTTGCGAAATATTTGAAAATAATAAAGTGGATAAAGAGCGAGAATGTTGTGTTGATATATGGATGGGATAGGAAGTGAGAAAGCTGGAAATGATTATATCGATTGAGAGATGGAGCATCTTGGTGGTCTGGTGCGGGTTGCTGGGCATGGTGTTGGGCCACCAAGATGAGAGACAAGGTGGGCATGGCAATGAAATGGACAAGAGCTCCTCGTTGTCACCACAAATCTACACTTCTCGAGCTGCTGGCGGTGAAGGTCAAGGAGACTCATACTATTACCCTACCACATGGCCAAATCTCGATCGTATTGTGTTGCTGAACGAAAGCTACAAACCCGAATACGTAGTGGGATCTCAAGGACCAACAGACGTGATAGGGCTGGCTTTATGTTATACCACCAATTTCATGGCACCAGACTCATCTAACATATTTTATGTTATCCCTCTCACATGTGAGTAATTGTTAAAAAGATATCATCTCTATGCGACAGATCTAACCAAAAATGTAGTCGACTGCGAAGATTACCCTACTTGTCTAATGGCAGCTCAAAACACAGGAAAGGCAAATTTAGATATCAACCTCTACGATACTAATACAAGCCTCTCTTCCATCACAAAGCCCAACTCAGCCTTCTTTCTGTGTTTCAACAATGCTGATTCCACTCCGGACTTCAACTGCGAATCTTATAGCCCGTACTTCCATATATCACACAATTTCTCGTCCCGCAACTTGAGGAGACAAGACCTAGGACTAATAGCATCCGAAGAAGCATCTTTATCTGCTTTTATAGCCTCATTTACATCCTCAATCGCGAATTATGCGACGCCCACTGTTACGATTTCTGTCACAGCTACAACAACAATTCTTTTGCCTTCCGGGGGAAAAGTGATCCTACCATCAACAACAGCATCCAATATACCTATCACAACTATTTGGAATGCAACAGTAACAACTTCACCTACCTCCCCACCAACTAGCACTGGCACCGATGCAGCCAACGCAACAGGTACATCGAATGCTTCCACCTCTAATTCCAGCGGACTTTCCCTCGGCGGTAAAATTGGCATCGCTTTCGGCGCCATAATCCTAGTCTTCCTACTTCTCCTAGCCCTCCTTCTCCTCCTTCGTCGACGCCGCAAAAACACCCCACCAAACCCATCCCGCACCCCCGAAAACCTCCTTCTAAGTTCCTCCCTCAAAAACAATGAATCCCGCGATCTCTCCATTGCCGAAAAACTCAACCTAACCGATCGCACCGATACAAACACACCCCTCACATCTCACGGTGCCGTCACACCATACGATAACGATGATGATTTACCTGCACCGGGAAGTGCTTTCACAGCAAATACACCTGTACCTATTAGTCCACGACGAAGCCAGCTTGCCAATACGCTAAGAAGTGACGTGGGTAGTGTGGGCATTAGTATCACGTCAGGAATTTCCCGTCCCGTATCCCCACTAGGCGGTAACAATGAAGGAATAACCATAAGTCGAGAAAACAGACACGAACGACTAGACGAACGCAGTATTTTCGATGAGGAACCTTACACGGATAATATCAATGGGGCGAGCGCAGTAAGTGATACTCCGGGAGCTATCGTAGCTGCGCAAATAAGAAGCCAAGGGTCAAATCTGGATGCTCCGAAGGTTTATAAGGGGACCTTGCAAGCGCCTTTTTTGAGTGAACCCGGGATGTCGGCGGAGGAGGTGGCGAGAGAGGAGGAGGAGGAGAGGAGGATTGATGAGGCGATTGCGGAGGCGGAGGAGGAGAGGAGGAGGGTGAGGGAGGCGATGGGGAGATAGGTGGATTTGTAGATTGATGGTCTGGTTTGGTTTGTGGTTAATTGGTGGGATTGAATTGGTGTTTAGGTGATAGTAAGATTACAATAAGTGCATTACTATTCTATTTTACTATAATAGGTAGTACCTCGTATGCGTGGACGGGGGTGATGATGATGGTGTTCCGCGGTTTTTAGTATACTGGTATACTAGTATTATCTTATTATCTATTTACACATTTTATATTTATTTATTTATTTATTTACCTATATATGACGCGATATATATCTATTCATATCTTTATTTATTTAACTATTATATCTTTTATTACAACTCACTCATCCATCACTTATATGCCATTTAGTCCTCTCTCTCTCTCTCTTTATATATATTTAATAATTTCCTTTTACTTTTTTAATTCTTTAAAATTTAAAGATCTTGAATGTATAAAAAACTTAAAAATCGAAAGAGTAAAGAGTAAATATCAAGAGTATATACTGGGAGATTTCTGAACGTCAGGATTTGTATCATTCACTCTGACAATATACCTCAAATTTACTCCGGTTCTTGATCCTTCCATTTCTCCATCATAGCCTCAGTATTAAACCCACACAACTCAGCCTTCTTAAGTACTTCTCTCGCCTTACCAGTCACTGGTGCATCTATCATTTTATTATCTAATGTCCACGCTCCTTTCCCTTTCTTCTCTGCCTTCTTATCCGCAATCACTACTCGTACACTCCATTCTACTTCTCCCTCTCCAGGCGCAAATGCTTTTTGAACAATATCCACTTGGGAAGGATGGATACATTGTTTTCCATTAAAACCTAGGCCTTTCCCCTGAAGAGATTCCTCCTCTAATCGTGCTTGTCCCTCATTTCCCCGATATGAAGTACACACCAAGTCAATGGTGGATGGAAGATTAAATGCTCGTGCACAGGTTGCTATATGACTTCTTGCATAGGCGAATTCGTCTAGACTGGGTGTTCGTGTGATATTTAAATCTAAGGAGAAATCTTCGGCTGCAAAAATAAGGCCGTGTAAGTAGGGAGATGCTTGACAGATTGAGGTGAGATTTATGATGGATCGTGCGGATTCTATCAGGGCGAGGATTTTGACAGGATTTGAAGAGTTTGATGGAGTAGATGGATGTCGCGATGGAAGGGAATGACGAAGAATATCGTTTATGAAGTGGAGGTCTGATGGTGAATTTACTTTAGGTATTACGAGAGTATCTAGGTGTTGACTTTTGAGAACTTCAGTAAGGTCTTGAAGAGCTAGACCTGATGATACCGAGTTGATTCGCACAGCTATTCTGGGGGCGGGTAAGGTCAGTATTTTTATGCCTTTGCAGCATGAGAAAGATATATCAAATATATAATACATACTCTCCTACATCTTTTGGTCTTTCACCACTAAGGAAATCTACTATATTCTTCCTTGCCATCTGTTTATTCTCCAATGTCACCGAGTCCTCTAAATCATAGGCAATACTGTCGACTTTCAATCCTCGGGATTTCTCTAAGAATTTGGGCGAGGATGATGGTACTTGTTCGTAGGTTAGCTACCCATGAGGGAGCTTCCATTGTATGATGTTCAGATGAATAGCATACCATAGAGAAGAGCCCTTCGAAGGACAGAAGCTGCTACATTCCGCGACATTGTTACATGAAGTATTAAGGTCAATTGAATGTTGATGAACTTCAAGATCTTTGATTTGTAAAAAGCTTCTTGATGATGGAACTTCAATTGTTGTCGCACTTTTGGAGCTTACCCCACAGTCCGGTGCTGGTTCGGATGTAAATCAGCCGATGCCCGTGTACCCGTGTACCCCAGCAAGTCTATCAATAGACGCTAAACAATATGCAACCAACCCGGTCTCCATCTTCCTCATCCATAATTGCGATAACTTACATACAACCTACAACTTATAAGTACACCAATCACCAGATCTACCAAATTTTCAGACCTCCACCATGACAACCCCAAAGGCAGATCCGATACCGTTATTTCGACCTTCCAAAAAGCGCAAGGTTTATAGACAGCGAAATCATGATGATGACTTTGAAACTGGAGTCGTACAATCAATACCCGCGCCTGCACCCGCACTTACGTCCGCAGAACAGAGTTTGGATGAATTAATCTCATCGAATTCCGTTCCTATTAAAAAAGAAGAGGAGGAGGAGGAAGCAGGAATAAAAGATACTTTAGCCATAGCTGAAATTTTACGCTTGCGAAAACAACGAAGGAAAATTGGAGGAGTGGAGTTTAGAGCTGAATCTAAAATTCGAGAAGAAAATGATGCAGATTCAAATGGAGATGCGCTGGTCAAATATGAAGAAAAGGATACAGAGGAAGTACAACCAGAAGGTGGGCTTTCTATGCGACGATTCGCGCCGCAGATGGGAGTTGTGAATAGTGGTGTTGATAAACATATGTAAGTACATTTCTTATTCTTCCTCTTGAACTGGTTGGGTACAAGTACGGTGACTAATAGTATAGGATGGCATATATAGAATCGAAACTAGGACATAATTCTCAGTCTGTTAATTCTCCATTCACGAATCCAGAATCGGGAAATTCGAAGAATGAGATCTCAACACTGCAATCTAAAGAACCTCAGAGAGCACCTACTACAATGGGTCAATTACTCGAAATTGATTTGGGAGAAGAAGCTAGAGTGAGGAATGCACATCGAACAGAAATGGCACGGAGAAAAGCAGCGGGTGAATCCATTGATCTTGAAGAATCTGCACAAAATTCTACCTCAAGACCCCGTTTAGGTCGCGACGGTAAACCCTGGCGTGGACGCAAAAGAAGAGGAAGTGATGATATCCAACGCGACGCTCTGGTTGATGCTATCTTACACGAAAATCGTCTAGACATCTACGAACCTGTACCTTCATCATCACTATTATCCAAAGAAGTAGAAGGACCCAATGATGAAATGGTAGCGGAAACATTTCGTAAAGATTGGGAAGAAGCTAGTTCTCATGCATTACTGCAGAGACAACAGCAAATGTCTGAAAAAGCAGCTAAGGAAAAGAAGAAAGGAGGTCAGGAAAAGACAGAAGAGGAATTGTATATGAAAGGACCTAAGTTGGGAGGTAGTAGGAGTGCGAGAGCAGCGATGAGGGAAGCGATGTTGAAGGGGAAGGGGGTGAAGAGGTAGGGTGGAGTGAGTGGATGGAGTCCATACTAGGTGCATGTATTGATAGTGGTTAATTGGGAGATGTGGAGATTGAAAGGGAGTGCATGGGTGAGAATATAATTGTTGGTATCACTTCGGTGATACGAATGCAGTGCATAGTATTCTTGTTGTATTTGTTCATGGATGATTATTATCTATCTAGGGGAGAGGGACCTATTTATATTGAAAGGGGTACGGGCTAGAATGCACTAGTCGTACGGCTCCCTTTATGTACGGCCTCCCTTTCGAGTTTGATCACATGATGTACCGACAATAATGTATGCATATGCATATGAAGTTCATAAAACTATCTAATTACCCACAAGAATATACTGTTTTTAAATCTTTATCCCACATCAACTTCATATCATGCAGCACAGTACAGTGCAAAATCATAGTTCTTTTATAATATAAATAAGACCTGATTAGATTAATAAAGAATAATCCGGCTGATTATCAGACTTTCTATTTTTTTAAAATATTTTTTAAATAAATAAATATATAATTAAAATTTTTAATATTAAAAAGTTAAATTTATTAATTTGTTAGATTATATTAAACAAACTATTTTAATAATAATAATAAAAATTAAAAAGAAAATATTATTTGTTTATTATATATACATTCATTCTAATATCTATCCTAATCCCATTCTCGAATATACTTTTCCCCAACCCAACCTAACCTAGTTGAATCCCCAATATTCATTACAACATACAGAGTAGAGTCCACAGAGTATGCGGAGTACATGTGTGTATATCATCCATCGCAAAATGCAATCACATATACCGACCGACCGACCGGCCCAGACGCAAAATCTCTAACCTAACCTAACCAGACCTAACCTAACCTAACCTAACCTAAACACCATTTTACACCTTCTCATCATCCATCTACTTCCTTATTAATCTCTAAATTCGTATTTCCCAATCCTGGCCCCAGTCCCTCCCTCTCAATCCTCACTCCACTTCCACCTCCAAAACCATAACTCCCCTGTACCAATCTCACACCCTCCCCACTACCCAACACCAAAACCTCGGTCCCTATCCCCCCTTTCTCCGAAAACTTTTCACCCCGCGGACTAACTACACTTTCTACCTCTTCCCTCTCCCACTTCCTACTCCTAATACTCCAAGTTGCTACTCCCGCATTCGTCTTCTCGCCATCATGAGCACTGATCCATGTTTTTGCACAGAGATTTTGCGCAATGGATACCCCGCCTGGAAATCCGCTTATGATGTTCCCGCCTAGGTACCAGGGGTTGGAGATGCGGTCAAAGGGGTGCAGGAGGGATGTTAGTGGGAGGGCGGCTTCGGATATTAGGTGTGAGGTTGCGTAGGGGGCGATGGTGCGGTAGGTGCAGCCGTGTGGGGAGAAGATTACGGAGAGGGCGCGGTCGGTGGGGTTGGAGAGGGTGGAGGCGAAGGAGTGAGGGGATGAGGGCGGGGTGGCATAGTTTGTTTCTGAGGGGTTTGTGAATGAGATTGTGTGGGTGGGTGGTCGGTAGGTTATCCCGATTGCGTTGTGTAGACCTGTGAGGTCGTTCTTTTGAGGGAGAAATGCAATAGTTACTTCGCCTGGTATACCATTGTGGGATTGTGATGGGACGGGTATTCGAAGGATATTATCAGATTGCCGTAGACGAGGATCTTCCCAGCGTTTGAGTGGAATGACTTTAGAGGAGGAGAAATATTTCCATCGTTTTATTGTCTTTGCTGCACCGGGTTCGGCGAGAATAAGTGTTTTGCTACTGTTTGAAGAGAGTTGTTTGAGGGTTTCTTCGTGACAATGATCGGTTTTGTCTTGACTTATTATTACCAGATCAGGTTCCGGGATTTCGCTGAGAGAAGATATGCATGAGGGGGTTTTGAGATGAGATATCGAAAACTTGGAATGGAATATCTTGGATGGACCTGATAACCATGGATCGAAGAGGATGGTAAAGGAATCTTCGAGCCGGCTTGGTGAAGGTGGAAATGGGGATATGGGAGCAAAGGTTAGGAGGAATGAAGCATCATTATTTAGATGTTTAACTGTCAAGGACATCTTCAAATCGTGAAATGAGAAGGTCGAGGAGATCGGTAAAGGTCATAGTATCGAGAAAGTGAGGCCACAAGAAACAATGAAATCGTCGAGGAGTTTCACTCGGATTGTAGATAGGTAGTAAAGATTTTTCTGACATGGAAGAAAGGGGATGGATGGATGGTGGGTCAATAATAAATCAAGCTGATTTTAAGTAGGTATTTCCATCTACTCGTCAAAAACACGCGTACTAGATGACATATTAAATGTAAAGAAGATCAGCTGCGGGATGATGGATGGGGCACATTTGTTTATAGAAACAAAGCATGCACCCATGGCCGAGGCGTCACTCAAAAATCCCCGTTTGCTAATTGGAAATGGAAAGCTTACGCGATTGGGGAGGATCTATTGAACCAACTATCAATTTGATGTAATAATGTCCCATGTTTTCTTTTTTTGAGTGGGTATTTGGATAGATAGATGCCGTGCATTTATGTATCTGATTGCTCGGCGGAAGAATATATAGATAGATGTTAGATGCACTAGGTAGGCATTTCCATCATTCCTCCTTACATATCTTCATAACCCTCATCTCATGTCATCCATCTCATCCATCATCGCACTCCACCAGGCAAGCCTCAAAGCCTTCAACACAGTATCTATCAATATCAAGAAAGCGGATACTTTCGCCTCCAGCTACCCAAATTCTAACATAAGCACTTTTAGCCATCCCAAAATAGCCCCAAATAGTAATGATCGCCTTCTTCCGGGTATGTAGATCAATCTAAGCAAGATTTGACGATGGAGCCCTTTTCAGCTTTTGGTTCCGAGGTCATTAGTGGTTCCCTTGTTTGGCTGATTGGCTTTGAGTGGCTTTGAGTGGCTTTGATTGGTGGGGATGGAGATGAGGGATCGATACGCGAGCTTTTATCATTACCTACCCTACCATGGGAATTGGACCACGTAGGAAACTTCGGTAACAAAAATATGCGTAATCTAAGGCAAGGCAGGCAAATGGATTTCTTAGCTATGGTCGTATTTCTGGATAGGTATCTAGTATCTACAAAGGACATCCCCCCTAGTCATTGTGGAAATCTTGATTGACGACAAGTCTTAACAATTCAGCCATAGAGTAAGTAAGTTAGGCCAAGAAACTATAAGCCTCAAAAACTATAAGCCTCGTTTTTATGATCTTCAGGAGAGTTGGGAAAATCGTCAATACCAGATGAGGATCAGTAAGCAAGCAAATTTCTATAGCTGGTAGTGTCGAGATGGAAGGAAGTGTTTGGGTGGTCTTTCTACGGCTGTTGAGTCGAATCTTTGTGTGATGTGAAGGAGATGGAAGGGAATGGAGAGAGTATAGTACTCAAGTACGCTCTTCCATGAATTTCCGAAGAACCTGCAATTTGAGAAGTTGTTGTTGAATTGTTCAATTGTAGGTTGATTTCATGATTGTCCTGATATCAGAATAAAACGAAAGAAGCGAGCACCTCAAAATGCTATCAATGATTCATTTCTCTTCCAGTTCCTCGGTAGTAAATGTAAATTTCTGCTCATTCCTCACTGATTTATATTCATTTCTACTTGGAAAGACGCTCCGCTGGCCCTTCGGGGACCACTGCCGTGGAGGCAGACTGTAGGAGGTTATATAGAAAGGAAACGCTTTTTATATCCTCAATATTCCGAGCACGGCGAGGCGTGGGGGATTAAGGGCTTGACCGTTGACATGAATCCAATCCTCCGAAGACCCTTTCTTTTTAACTTTGTCGCCCATGGACTCATACTTTGCGACAGATAAATAATATACGGTCGGAAATAGTACGGGATAGAAGTCCCCAAGGATACCTATGCTAATCATTTCGGATTCGCCGTTGGCGGCAACAATAATCAATTAACTACTCAAACAAACCTTTTCGACTCTCCGTTCTTACGAAACCTTCAATAAACCTCCGGGAGGCCCTTTTCGAAATTTGGCCCGGCTTTACACTAGTAATATGAAAATAACGCAGCGGTTTCGTCGATTCAAGGATCTGCTTGTAATTGTAATTGTCCTCTTGGAGCTACTATTCTGGAAGCAATTATCCTAGAAGCTCCTAGCTACTCAATGCTCAAAAGTCAATACTACTCCCACAATCCAAGTTCCAACTTACAAAGATCTCAGCGAGCTTGAAAATACCCGACGCTTCTCCCTATTCCCCTTGAACTCCTAAGTCCTATTTGTATTGTCGACTCATGAATTTCTCTCCGGAATACCCAAATGAAATTGGAAATTATTGGCAGAAATCTCCTTCGCCTTTGCAAATCAATGCACCAATCAATACAATAACAATGGCAACAACAACACAACACAAATACTTTGTTACGACTTACAAAGGTATACAAATATGCAAGCGGCTGCGAATCCTTCGCATGTGAAAGATGAATTAAATTCATCAAAGCATCAACTTTGTTTAGTTTCAATTACTTTTTGGTGTTGCCTCTGGCGAATTGACTTTCTGGAAGGGAGCTTGTTCGGCATGTTAGGCATGTTAAGGTCATACTCGCATGCTCAATGCATATTCGAGTCAAAGTAAGGTAAGGTTATGGTTACGGTACTCAGGGTTCTCCAGTTTCCAGATGTTCCAGCTTGGTAGCTTGAGAAGGGTTCGGACAATGCAACAATTGATAAGAGATAAAAAAAGAGCTCTTATCAATATCTTCCTATTGGGATTTCTTTCTATGGGATGAAAGGTTACCGATAAAGTAGCATAGTCTTGTGTTAATTGCTCTTTTATCTTCATTGGGAAGGAGGAATGATCCAATAAGTCTTCTTTTTTTTCAGCAGATCAGCAGATCAGGTAACTTTTGTATCCTCAAATTCTTACTTGTCAATTGCTTTCCCAGGTATGGGTTTTGAGAGACAGGTTTGCTCCATTAGGAAGACATAATCTGATTTTGATTGGATGAGAGGGAGGTGCGGTGCTTCTTTTTTAACTCTCCACCGATAATACTATTGTTACTATTGAGCGTATAGCATTGGTCGCATGAATAAATATCGTGCCCAACGAGGCACATGCGTAGGTATGTATTAGGTATGTGTGAATTGACTAGCAATAGAAGGTAGTTTTTGAAGGTCCGATGTTTGGCCATTGCCTGCTTTTGCCGCTCGAAATGTATTTGGAGGAATGTTAAAGCTTCCTGGAAATCCATTTTGACTTTGAATCCGTCGACTTGATTCAGGTCCCGCACAGCTACCTACTAGCTACTAATCACTGATTTGGAACAAAGTGGAGTGTAATACTGTACTTGGAATGATGAGTATGTATAGAGAATCTTCCATCTTAAAGAGCTTATAATATTATGTGGTTCATTTTCTTCAACCTTTGGCATCAAAGTATCGAGGGAATAGCAGGTGGAGTCTGAATAGGATTGTGTATTCGAGTATGCGAGCATTTTGTTTGAAACCAGTAACACGGAAGACAAGGAAAAGGAAACCAAGCTCGGTTCACAGCAATATCATGTTCAAGAGCTCTCAATGCTCCAGCTACTAGGTATACATCTTTGCATTGGTTCTAACAGATTGTATCTAAACATATGAGCTAGCTACCTAGTATGTAAACGCATTGATAGAAAAGATGGAAGAAAAAAAGGGAGGAAAAAAGCTCTTATCCGAAGCTCTTTTCTTGACTCTTACCCCACTAGTAAAAGAGCTTCTAACTGCCCTGCCTCGAACCTTCGAAGGTAAATGGAAAGACCCCTCATCCATATTGTTCCCTTCATATGCCAGTGCCACTCACACTACTTACTACTCACTACTCACTACTCACTATTTCTCACTATTTCTCACTACTTACTCACTACCGACACACATTCTTTCTCAAACACCAATTGTAAGAAATCGTTGAAGAGAAAGCTTTGAGCTTCCATTTTGTGTCTTTGTTCCCCTGAAAGAATTACAAGAATCAAGTTACAAAAAGAGAAAGAGAAATTACTTCACATATTATTTTTATTAAATAATGATGCGAAATTTTGCTATCAATATCATACATTTTTAAAGATTCCCGCTTCCCCCTCCCTCTTCCCCCGATACGAAACAGTGCGACGATACTGTACCTATCTATCTACCTATCTGTCTACCTATCTTATCTACAAAACCTACACATCCCGTTAACCATTATCGCTCTTATTTGACTTGGTAATGGTCGATTCTACATTAACGATGCCTCCTCGTTCTTCGTTGACATCGTCATTTTCGGTTTCAGATGCAAATAATGAAGTTGTTTGTCCATTGAGAAATCAAGACGGCTCCAGTTGTCGCAAACGTTGCCTCGGCGTGAGTGCCTCTACTCTGCTGTATCTGCTGTACCCCTTTGGAAGTTATTTTCCTTTTGTACGGTTCAATCCGTGGTAACAAGCGAGTGAGATGGACAGGAAAAACGATATCGATCCATGCAAGAGCACATTAGAAGAGCTCATCCAGAACATTACATCTCAAAGCTTCCTGCGACCGAAGAAAGCTTCCAACTTATGATCGATACCCCGCCCTCTGAGCGACCACCACCACCACCACCAACAACCACCAACTCTTCTCAAGCTTCAAATAGTCTGTAGAAATAGTTGATCATATTTCTTTACTCTTTGCTGATATTGTGTACATAGGCTTTACACATGAAAGACCGAATTATTATGGCGATCATTCGAATCATTCGAGTACTCCGAATACCCCCAGAATCTTGGACGATAGCTCAATGCTTCCAGCCGCTAGCGCTGCAGCAGCTTTAGCACAGCTACACAATCATAAATTGGATAATGGATGGGAATCGGAACCGGTAGGTTGCTTTTCTAGCTTGATTTATCGAAAATGAGTGGATGGCTAATTATTTATTTTAGGATTGGATGTCTGATAATGAAGCTCATAAACAAGCAATGCGAGCTTCTATTGAGCTTCCTCCAATTCATTCCAACAAACTCGAGCCAACTAGCGATCCATTCTCTCATTTCAATGTTCATCGCCGCAGAGATCTTCTCCCTTCGATATTATCGCCACCAGGACGATCATCTACTCTTCCTCCACTTCAAAGAAATCCAAGCACGGGTCGTCCTCGAAAACAATCAGTGTCAAAGCGTGCTCGAGAGCCACAACATAGGAGGCAGAAATCTCGTGGTGAACATGCTCATCTGCGACGCTTAAGTCATGATCGTAAAGCTCAATCTGCTGAACCCTCATTTTATGGAAAACGATGGGAAGATTTGATTGATGCAGCAACATCAGCCACAGAAGATGCAGATGATGATAGAACAACGGTTTGTACATTGTACATATAGAGAAGTTTCAATAACATACTAACGGGAATGCAGATCCCTCCATCCCCAGTTTCAGTCAATCGTGCATCAATGCCCCCCTTTTCTGCACCACAATTTCAAGGATATCAGGCTTCACCTTTACAACAAGCACTCACTCCACCATCTTATTTGGCTGAAGCTCCAGAACCTTTTCCATCAGTGGAAAGTGGTGGAAGTGGTGATAATTTCAATATTGGTTCACAAGCGCTTTCAAATTCATCACCAAGCTTCTCGGCAATAAATATACAAATTTATTGTGCTGCTTGTCAGAACGTTTCTTTCTTGAAAGAATCTTACGCTTGTACAGAATGTATATGTGGTTTATGCCAACCATGTGTTGAAGTCCTCATGGCGGAGCAAGGGGCACGTAGAAAATGTCCAAGATGTGCGACCATAGGGGGAAGGTTTAAACCTTTTCAATTGGATATTCGTTAAGTTATTGGATGAAATCATAGGGTCTAAACAATTTGGTAAGAAGGAGTTGGTCATTTGGTTATTATGGGTCAACATAGACTGGATTGGAACTTTTGGGTGAGGATATGGCGTCTTGATTATTCCCAGGGAACTGAGGGTTACAAGACCACTCTAGTTATGATTTTGGGTATAGGTTGCATTGCGAAATTGTCTTTTGGTATTCTCTTACAAACATGTTTCAGTTTGAGGCATGCATTTGTTTAGCTGATGTTTATAGTCGTATCCAAGAAAGATTTCATCTAATGTCATGGAAAGTTGTTTAGGGGATTAGCATCAATCACTTCAGCCATTGACATAATTGGTGAGTCTTAACCGAGCTGTTGGATGATGTCGTTCAAGGGTTGTTTTCCTCGTAACAATCCGAAGCTTAGGAAAGCCTTGAACACGGGTGTTTACTGCAAAGTCGTACAATTGGTGAGTTCTGTGTGATAGTGGTGGTTCCTGCCGTGTCTACAGCCAGTCTCGGAAACTTGAATCAGGCTAGCAATTTATTTCACGGGTGAAATCATCAGATGTTCAAGAAACACACGTAAAGAGTGACATTGGGAGTTCTTTACGAGAATGAAACAAAGTCAATGAAAGCGCAGAGAGGACCCCACGTATTGAAAACTTAGTACGGGCTGAGGCTCAACGGCTTCATTGAAGAAAATAATGTCTACATTGGGGGATGTTGTCCGATAAGGCTGTTCATGACAATCAGCTGGACTCGAGATTTGTCCAATTAGAATGATGACAATCAGAAAAGCTCTACGACAATGGTGCACGAGACAAACATCTGAGATGGTGACGACAATCATGATTGGATGGCTGACGTGGGACAATCCCGCGTTTATGTAGGAGCGCGGGCAAGGCCTGAAGATTGCTGACATGCTTGCTCGGGTTTGACCTGATGTGATAGTTTTCACGGTTTGCAGTGCCATTTTCACTAACGGGCGCAAATGTTTGTAGGGAAGGGGTGAGGGGAGGGGTGAATTTGAAGATTATTTATATCAATTGATTTTCCCTCATGTTTTTAACTGAAGATTGTGATCTTCAATTGTTTCTTCATTCTTGTGAACCAATCAATTTTTTGTTCTTCCGCGAGAAACTTTCTTTATATATCTTCGTGGCGCTTAAATCTGCGAGTCACTTACCCGACCCACTCATCTCTTCACAATTCTCGATCTCGCATCTTTCCCCTGCATATCATACTAGCTAGGTATATATAGAAATCGAGCTTCACTCTCGATCTGACGAGTCACAATGGTTTCCCATCATTTCGAAAGTTTGCCCGCGCCTCCGGTTGAAAATCTCAGCACGGAATACATACTTCAAGAAATTATCGACCACATTGGTAAACTCGCCGATGATGTTCCTCATGTCAAATTCAATTTATTTCGCAAACAACTCTGGGATATTAGAAATCGGAATGTGGATCCAAAGACTCATTTAAGGGGTTTATTGAGAGTGTTGGAAAATACTCATACTTTTAAACATGCATTTGAGGAATTAGAACCAAATTTGCAAGCGCAAATTCGAGTTTTTATGGACGATGTGGAGGATGTGAAGGAGGAGGAAATTATGAGCATGGGAAATGTAAAAGGTGATTTTCATATTCCGCCTTCTCCGGCTGTGAAACATCATTTTAAGGAAATGGTAAAGGAGACGCTGAGGGAGAAGGCTCATGAGGAGAGAATTAGGCTGGTGAGGAGTAAAGTGATGAAGAAGATTCAAGAAGCGAAAGAAGAATTGGAGAGGGAGATTGTGGAGGAGGCTGGGGGACATATTGAGATGATTCAAAAGGTTGAAGATCATGTTGGAGAGTTTTGGGGGAAGCATCGGGGCCATGGACATTCAGGTGCCTCATTAGAGAGTAATGATTCTTCTTCGTTAACTTCGAAGCTGGACTCTCATTCTATGTTTGGGATGGGAAAATCTCCTAGGATCTGGGAAGATGCAAAAGGATCGAGGATTATGGAAGTCCATAAAAATGCTCCGTTTCATAATTGGGGAAATAGCGTCAAGAATACTCCTCTCTATACTTTCGTTCCTACTACCATACTTGGTCTTTCAAATCTTGTCAAGTGGGCCAAAGTTGAAGGATATAGAGTTCGATGTAGCGGATATAGACATTCGTGGAGTAATACCTTTTCCCAGGATAAACAGGTTTTGGTTAGTATGTTGAATTTGGAAAGTGTGGAGAAGATTCCGGATGTCATGAGTATTACAAAGGACAAAGGGGATGTGGATTTAAATGGGGATGGTGTGGTGGATGTTAATGAATTGAAGACGATAGAGTTGGCGCCCGATATTGAGGGCTTGAGTTTAACTGCTGGGGAGGAGGGAAAGATGCTTTGTAGAGTTGGTGCGGCGGTTACGAATGAACAGTTTAGGAGGTGGGCGGTAGGTCATGGGAAGTGGGCGTTACCAGTGGATGTTATTCTTGTTGAGTATGGTTTTCCTTTTCTCTTATTGTCTTTATGCAACACCTCGTTCGTATCTAGATTTTGGAAATCAAAAACTAATAAAAACAGAGTCACAGCAGGCGGTGTCAACGGACCAATATGTCATGGAGCTGGTCGTCGTCATCAAACTGTATCCGACTACGTCCGAGCCATCGAATACATCGACGCAAACGGAATCCACCGCACCATAACCAAACCCTCCCATCTCCGCGCCGCAGCAGGCTGTTTTGGACTCCTAGGCATCGTAACCCACATCACACTCCTCCTCTCCCCCATGACCTACGCCATCCTCCAACCCAGCAAACCCGACATCGCACTTGCGATCCCCCCGCTCTCTCCCACCGACATCCCCATCGCGCTGCGCAAATCCTGGACCCCGGCGCAATATGCCGAGGCCCTGAGAGACTTTGAAGATAAAGCCAATAATGATTATTACAGCGAGTGGTTTTGGTTCACGAGGAGTCAGCAGGCTTGGGTTAATTCGTGGAATGATACGAGTGATCCTGAGGGTGCGGTTGAGTATCCCAGTCCGTTTGATACTTTTGTTCAGTGGGTTCAGGGGTGGGTGGGGAGTGTTTTGACGGGAAGTGAGGTTTTTGGTCTTTTGCCTGGACGGTGGCAGGCTTGTATTTTGAGTACTTTTGGGAGTGAGTTTCCTTTTTTTTTCCTTGTTGTTTTTTGGGGCGTTTGTGGGCTTGAGTGGGTGGTTTGGCTGGGTCAGAGGGTCAGAGGGATATTTTGCAACAGCATCTACTAATCTACACAATAGTGGTCGCACTCCCTCCCTTCGAATTCAATGATTTCGAACAAAAGAAAACAGTAGAATACAAAACCGCACTTCCCAATGCTCTCCATTTTCGACGCGGTGTAAGTTTTCATTCTCATCCCATCCATCCATTCATCCCTTTTCCATAATAAATCCACTAACATCCCGTCCCGCAGATCCAAAACATGCGCGTCCGAGACCTCGAATTCCAAATTCCCATCCCATGTCTCCCCAACGCAACCCCAGACTACACCATCGTCCGCCGCGCCTGGTGGGACATCATCCAACTCTGCTATCGCGATACCGAAACCCCCATGCGTCTCACGCTCGAGCTACGTATCATGGGAGACTCGAATTTGATCATGGCACCGCAAAAAGGAAATCGATGGGGCACAGCTAGTATTGAGATTTTGACTATCCCCGACGCGGTAAAAGACGAGGAGTGGGCGCCTTTTTGTCAGGAGGTGGTGGATTTGTGGGCGAAATATAAGGGGTGTATGGAGGTTGGGGGGAAGGAGATAGATTTGGATATTAGGCCGCATTGGGCGAAGGAGTGGGAGAATGTTTTATTAGGGGAAGAGAGGGATTAGGAGGAGGTGGTATAAGGAAGATTGGGAGGAGGGGAGATTGGGGGAAAGGGGGTGAGGGAGAAGGGAAGGTGGTGAAGGGAGAATGGGGAAAATGGTGAAAGAATCAGGGAAATAAGGAAAGCAGAAAATCTTAAGCTGGACGAGGCGAAAGTAACCAAACCAGAAGCAGAAGCAAAAGCAGGAGGAAAACCAAACGAAATTAAACCCAACACGGTAAACGAACCAACAAACACAAGCACAAGCGCAAGCACAAACATACAGCAAAAGTCCCCAAAGGACCAAACAAATCGGCAATCGACAATGCATATGGGGTTTCGGTTTAATAGAAGGAAAGTTTAATTATTATATTATTACAGTGTAATACGGAGTAAAATGTTTTGTTTTGTTTTGTTTTTTGTTTCGTTTGGTGGTACTGTCTTTAGATTTTTATATAACTATAAGATTTAATTATCTAGAGCTAGAGAGTGTAAGTTTAGTGAAAGATTCACCTCCTGGTGGTTATGAATAAAAATAAGTAATGTTAATAAGATATTATCGTTCGAGGAATAAAATATCATATCATATCATATCATATCATATAATATAATATAATGTACACTGTTGCGAAACTCCATGTAACGCTGAAGATACCCAAGTACAAAGAATTGGTGGATGCTCTTGGATAGATGTGAAAACTGCTATGATTGATATAGCTGCAATGTCTAATCCTGAGCCCCCGAGTTCATTCTGAATATATCCGTCCCGGTAGAATTAAAGATATCTATATACATGGACAGAGCTATCCGGCAGCAAAGAGCAGAACAGAGCAGAACAGAACAGAACAGCATCCATTTCATATATAACGACGAACCACGCTTGAGATTAAAAATTCATTTGATGTTGAAACTAATTACCGTATAATTAAGCTTCCCCTGATGATGATGATGATGATGATTTATGGTAGTAGACTAGTTCATTAGTTATAAAGGGGATTTTTGATCCATAATTACTAGATGGGGTTAATACTCATGTCACCAAGTGATAGTCCTATGGATATCGGGGAAGTTCTTTTATGTGTACAAAAGCAAAAGTGTGGATGAGTTTTTGGTTGGGTAAGAGTGGTGCTGGTGGTGGTGGCGGGTTTTGATGCGAATAGGGATAGGAAAGTAGAAGAGAAAGAATACTGGGAGTAGGATTAAAATTCCAACTGGCCCTTTTAAACTACGTGGAAGGCTGGTATATTGGGTTGAACAACAGGATGTACAAAAGCGGACTCTTTTGATATATTCTAAGTCGTTTCATCGGTCGTTTGTGGTTCAGATTTGGCATTTGGTTTGAGGCTGCAACCTTGGGTTGTGACAGTTTAGTTATATCATAGAAACGTTGAGAGAAAAGTCCTCATGGTGTTTGGAGATAGAGCAAAGGGATGTATCATAGGGATTAGATTTTCAGGTACTATCAATACTTGTATGTCACTCACAGTCCTGCAATGATCCTTCTTTCGAAGGAAGCTTGTTTTGTCATGCAGATATATATGCACATATTAAACAATACTATGTTGAACTACAGTGTCTGTTCCGGTCTGCACCATCTGAATATCATACCAACTTGTATGCATGGAAACGTGGAAACATGAAATATTTGAAGCAGGTCTGTGATGCCTTTCACGTTGCAGACAGTTGCACGCACAACATTATTAACCATGACCTTCTCATTAATCAACAAGAGTTCACTAAACTCTAGTAAAGCCGGTTCTACCATCTCCAGAGATACATTATATAAACTGACCGCAAAGCTGAATCCACATACAACTTTGCTTCAATCCTACTCAAAAGAGTGCTTGATGTCACAAATCGATATCACCGCTCCAAGCTGGACTGAAGCCGCAACAGCTGCATTGCAACCACTTGACAATGAACCATCAATAACCTTCTATGGAGGAATAGAATCACCAGCTGCAAATACACCTCTTACCCTTGTGGTAAAGAACGAAGCATTGGTATTAATATCACGATTCATCTGTGTGTGCACTCCGTAGTAAGCTTCAAATCCAGCTGTTCTGTAAATGGTCCTTTGGTGTGGGAGAATTAGTGCGATGCTGACGTTGATAAGCCAATTGAATGAATAGGAATTGGCTGTGGGAGAATTAGTACGCCTGAAATGGACAAGTGCGACACTAATTCTCTCATGGGAGAATCAGTACACCTGAAATGGATAAGTGGATAAATTTAGGGCGCAATGGGAGAATTAGTGAGAGAATTAGTACACCAAAAGCGTACAAGTGGGGAGAATTAGTGCATACTAATTCTCCCATGAGCATTTTAGTGTCGCACTAGAATGAACGGACCAATTAAGCGCAACAGAAATCCGCAGTGGGAGAATTAGTAATTCTCCCATGCCATGAGAGAAATAGCGCGACACTAAAAATGAACGGACCAATTGAATTGATAGAGATGGGGAGTGAGTGTTAGGTGTACTCCGTAAGAAGGTATTCAGTTTTTGTGATGCCGTCGACGTTCTTCACAATGTAAGATGACTTCGACGTCGACTCGTTTCGCTTCCTTAACAAGACTTGGGGTCATGTGGGAATCGACTGTGAATTTGTTGGAGGGCTTTGAAGGGGATTTGAGAGCTGTGGTGATCTGTAACGTTCACGAAGGCACTCACTCCGTTCGTGTAGATGGTTGAGGCTTGGCCTAGGGAACTACTGTAGCTGTGTCGGCCATGTGAATCGCAAGAGGACAGTATATTTGTGTGTTGAGACGGGAGAACGCCCGAGGAGGGAGTTGTGTTCTTCGTAGCCGTGGCAAAAGAGACACTTAACACTTATTGGATTTGGTATAGCAAAGTGTTAAGGTGAGGGATAACTTTACATCTCAGTTCCTGAACTTTTCGGAATATCCGGTAAGCCATTGCACAGCCAGTAGCTAGATTGTCTTTCTTTCCTAACCACGTCTGCCAATTTCCATTGCAACTGCAAATCCAATCCCGGTCTGTTTGACAGTCTTAACCTCGAGCTCTCTGCATTTAATGGTGGGGTAATTATTCTGGATCTCTTGTCTTACCGGACTTTGAAATTCCCTTGGACTCTTACGGTGCCAGGTCAAGACCATGTACATATATGATGCCTCGAGATTGCTATAGTGCCAGAATCAAACACAACTGCTGCGTGAAGTTGACGAGCAAAAGTAGAGGCAGCCATCAGGCCTGCTGGGCCCCCACGAATGATGAAAACGTCGACGAGAGAGGAGACGACATTGTTGATGTGCAGATATTTTTGTTTCAAGATGTTCGGATAAGGAAGTCAATCATATAAATTGGGAAGAATTCTGGATGGTCGAGATGAGAATGAGAAGGATATCGGGTCGACGGGAGACCTCAGCTAATGTTGTGAAAGTAAATCGTGTTACGTCCTGGACGAATGAGAGAAAAGGTGGAGAGGCCAAACTATGTACGGTAACAACATCTTTCAAACAGTTTGTAATTCACAGCATTAGGAAGCACATGAATACCGCTGATAAATCCTGGCCAACTTTGATGTTTCAACATGATGTTGCTATTGAGGTACAGATTGGAACATTGTAACGGCAACTTTCACATCATCGCTACATGTAAATGGTTTATGTGATGTTTAGGGAACCGACATTATATATATGCTACGCCCTATGGATGGAGATTCCCTCCTCTCATGTCTCATGATCAACAGATACTTGTCTATAGAATTCGCATCACAAAAAAAGCTCGATTTGGCAATTGAATATAAACCGACGTAGTTTAACGATAATACAGGGTACTATTCATCCCATCCTAAGGCTATGGATTCCAAACCTCCCCAAATGTGGGTCTGAAAAGAGAGGACAATTTCTACGTATTGAAACATGAAGAAAATGCGCCAGATTTAAATAATGCTTCTCCCATCGAAATGAGTATAACTCATTGCATCAAGATCGATGTTCTTGAAATTTCGCACCTATTCCGGGATGGTCAGTGAACTGTACTCTAACTATATATTCCAGATGGAAAATAATTCCTTGCTCCGTAAAAGTCAAGAACGAAGTCCCCTCCCCCACTCCATTCTTTACACACGCCTCTCCTCTCAAAACTCTTAAATCACCAGCTTTCCCACTTTTCAAGCACATTGAAGATTTGCAGTTCAAAGGAATACTCAAACTTACATTGATAGCCACCATGTCCTTTCTAGGATCCGTTTCTCCGAACGCAGCTGGTCGGCACAGATCAACCATGATACTATTTCCGCAATTTTTGCAGAATCTATGATCTGCAATCTTATTTCCCCATCTATAAGAGCCCATTTTTTCTTCTGCGTCTGGAATTTAATTAGAAATATTCCTGAATCGTGTAAATTGAGATGAAGACGGAAGGGAACCAAAGGAGATATGACAAGAATAGACAGAATGGAACTCAATCTTACCATCCGAGAGCTTTACATCTTGTCTCATGGGATAAACTAATAAATATCCATTATGTGTACAGACGGAACAATTACACGAATTAACGGTATATTTTGGAAATGGCCATTTCAGTGTTACAGTGAACTAACCAACGTCAGTGTCTCTTCTCATGAGTCTTCTTCCACAAAACTCAGCAAGTATATGTTCTAAAAAGAAAAAGAACTAACCGTAACAGCACCACAATGACAACCTCCCTCATATGTAGTTCGCTCCTCAGCCGAAGTCTCCTCGACTTGTGAAAAGAATTCCGGAGACAAAGGTGCATATGTATGGGTTATCGTTTTGGGTTTTCCAAGCGGCAACATTGTGAATGGAAGTGATTGAAATGACTATTATTGAAACAAGTCTCGTATATAGAAATAATCGAAAACAGGAAAAAGAAGTGTATGCCGTAAGCCTTTGAGCGACGTTTGACAGATATCTGACAAATTGAAGAGGGGAGTGCAGTTTATATATAGTGGCTTTTTCAGCTATATGCGCCATGGATCTTTGAAGTGGGGAAGTGCTGAGAACTCGCGTTTCGAATGCATCTGTATTCCTGGATCTTATGCTGCCTGGAATCACATACACGTCAAATCGACACCGCCGTTGTACAGTACAGCCTTGGAATTCCCCGAAGTTCTCCTAAGTGGAGCTTCAATCATGTTGTGATGGTTGACTTCAAGCTCATCCAACAGTATTCTTTGAACTATCTTTAGAATAAGGTGATCATCATGTTGAACTCATAATACAGCAACGGCAGCCGATGTACGGAGTATGCAGACAGACTGTGCTCATATCAATATATCTAACATAGAAAAGTGCAGTGATGATGATTCATTGGCGAGAATATTTTGACAGACACGACATGCATATATATCCACTAGGCTTATCTAGGATTGATCCACCGCCTCGCCAGTCGGGAAGGGGTCTACCGAATACGACGAACATCAAACTGAGATTACATTACTCGAGCACCTATGCATCATTTATTCTTGACTAATGATTGAATTTATGTTCATTGCGATTAAATTCCACTGGGATCAAGTTCTTTTCAGACCTTTCAACCTCACATTTTCTTTACCGTGATATAACATATTCACCTATCCGTTGTGAACACGATCATCGTTTCCTCCGCAATTCCATAGGTCTACTAACAAAATAATTTTGTACCGAAGACTTCATGGTCCAAAACCTTAGCAATGAAGTAAACCTCGTCCAGTGGCAGGTTAGCTTGGAGTTTCATATTTATACACCCTCAAATTGACCTTGGCTACAAAATAATTGAGAATTAGGTGGCCCAGGTGTATGTTTGACCTCGATATAACATGTCCGGGATTGTGTAAAACCTGATCTGCTATTATCCTCTCTGATATGGTCGAAGTAGTTGTTCTCGACAAGAGGCGCAATTAACCGGGTTATGGGCACCAAGCACGGAATTTGAAGTCTTGGGCTCCTTCAAGTGCGGGGTATCTTTGTAGTCGCGGGAATGGCGACTTGATCATGGTATGCTCCTCCAATTCCAAGGTCGAATAGGAGCATCCTGAGGCTTTTCGATACTTTGAACATTTGAATGAAACCAGCAGATGTGGAAAAGACGCCGGTAATACGTTTTCATGCGTCTTCCTCAATCATCTTCATGAATCGTCATTGTCATACGCTTACTCTATTCACGTAGAGAATGCCCGAGAGCACTAGCCCAAGAGCTCGACCAGTCAAGCGCCTTTCCTAATCCGAAATCAGGCAATCCATTCATGTTGGAAGGGGAGATATAAGGGAACGGACAGAATCATCTTTCGATACACGGCCTCATTATCTAACTTATTTCCATTTTCCAGCAATTTGACCCTCGAAAGCAACTCTTAAAAATAAAGGCTGTGGTGCGCGCAAGGCACCTAAGCTAAAACGAACTTCCTCGAGAGGTTTCCACGTTGATAAGATTAACACTTGAGGTAAAGTTGGGCATTCCTGCAAAACATGTGATACTTCTTATACAGCGCATTGATTGTACTTTGTGAACGGACGATCTAGCACAACACACTCTCTCCAACTCTCATACCTACTCACCTGCAGGTATCAATACCATCACCACGATAACCAGCTTGAGCACAACCACAGATACAGAATAGTATTGATTTTCGCAAAGCCCAATCTTACATACAGACTCGTGAGTCATGACAACTCAAAATTGAAAACAAACACGTGCGAAATGATTTGCTTGACACATCCATCCAATAGGTAGGTGGGTGGTATGTAAGATGGACGAGGTCGTTGAACGAGAAATTCATCCACACGCTAAGATAACTCACTCCATGCAGCACATAAAGTTATCAGGCATGATAGTTTCGTGCGTCATGCATTTCGTCTGAATGAATCATACAAGAAACAGACGCTCATTCACAAATCTTGATAAGACAAGGAGCCAGTGCATCATGATGATTTGGTGTTTTGTGTGTGATATCTCGTATTTCTCAAGAATAACAGCAGACAGGTCAACAGCAAGGCATCACAAATCAAGTATCCAATCATCAAAGGCAATTCATCAAAAACATAATACAAATTTACAAAAGATTGGAATGTATGGCCAATCATTGCGACCCTTCCTATAGTGAAAAAGGAAGCGCCGCACCCAAGATCGATCAAATTTCTCTCCATTTCGACTGACGATTCTCAAGGTCGTGGAAACCTCACACCATCACGAATGACGACGGGTTTCTCACCGAAAATGCTTTATAGCGAATGTGATGTATGCGTTGTACTTCCGAAGAAGTTTGTGAAGAAGAAAAGGAGAAATTTGGACGAAGAAAAAAACTTTTTATTTTCCAAAAATTTCTCTTCGCTTAAGTCATCCATGATCTAAACTATTTTAATACTAGTGTCAATCACCCCACCAGTCAACCCGCAAAATCGGGTCAAGACTGGCAAAAAACTTATAGACTTGCTGCCCCGCGATTGAATTATAATTTGTAACAAACTTCATCGTTTGCTTCAAAAATCTCCAGGTTTTATTTAAGTACGTGATAATTTGGTCAATTCCATCTCATTTGTCTCTTATCCTGCTATCACTTTGCATCTACTTACATATTCTTGCAGCAGAGCACAATGTCTACTCAAAAGACTGGTTAGTTTTATGCGATTCATACATAAAAGGAAGATCGTAGCAAATAGAACTTCTTCACTGACATCATTCAATAGCTATTATTTCTGTTTATGACAAGAAGGGACTTCTTGACTTGGCCAAGGGATTGATCAAGCAGAATGTTCGTCTTCTTGCTTCAGGTGGGACCTCTAAGATGATTAGAGAGTCTGGTTTCCCAGTTGAGTAAGATATTTCTCCTTAACATTTTGAGCTTTCCGATTGCGCAATTATTATCAACAATGCTATGATATACCAATTAATGTCTAACTTATGCCACTAGAGATGTTTCCGCAATTACTCATGCCCCAGAGATGTTGGGCGGCAGAGTGAAGACACTCCATCCATCAGTCCATGCCGGTATCCTTGCCCGCGACCTTGCATCTGACGAAAAGGATCTCGCCGAGCAGAACATCGATAAAGTTGACTATGTCATCTGCAACCTTTACCCTTTCAAGGAAACAATCAATAAGATTAATGTTACAATTCCAGAAGCTGTGGAGGATATCGATATTGGAGGAGTTACTTTGATTAGAGCTGCTGCCAAAAACCACACTCGAGTCACAATCTTAACCGACCCAGGAGATTACCCAGAGTTCTTGGAAGAACTTGAGAAGGGTGATGTTACAGAGCGTAGCAGAAAGTTATATGCATTGAAGGCATTCGAGCATACCGCCGACTATGATGCTTCCATCTCGGATTATTTCCGTAAGCAATACGCTGGAAATGGTGTACAACAACTTGCTTTGAGATACGGTGCCAATCCACACCAAAAGCCTGCTCAAGCTTACGTCACTGAGGGACCACTGCCATTCAAAGTCCTTTGTGGATCCCCAGGATACATCAACCTTTTAGACGCCCTCAACGCCTGGCCTTTAGTCAAAGAGCTCAAGGCCGCCCTTGGGCACCCAGCAGCTGCCAGTTTCAAGCACGTCTCACCTGCAGGTGCTGCCATTGGTGTTCCCCTTACACCAGATGAGCGTAAAGTCTACATGGTAGATGATATTGCGGGTTTGGAAAACTCTCCTTTGGCTCAAGCATATGCACGTGCTAGAGGTGCAGATCGCATGAGTAGTTTCGGAGATATGATTGCATTGAGCGATATTGTTGATGTTCCAACTGCCAAGATCATCTCAAGAGAAGTTTCCGATGGTGTTATCGCTGCAGGTTACGAGGATGCTGCTCTTGAGATCTTGAAGAAAAAGAAGGGTGGTAAGTATCTTGTCCTTCAAATGGACCCAGACTTTACCCCTTCTACACAAGAGACAAGAACCGTTTATGGCATTAATTTGAGCCAACGTCGCAACGACATTGTTATTTCTCCTAAATCATTCTCTTCCATCATCACTCCCAAAGATTCCGCTCCTCTATCAGACTCAGCCGTTCGAGATTTGACAGTGGCTACTATTGCTTTGAAATACACACAAAGTAACTCTGTTTGCTATGCTCTAAATGGTCAAGTCATTGGTCTAGGAGCTGGTCAACAATCTCGTATTCATTGCACAAGACTGGCCGGTGATAAGGCCGACAACTGGTGGTTGAGGTTTCATCCTCGTGTTTTAGGTATCAAGTGGAAGACTGGTACTAAGCGCCCAGACAAGAGTAATGCGATTGATCTCCTCGTCAGTGGCGAATTACCAAAATCTGGACCAGAGCGTGAGGGATACGAAGGTTTCTTCGATGAAGTTCCAGCCGAATTCACTGAAAAGGAGAGAGAAGAATGGATGTCGAAACTCACACAAGTTGCAGTTTCAAGTGATGCATTTGTAAGTCTACTTTCCCTCGTTCATATATACTCTACTAACATAATTAGTTCCCATTTATCGATAATGTCTACCGTGCCGCAAGATCAGGCGTTAAATACATTGCCGCACCAAGTGGCAGTCAAAATGATTCATATGTCTTTGAGACAGCTGAAAAACTTGACATTACATTTGTCGAACAAAGCATTCGTTTGTTCCACCATTAAAATGTTTATGATAGAGAGATAACGAGCGGATATCGCAAGGTTGGAAACACCCTGCCTCCACCCATTTGAGGGGAAAATGTATAGAGATACCCCTACTATAGAAACGACCCCTAGGGCGTAATGTGATATGAAAATTCAACATTTGTAACTATATTTGATTTGAGCCAGTTTTTTGGATAATACATTAAAGGCTTATACCGGGAATATGCAGTATAACCCACGTGCACAATCAGAGTAAGATAAATTTTTGACACGGAGGAACGGGTAGGAAAATGATAAGGTCGTTATGCAGCCACGGCGTTCAACTGGAAACATGAATGATGGCAGTGAATCTTTTATTAGAACATCATTCATCATTTGGTGTTACCTGAAAAGGCGTTCGTTGGTAATATGTAAGTATGGTTTTTATTGGTACGGATAGATGGATGGGTGGATGTACACTGTATGAGATAGATGAAGAAATGAAGAAATGAAGAAATGAAGAAAGAGTAAGCAGCCATTTTTTCGGAGGGTATGGAATGGTAAGGTTACGTACGGAGTATGAGTATGGGTATGTATGATATGATATGATGGGTGTGGGTATGTATGATGTGGATGGTGTGGATGGATAACTGCGTATTGCGTATTCGGATATCTGCTTTATGGAATATGTACGTAGATGTTGGGAAAGGGAAGGGTTTGGAGTCGGGAATCGGGCGTCGGGAATCGGATGTGAATAGCCTATTGTTTATATCCATTGTGTCCATTGTGTCCATTGTGTCTGTTGTATTCGTTATCTCTTTCCATCCGAGCTTTTGCCCTGTCCGCGTATCTGTGTCTGTGTGTCTGCGTTGAAATGATTGTATGTGTGTAGAATCTTATGTATCGAGTATGTACTCCGGACCGGATGAGATGGAGATAGAGATGGATAATGAGGGATGTGGATGAATGGATGTCTCCGCCTGTTTTTCCTTATCTTTTTCTCTTTTTTCTCTTCTTGTGGTTTTTTGTGATTATATATATAGAAATTTGAGGTCTTGGGTTCTTTGTTGTACAATACTAGATAATAAGTAGGGTAGGCCGGTAGGTGGGTGGGTATGGATTGATGGATTAATTCAAGATGTGGTGGAAAATGGATTTATTGGATTTTATAAGTACGGATTGGATAGATGGATGAAGAGGATTGGATGAATTAATTAGGTCAATTCGCAAATCAAGATCTAGTATCGGTACTTCATACTGCCACGCATTTTCGCCAATAGATGCGGTGGGTGGGTAGATGAATATGCGCGTCTTGCATTTGATCACACCTTTATATAGAAATTTGTCGGTAGAGTATTAGAGTGTGCTAGCTAATGTAGGTAGTTGATGTACGAGTAGGTATGGTATGGTACCTGCGTAATGCTGCGTTGAAGATTTGTTATCTGATGAGATCTTTCGAGATGATGAATATTTTGTTTTCTCTCCAAAGGGCTTGTTTGTATTGGTAGCTCTAGATTTTGGGATTCAAATCGACACATACGTACTGGAATTTCCTATCAGATGATAATTGTCCAAGCTTCTTTAGATGATGATGGGTTGATTGGAGATGGATGGATGATGGAACTGATGCTGGTCATGAATTGATATATTAATGTTTAATCAATGTCCGTGTCAATGAATGATCCTGGAGAAAATGGCTCGGGACGTGGTACTTTTAAGTTAGAAGGGGTTCAAATACCGCCAAGTCAAGGCTTGAATGGCAATGGAAAAGGATAAATCGCGGTTGGTTGGCTGGTGCATATGTTGTTAACCGCCCGAGCTAATTTTCGCTAATGTGGAAAGGCTGGGGGAGTTGATGCTGTTTTAATCCTAACATGAGTAAGATCCGACAAATCTCACCACCAAAATTTATGACTTTACATATAAATTATGATTGATGTCCCCTGCTATATCCTGATCATTCATCACGCACACCATGTTGAGATCTTAAAGCAGCATGCACATCACTAACGAATGATAACCGAAAGCAGCAATTTTCACTCTCACTCGCATATGTCTCCTTCAAGCATTGACGGCCGTTTCTTCCAATCATATCCTGCTTTGTACCTTTTTCACATTTAAGATGCAGATGCATGAAGTCAGCTTGAGGGCATTGGAGGGAATTACATCCCGATTCCCCCAGCTCTGCAAACCATCGATAGAGACTGGGTTGTGAACTGGTCCTGAGTGGTGGTCTGTTGAAGAGTGGGCGCCAAAAAGATTTATGGGAGATGGATGTTACCACCCTTCATTTGCTTCTGGTAGTGAGTAATTTTGGCTCTTGCGATTTTTCCATTTTGATTGTTTTCGTTTTCTCCCATTCCCTCTCTCTCTCTGTCTCTATATTCATAAGTATTTATTTTATATGTTTGATGTTTCTTCGTGGCTAAAAACCAACGAATATCGAATCATTTATATTACTTCGCACATCTCAGTTCTTGCCCACAAAGATCTAGGCACTATATCTACGGGTAGAGCCACACTTTCTCCATCCGTTTAGTTCGTGCGAATAGAAAAACGCATCTGTCATGCACACTACCAGTGGGCGTCTATTTTGGTCCCAATATCTGTAAGGTTAGACCCCACCATTCATCCAGTCATATTCTTCCCTTTCCGTACGAGGTCAGTTTTTGGCCACTAGGTGTCCATATATCCTGGTCTGCATTTGATCTACAAGTCATATCATTGCTTCACATCTCCCGATCTTTCCACATTGTCGTACGAAGCCTTGTATTTGATTCCAAATTTCTTGCTTTGTTTTTGCGCGCGCTACACAAAACCCTACCATCTCCCCCCTCTTCAATATCTGTTTTATCCTTTTTTCTTGGTAGCTGGTCTCGAATTGTACAACTTCATCTTATTTTAACCATTTTACTTGCGTGCACCTCCATTGATAGTGCTTTGGTGAAGTCTTTCTTGGCCTCACGATTATACTCGAGTAATTTGTGTCAACTTGTCTTGCTTTTCTTTTCAGTTCATCACAGTTCATCACAATGTCATGTTAGTCTTCCTGAATGTAAGATGTCGTTAATGTATCAGTATGCTCATTTTTTATTTAGCACCACATACAAACAAGGGGCCTTTGCCTCCCCTCACAAAGCCACGATCCTCTAGCAATTCATCTACATCATCATCATCATCATCATCGTCACTAAAAGTCCCTCGAACACCACGATTTGCCGAAGCTACTACTGTATATTCTCCTGTAGATGATAAGAGATCACCATTTGCAGATCCTCCAAAAACAGCAGACTCTTACGCCTCAAAAACACAAGCATACATGGCACAATCACAACCTTCTGATATTGGCTTCGGCTACATATCAGAAAATAGACAATCTCAAGGAGTTCCGATCGAGATGCCACTTACTCCGTCATCACCATTAAAGAGTGCATTAAAAGTTCCTGGTACACCAGGAAGAATGATGAATCCCTTAAGTCCGACGTTTCGGGAGGAGCAAGTCTTAGAAAAGCATGAAGAAATGACCGAAGTAGAGCAAGCCAAAGATTTAGTAAGAGATTTTGGAATTCAATTATTTTGAGATATACTAACAATTGAATAGAAAATTAAAACTAGAGTCAGGATAGCTAAGTTACTATTACGATTTGTAAACTTTAGCTGTAGTTTAATTGTCCTCTCCATGGTTGCTACCACTTTTAGCATCTTCGAAGCAACAAAATCACTACCAGCTCGAAATAATCTTCCTCCATGGGCAGATGGTACCAAAACTTGGCCTCAAAAAGTCGTTCTTGCTATATCATCTGTATCACTCGCACTTTGTGTACTCATACTCTACAATTATTGGAAAGGAGGACATAAACGGGCGGAGAAAGTTGCAGTTTATTATACTCTCTTTGCAGTCGCATATTTTATCTTCAGTACGGTTATGTGGGGTATAGCAGCTGGTATTTTACAAGGTGTAAGAACTACTGGAGATAATAAGGATATTTGGGGTTGGTCATGCGTCGATAATAAGAGACGACAATTATTTGAAGAAAAGATTGATTATGCTTTAGTCTGTCGAATTCAAGTAAGTTTCTCTACCTCTTTCATCCATGATTCCACTAACAACCTCCTAGTCTTGGTCCCTCGTATGCTGTATAATAGAAATCGTCCTCGAATCCCTCACAATCGCCCTTTATAGCGTCGTCTTCTACAGATACTACTCCAAACAACGACTTCGCAAATCCATGGCCATTCGCGATCGTGCACGTTCAGATCTATACCTCGCTCAACTCCGCAGTCAATCCGCACCCAACACTCCTGGTTTCGGTCCCTTAAGCCCCTCTTACTCTCAATATGCCAAATCTCCCAGATTCCCTCCAAGCGTGTATCAGAGTTCCTCGGATCTGGAAGAAGGAAATGGAATCGGAACGAGATTTGTAGAAGCGAAGAGTGGAATGAATACTACTAAACCATTCACCTTACAAGCTCCTCCTATCAGAGTACAAAATGCAACACCGAAGCTTAACCAAGGTGGTTTCGAATCTCAGACCCCTTCTCCTTCTCCTCCGCCGCCGCCTCCTCAGCAACAATTTCAACAGCAGAGAGTCGTCGAACATGTCCAAGCGGCTCCTGGGGAACAAACTTATGCCAGTGTACCTATTCCGGGTGCATATGCAAATCCACTTTCGAATCAGGGTGTTCAGTAATGGTCTCACAGTTTGGGGAGATAAGATAGGTCCTATGGGTGAGAAGTGAGTGTAGATGTAGATGTAGGTAATTTTACTCCTGGTTGGGAATTGGGATGTGGTTTTTTGAGAATGCTTGTATGCTTGTATGCATGCGTATGCTTTATATTATTTATTTATTTATATTTTCCTTCTTACAATCGTTTTTGGGAATGGATTGGAGTTTGGATGGATGGCTGGATGGATTTAAGATACTCCCAAACGCTGCGTCGTTTTTATTCCTACTTATTTTTTGGCGGGGTTGGTTGGTTGTGGTTTGTTTTTGAGTTTTGATAAATGGTTGGATGAATGGTTGGATGAATGGATAGGTCAGCGGATGAGCAAATATCGTCGTCCTAGGAAAAGGGAAAAAGGGGGAAATAAAGGAGGAGAAAGGAGGAAATGAAGGGAATAGAATATATCCAGTATATGCAGCATTTTGGGATGAAAATGGATTGACGGGATTGACTGGATTGATGGGATGGATGGATTAGGAATCATGAAACTGATGGATGGGTGGATGAATGAAAGAAAAGATGGAAGGATTTAAAATGAAATGAAATACCCAATACTCAATACCAAAATTCGGAATTCAGAATTCAAATACTCAGAAATTGAACGATAGATCAAGGGACATTACATAAGATATAAAAGATATTAGAGATATCAGAGAAGAAAATAAAAAATCTATGATTCTTTTTTCTTCTCATATATACTAAAGAATTACATCTATATCTGCTCTGCTCTGCTCTACTCTGCTCTGCTCCACCCCGATTCTGTCTGGCTTTATATTTGGAGTTGGTATTTTCTTAATATCATATTTAGTACCTATATAACATTATTAACTCTAGTCGATAGTAAATAATGCTTTATTTTTCTACCAGAGGGAGAGGAAGATGAGGAATATATAATACCGGTACTTGTATCCTAAGAGGTAAATAGATGTCAAACTAGCTGGTTTGCTAAAGGGTTCATACAACGTAGGAAGTGAAATAAATAGATGAGTGAAATAGCTGTATCGACTAGATATACTCAATGCAATTCCACAGTATAAATCACGTAAAATATACTATAAGAATATATATCTTGTATCATGAATCAAACTGCACGTAGACTCATGTAGCTTATGGTGAAGGATGATTGAATGATATGCAAAATCGAGTTCTTTTCTTTTCTTTTCTTTTCTTTTCTTTTCATTGAGTAGTTATCAGCTCGTAACTGTATTCTTCATTTCTCTTCCTCATTTGTCTGACTCTCTTCTTTGATTTGCCTCCTCTAGGTATAATGCACTTTTGCACTTTTGCACTTTCGCACACCACACACGCACGCACGCATGCACGTATCCTCTGATATCTATTTGATCCCCCACCATCAGCTTCTACCATTTCCTACTACACCAATATCCACTCTTGCACGAAAGCCACCCACAAACAGCATATCCCTCCACATCCCTCCTCCATCTCAAGTTAACCCTCTTATTTCCCAATAGCCTTCTCAACCTTCCCCTCAACCTTCTTAACCGCCTCCACAACACTCTCCTTTACCCCCTCAACTCCCAATCCAATCTTCTGTTTAGCTTCTGCCTCTTTACCTCCCCACTTATGATATTGCATCCATCTATACCCTTGCGTAAGTTGCGCACCTTCATTTACGAAATGACAGAGGAAGAGAAGTGGATTAAGTGGTGTTACGGCGAGGGAGTAACGCATGAAAGTTGCAGAGTAGATGCACAGTGCTAGGGTCATTTTGCCGGAGATTCTATGTGAGGTTAGATTTTGTGGTTGTGGTGAGAGAATGAGGAGTGGGGGACGTACAAATCAGGACTCTTTTGAGTATCCATTACGGCAGCAACCGGGATTCCAAAGTTAGAAACTGGACCCCAGAAATCTGGTGAGGTTTATTAGTAGATGTTCAACTGATTATCTGCGTACTGCCTATGCTCTATCGATATCCATCATCTAAGTTGCACTCCAATCCGGCAATTCCCCACGCACCCCGCTCAACCTCCCTCAAATATCTGCCACTTCCACCTTCACATTCTCCTTCACCTCCCAATCAATCCCAATCCCCTACCCAATGCGATACTCTCTTCCATTACCCATACCCATACCATTCCTTAACCATCCACCCCCTCCACTACAATCCAAACAAAGACAACATTCCCTCCTCTCTCCCTCTCCCCCTCTCGAAAATAAAATCATAACTTACGAGTAGAACAAACATAGCTAACCGCCGGGTTACTACGAATCTTTGCATTAATTGCTTTAATCAAGGCTGCCATTGTGAATATCTGAAATATTCTTTCGGTGTTGACTCCGGAAGATGTGGTTATGTTTTGTTGTTGATATCCAGAGTTTTGATGGGACGGACGGGAACTGGCTTCGGATTTACCCTGAGTTTGTCCGAAGTCTTGATTTGTGTCACGTGGTGATAGGATTGGATTTTTGGCGTGGGTTTTGCTAATGAAATGAATTGAGATGAGGAAATGATGATTAGATTGGGTTTGGTCTAATGATCGATATGACTGAGATACGAATCACGTAGAATCAAGCAAAATTATATAGGATTCAATTAGCGTTGTCGCTTTACTTGCTTGCTTTTATGCTACAAATTTGCGAATTTTGGTATGTGAAGTCAAAACCACCCCTCAACGCCTTTATTCTGATTGAATATAACCTTCTTTGCATCGCCCCTATCTGCGTGTCCATAAGTTTCCTTTGGATCTATCATCTTCCATTCCTTCATCGATCGTCACGTCCAATGTGTCCTTGGCTCTTCATCAGATTATATGCAAGAAGCTCCTCTGAGAATATCCTTTAAGATTTGATTTGACATGATCGCGAAAGCCATTATCTTTAACATTTACCTGCGAGGTGGAGCAAAACCACCTGGTGGACCTGGGAAACCTGGAGGAGGGAATCCACCACCAAATCCTGGAGGTGGTGCACCTCTTCCAAATGGTGGAGGAGCTGGCATGCCCGGAAAGCCACCAATTCCAACAGCCGGACCAGCTAACCCACCTCTTCCAGCAGCTGGTCTTGCAATTCCTGTTCCTGCAGCCATCGCAGCTGATGGTACAGCACCACCTGGAACACTAGCACCTAAACGAGCACTTGGATCTGCTGGTGGAGGTGATTCGACAGATAGAGAAATAACATGTGTGCCTCGAATAATTGTAAGACCTAATGTACGCTTTTCTTCCGTTTCGACGAGAGGTGGTGCAGCAGAACTAGCTCCAGGAGCAGTTGTGGCTTTTGGTGCCTTGCGCTTGACGCGTCTGAATTCTTCTGTATCGGCGAGAACGAGGTTCATGTGCTATTTAAAAGTTAGTCAAAGCCATTGTAGTTCTTGCTTAAGTATCGTACCTTATCAAATGCTAACATCTGTCCAACCATTTGACGTCCATCATTCATAGTCACTCTCATCCGGTAATTGATCTATAACCCTGTCAGTCCGTATTTACATTCGAATTGATCGCGCAGAGCTGTAATAGCTGAATTGATGGATATTACATACGAGACCGGCCTGTAGAAAGAGTCAAAGTCAGCCTATAATGTCAACACAAGCTTTTAATGGTTTTGAGAAGGGGTATTAAACTCACCATCTTTCCCTGCTTGTTCGCCATGATGACTTTTGAGTGCGCGTTATTACGGCTTTGGTTTTCAAAGAATGTGTATAGAAGTTCGATGACTTCTTTTTGACTCCACAGCTCTATTACAAGTGTATGAGTTCTTGATATGAGGTTCTTCAAGATCATTCACGAGGCTGGCTCGAGCTTCAAATGAAAAATTGTTGAAGCCTTAACCACTAGGCAATAATGAATTATTACCTAATCAGCCTTTAGGGTTTTCAGTTCTTAGCGAATATAATGTTTTTTTGAATCTTTTCGAAATTCTTTTTGAATTCGACGATCACGACAAAAACCGACAATCTCTCACGACGAATCGTAACAGCATCATTCAAAATGGCTGAATCCGGAGACAAGACCACCAACCCCATGAAGGAGCTTAAAATCCAGAAGCTCGTTCTCAACATCTCTGTCGGAGAATCTGGTGACAGACTTACCCGTGCTGCCAAAGTTTTGGAACAATTGAGTGGTCAAACCCCAGTTTACAGTAGGCATACACCAATTACTTTTATCATCAATTTATCTCTAACAATTAATTTACAGGCAAGGCCAGATATACCGTCCGTACCTTCGGTATTCGTCGTAACGAAAAGATCGCTGTTCACGTCACTGTCCGTGGACCAAAGGCTGAGGAAATTTTGGAGCGTGGATTGAAGGTCAAGGAATATGAACTCCGCAAGCGCAACTTCTCCCAAACTGGTAACTTCGGTTTCGGTATCTCCGAACACATCGATCTCGGTATCAAGTACGACCCTGCGATCGGTATTTACGGAATGGATTTCTACGCATGCATGACCCGTCCTGGTGAGCGTGTTGCTAAGCGTCGTCGCTGCAAGACTTCCATTGGTGCCAACCACAAGATCAAGCGTGATGAGACTGTCAAGTATGTTTGCGCCGAACTTCTCATTATATGTCTTCATACTAATATTTTCTACTTAGATGGTTCAAGAACCGTTTTGAAGGTATCGTCAGATAAACGTTTCAAATAAAAAATATGGCATGGGCTTCGAGTGAATCGATCCGGCAATTTCTTTAGAATTTGTCGCAACGTGGGGCTTATGGAGTTAATGAAAGGGGCATCATTGGTTGTACTTTACTGCATCTACGGATCAGATTACAATGAAGCAGTTCATCCAACTGTTCAGCTTGACTCCTATTAGGATCAAGTCTGCGGCCTTAGAGACCGACCGGCTTGCCGGCTTTTCTTGCAAGTGCTAAGTGCATATTTGTGAAATCAATGAAACAAAATTTCCATCAACCTTGAGTTTTATATTAATGTCATTAGTGATATTTTGATCAGTTGTGTAGGATGGTATTGCATGAGGGTGCAAATATTCGAGTTGGGGAAATGAATGGATCGAGCAAAAAAGTTTCATCCTTCAGAGTTGCAAAATAGGTCTGCTTAAGACGGTGGGTTACTTTGAGACTGATTAGCATATAATGAAGCAGATATTTTGATGGGAGGTTCTCTTTGGAAACAGTTGTAATAAAATCAAACCAATCATTCAACCATTAAGATATTGCAAGTCCTGTGAACTTCGGCTAGTGAACAAAATGAATTCAATACCAGTGAAGTATCTCATTTCTCCATTTGACTGGAGGGTTTTATGCTTTTGATGTATGATGATGAACTTGCGCAAGTGTGCAAAGCATGGAAAATAACTGAGGTATATTCCAACTAAGTATACTCCAACTCAAGCTACTCAATTATCTATATAGCTGTACTCGTGAGGCCAAATAGCATGTCACACCTTACAATAGGAGGCTGATATCCCTTTTCCTAGTTTACCATTTTCTTCTACATGCTTAAAGTGGAGTGTGACATACTTCCTGACCCGTACTAGGTAGGTCCGCCAACTTCTTCTCGATGTTCGATGTTAGAAGCTAGAAGTTAGATCTACTTGGCAATCGTACTCAAACATGTTTACAAGCACCGCATTGGCATTAACGTCATATTCATATCTTTACCTTTGCTACATTGGATCAATGCATCCGACTATCGCTTTTTTTGCTTCGTTTCTTTCTTCTCTCTAGTTCAACCATGCGTTGCAATAGTAATGACATGTGAAGATATGAAAAGAAATTCGAGGGCAGCGAGCAAAAGGGGGTTTGGGGGCTTGCCTTCATATTTGCATTCATCGATCAATCGTCATTGATTTCCATTGTTGAAATGACGCTCCGCTGGCTCTCCGAAGGCCCTGCCGTGGAGGCAGACTATTTTGGAAAGGAAATGTACTACACTATCTCCTTGTTCAGTGGAAGTCAAATGTAACTCATCTCGCTTGGACCATTTAAATCTGGAACGACAGTAAGAAGTAGGCCAGGCCACGGGACTATTAAACTCCGATGGCATACCCCAGGATCCTAAACAACCACTCGTCATCATCTCAGATAGTCGGCCCCACATCCCCATATTATCCATGAATAGAAATAGATTCTCGATCGATGGACAACAACACCTCGACTTCAATATCAATCTAATCTTTCTGTTTACGATCCTCTTAGCATGAAAGTATAATGCGTAGATTATTCATCATTTCAAGCAATGGGAAGTTTTCGTATTCGTACCGTACCGTACAGACTAATTATTCTGTATCCAGAATAACCTCCACCTCCAATCATTAAAGTTCTATCCCGTTCTCCAATCACATAATCGGATGTTCATATCAAATGCATGCATGTAAAAATCATGTCAGAATCGCGGGGTAAAATGTACGTAGGTACGCATTGTAGTAATTACTATGGAGATGATTGGCGTGAGATATCTTTGAGCTGATAGATCGTGATGGGATACGCAAATCATGATTGAATCTAGCTAGCACAAGGGAACTCTCTGGCTGGAATTGATTCATGGTTCCCCTTTGTTTGTAGCGGGCTGATTAAGTTGGATTTGTAAGATGCGTCGTTAATCGTATGCGATTGGGTTTTGTGTTGGGAATCGGGAGACGGGGTTTCTCTAGATTTGTTTTGGGTAGGTAGGGTTAGGGTGTGTTTGTGGAGGGGTGAGAGAGTGAGTAGGTATATGAGGAGAGGGTTTCTCGTATTACTTTTGTTTACTTCTATTTTATTACTTTTTCAACACAACAAGACATTACCGTAATACATTCGCAAGGGACTTGATATTCTTCAATTACAATCAATCAATCAATCAATCAATCAATCATAACCTTTATCACTCACATCAATCAATCGCACATCTACATAAATCAGAAACAATGAACTCTCAAAGTACATCAGCAGTTAAGGGAGGTTCTACTCCAGCCACCAACACCGCTGGTATCACCCCTCAAAACAGACGTGTATGTCTTCCTTTTCCTTCTTCTCCTCGTCATCATATCATCACCATTACCATTCTCTCTCCTCATCCTCCTGCATCCCCCAACCACATCCTCCCTTTCTCCTCTCACCACCTCCCTTCACAAAACCCACCCCAACTAACCAAACATACAAACCAAACAGGGCTCTCAAGAAGGCACCATGTTCGCAGGACTCCGAAATCAAAAACGCTCGAGTATTGATGCGGCGACGCAGGCTAGGAGAGCTAGTTTTGCGGATCAGACTCCTAAGGCGGGATTTGTGGCGCAGATGTGGAATAGGTGTGTTCTTTTTTGTTTCTTTCAATGCCCCTTTTTTCTGTGGATATCCTGAGATAGATGATTGATTGAGGAGGATTGGAGTGGATGGGTGGTGGTGGGAGGGGGTGGGAGTGGATTGGGAGTGGATTGAATGTGTGCTAATGTTGTGTTTGTGTAGTTTTACAAAGGGGACATAGATGATTTACATCGATGAAGGGAATGGGAAGGGGGAATGAGAGGGTAGATGATGAGGGTGCGATGGTGTAGAGTGGATGAATAGGAAAGCAGACTCGAAGATTTCTACGAGAATCGATGAACGAAAGATGCAACGAGATAGCATGGATGGATTATGCCATCAATATCCTATTATGATCATGACAGCATGTGTTAGCGAAGCGAGAGGGAGATAGCGTTGGGATTGTTATGGCGTTTGATGTGAAATAGGAGGGAATGGAATTATGAATACTAGAAGTATGATAACAAATAAAAAACAGTATCAAAACATTATATGCTGTACTCTTTTTGCATCTATTATTTTACTTACAATCATACCAACTATCCAATCATCCCAATCATCCCAATCATGCCCATCACTAATCATTCAAAACAACCCTCCATCCAATCTACAAAAATAAACAAAAAACTAAAATCCTTAGCGCCTTCCCGGACGGAAGATCCGAACCTTAACTTACAATCCAATCCACTGCAGTCCAATCTAGTCGTAGATTTAAATCCCGGTTTCTTAGGTAATATATGACGAGTTGATGGGTGTTTTTATTGGATATGCATAGATTGTAAGGGAGGCTTTCATCATCATCATCGTCAAAATTTGTTCATTGAAGGACTCTGATGTAGGATGAGTAGGTAGGTAGGTAGATTCTAGAATTTGTATAACCTTACGTAGAGGGGATTTTTGGCTGTGTATTTATAGTTGGTTTTGTGGACTCCTTATTTTATTGCATACATTCATATTTACGTACTTTTGAATTCACCTCTGCGTTTGAGTCTGAATTTAACATAAGATTCTATTGACATTTTTATACGATAAGTAGAGTAGCTTGGGTAAAGTAATCTACTTCACTTAACGTTAACTTAACAAAAAGAAACTACATTCGAAAGTTCAAAATGCTAGATCCAAGAGCAAAGGCGAATCCTAATTCGGGTCAAAACCAACCTTCGAAAATTACTTCTGCTATTCATGATATGCTTCCTTCGCTTAAACCTCCTGGTGGTGGGCTTACTTTCTTTTTCTTCCTTCACCTCTATCCCTCTTCCTTCTTTCTTCCTTCACCTCTACCCACCTCCTCTTTCTGTCCTCCTCCCTATCCCTCCCTTTTTCCCATCCATCCCCCAACCCCCAAAACCAAAACCCAACCCAGCTAACCCTCCCCCTCTCTCAAAAAACAGTTCAAAATATAGAAAATGCACACACGCGCGCAGGCGGAAGTGCAAATCATACACCGGGTTATGCGTCTACACTTGGGAGTCAGGATCAGAGGGGAAGGACGGATGAGTATCGTGGGGTTGATAGTGAGAAGTTTAAAGAGGGGATTTTGGATCAGAGGACTGAGGTATGTGGGTTTTTATAAGACCTTTTGTGATTTTGCGGGTGGGGGATAGAGGGAGGGGAGGAGAGATGGGGTAGGGGAGGAGGGAGGAGGAAAGAGAGGAGCGTGTTTGGTTTTGAGGTGTGGTCTGCGGTGTTGAGGGGTTGAATGGGATGGGAGGGGATACAATGAGATTGGGGCTTGGAATGAAATAATGAAAAGAAAGATGTGGAGGTGGAACTGTCTATTGATCATTGGCTAATCTGGCATCGAACTTATAGCCCTCTGCTCTTGGAAAAGTGTTTCATAATATAATGACTGGGACGGATAAGTCGAAGTAAAATTTCAAATGGATTGTGGATATGGAGTGAAGTGGAGGGGCGAGGAAGAATTATGATAGCCGAGCTGTGTAAGGATACATACAATTAGTCAAATCTCCTGTGGGATTTCCTCAGCTTCGGCAAGCTTGGATTGGGATGGTGTTAAGTCATTGAATGGAAAGGAAAAGATTATTCATGCTTTTCAATTATGTTGAATGATTGGCTGGATGGATGGATGGATGAATGGATGATACATACGGAATTTTGCGTGAGATATACGATATGATAATTATAGGATACTAGACAATGAGTTGATTTAGTTTTAATCTTAATCAGAAATGAGAAATATTACTTTACTTTTTTTAATAATTGTCGGCTTGCCGACTCTATAACCTTGCTGTACACGAGGTTTACTTAATGAGTGATGGAAAATAAGAAACTCGCTTAAATGAGTCGCGATCCTGATAATCTGATTGGTCTAAAATACCCCGGTAAATACCTCGGTAAATAAATCTAACAAAAAGCTTGATATAAGCCTTACAACCTTAAGCAAATCTGACTTGGAGCTTTTTTCAACTCAACTCAATTGAAATCATTCAACTTAACTGAAATCATTCAATTCAACTCTATTCATTCAATTCATCTCTATTCATTCAATTCAACTTATTCAACTTATAACAATAATAATAATAATAAATATTATAATTATTATTATTATTATTATTATTTTTAAAAATTAATTTTTAATTAATGAAAACAAGCCGATATTCTGTCTGCACCCTAATATATATTTAATATTTAAATTTATTATAAATTTTTTAAAACTTAAATTTTTATTAAACTTTCTTGAAAAGCCAGGGGTCCGGGGGGCGCAGGCCCCTGGTATAATTGAAATATTCTTATAGTATAATAATAAAATGAATGAACTTTGAAGAAAAAATGATTATTAAATAAATCATAAGATAATTAATAATTGAAGATAATATTAGTGATTGAAGATGATGCCCGACCGAAGTGAATAGCTTCGTTTTTGCCGAATTGGGAATGAGGTTATATGTACTTCAATATTTGAGAGTCTAATTCTTGAACACTTTCCTATATAAATCTGTATACATAGTATACTTCATATATTGTGAAATGGTTGGAATTGCAGGCCATATACATAAAGGCTTTCAACGGCTCAATCACACGATCTTTTGTAGTTAAATATAAGAAAAGGTTTTCGCCTTCTCCTTTTAGAAATCAATCAATTCTTTACATTCTACTTTTAAAAACAAATCGTTCCAACCCCAAACCTATTGTAAAAACTATTTTCTTAATAAATGATTTATTACAATGTAATCTAATTAGTCTTCTTTTTCTATTTCCCCCCTCAAAATGCTATTGGGACGCATGTATCTCGACCACCCTCTTTTACAATATAAAATTTAAAGGCCCTTCCAGGAAGTACTTATATGTCCTTATAGGAAGTACCTTTTGCCTTCTTAGGTTCATTGATCAGTAGTAATTTTAAGCAATGATCATGACTAGTCACATGGCTCTCTTCATGTCCGAGGTTCTACTGTTATCTTATTGGGAACTGTGATGTTCAGGAAGCATAACTTGATTGATTTAGAACTAATGAACTAATCAAATAACTAGTGAGTTACATAGTAAAGAAGGTGAATCTCAGCTGAATCTGAGTTGGATAGAAAGCTTGAAAATGAGCTGAGAGTAAAACCGAGCTGGATAGGAAACGGAGAGCTGAAAGATAAAGACCTCGAATCCTTCAAACCATTATTGAATCCTACAGGCCAACATATTCCCATCGGAGGTAACTGAGCCTAAGGTCCTAACTTCATACTGAATACCAACAAAAACACAATCTTGCTATTCCCATCAATCAACAGCCACATCATCTTCTACTTAAGAGGGACTCCGATAAGATGGATATCTTCGTTAGCATTGAAGTTGATTTCTCTGAGAACGATAGATCCATCTGCGCGGCTGGCCTGAATCCAAATCCGTTTGCTGAGGAAAATGGAAGCTTCATATGGTGGAACAGTATATTCCTGTGTACGCGAAGTCTCCTCATACTCGGTGAAACTAGAGGAAATGGTCGAGGTAAACTGATAATTTAGACTAACATCCATGCCAAACCCCATGATACCGTATGAAGCAGAGATCGAGACTCCTGCGGATTGTGTCATCTCCTTCGAGAGCGTATTACTGACACCTTTTGTCACTGTGGTGGAGTCGGAAATCGTACCTCCGCCATCATTGATGTGCACCGTGTGAACATACCAAGCGATTCTCCTGCTGAGAGTGCAGAATGGGTTACTGATTGCTCTAAGGCTCGCAGCGTCCGTGGGAGGGAAGTAGACAGTGAAAGGGAGCGTGACTTGACATTGATCAGTGCAGTTGAATATATCGCCACCCTTGGGGAGATTATTTTTTGTGAACTTCGGTGGAGGAGTAGTGAACTCGACAAACTTTTTTGGGTTTGGCAGGACGAGAACCTGTGCGAGGCTATTGTTGGGTTCAGACCAGTTATTATTGGCCCGGAAAGTATTTGTCGAGATCGGGATATTTGCGCTCCCGTTTACACCAAGAGAAGGGAGTCCAATGTCCCACACAGAACAATCCAACGTAGCTCCTGACATATGATCATCCCAAACTTTTGATCTGAAGTAGTTCGAGTCTTGAACCAAATCAGAACGAACACACCAAATTATGTCCGTGCTAGGGGTATTCCAATATCTTTGACATACATCTCCAAGTGCGACGTACCCACTCGGTGCTCTGGGTCTCCAGAAAGACCCATCATACTCGCCCCCGCTCTCCTCGTCACGCCAGATTTGATCGTACCCAGTGGGACTAGCGACTGCCGGTTTACCTGTAGAACTCGGGTTGTTTCCAACAAGGATAACAGCAAACTTGCCATTCCTGTCACCATAAGAAGAAAAACCAACAGATCCTAGAGGACGCAAGTTTCCCTGAGATCTCGGATGGTAGGCTTCAAAGTCCGTCGTGGCTCCACTGTCCAGGTCGTTCCAGATCCAGTCGAGGGCTGAGGTCATAGTGACTCTGAGGTCGCCATAGTCTTGTGTTGCGTTCGTCATGCTGATTTGAAGAGGCAATGGATCAACCAAAAGGGTGTTTTCGAGGGTGAGTATATGAGATGTGATGAAGAACCATAGTGAAAGTAGAAGAACACAGCACTTCTTATAATTTTCTATAGTTGCTAGAATATTGATGTGGCTGATCTGATACTAATGTGTTTCACAGGAGCGCTTTCCACAAAGACTTCCTTGCATGTAGAATAGTGGTACAACCTGCAAAGTCTAGTGAAGACAGTGCGGGACTGTGTGGGGAACCCCGCGCAAATCGTGAATTTTTGAGATATAAAAACTCGGCCTGCATAGAATTTCTGCAGCAAGAAACTCTTAAAGGTTTTCAACTTGTTTGAAGATAATTAATTTAATAACAAGCTGAAAATCTCATGCTTCCAAGAATGCAGCTTTTCAGCCTATCTAGAGATGAAAACCTCATACTTTCTTTCAAGCATGTATATACTAGATTGTGAGGGAATTACCACATTTATTTTGTCCACATCAATATTAATGATGTAATGGATTGCTGGTTATAGTGTTGTACATATGCATTAAACGTGCATGGAAAAAAGGTAGGCAAGCTTACCATCAGACAGACACTATCGAGGTTGCCGGCGATATAATCTTTCAGTTTGTTCACCTGTTACGACAGACGTCATATCACTAGGATAGCTTGCCATATAATAAGGCCAAGACCTTACAAAGCCAAATAGCAAGTGCTATGAGGACCATGTAATGATCACATAACGACTCTAAGGGATCTATCTAAAGCTACTAGAGCCGAGGGCTCTGAGGAATCTAATTAGAACCTCTAGAGTCAGGAAGCATAAAGGTCTATACAACCAGGACGATCAACAGAATCATAACTGTGAAATATGGAGAGAGGGGGGTATGCCTTTGGACTATCGTAGTAGGGGATGTACCAAAAAGGTTCTTACATCGAACCAGGTTCTCTTTTAACATACCGCAGATGACATCTTCTCTGTCATACATAGTATCAGCCTACATAAGCCCCCTGTACAAACCCATCTTGTCGGAAGCCACCACATATTGATTCAGATAAAGCCTGTTTCTACAATAGATAATTTGTTGACCTGAAGAATGACAATATGAGCCCAATTGATCACTTCTCAAGAGTGATGTCACACTTTTAGACAGTATGATCTTCTCTCTCATAGATTCATTGTATTACAATAGAGGTTTTCAGTTTATCAAGAAATCAATTATCTCTTGATAGTTTTTCTTGATTGAAAAATCAAATTCTATTTTGAAAAAATGAAATGAAATCTTAAAAATAAATATAAGAAATGAAATTTCTTTATTACTAAATTTTTTTCTTATAAAAATAAACTTAATTGTTTTTCAAAATAAATTATAATATATATATACTCGGATTTGTCTTTAAAGAGGGCCGGGTTTAAGTTTTTATATTTTTATTATCAAAAAGTTAATCTTTTGAAAAAATTATTTTAATTTGATATTTTAAATAGATGTTAATATTCATTCAATTAATAATTACATATCAATGAAAACATTTTTTTGTCTCTTTATTAATTGAAATTATTAAATCAAAATTATAATATTTTAAGATTTTGATTTTTAATATATTTTAGATTTTTAAAACATATTTTGATATATGAAAATAGGAAATTGATATGATTTAAAATATTTAATAAACATCTATTATATTTCAAAATTCAAAATATATATAATTATTTATCAAATTTATAGAAATTTTTGAAATAGATGATTTTTGATGTAAAACTAAGTTTCGCTAAGCCCCGGCGCTCTTTAAAGACTAGCCCGAGTAGTAAACTTTTAATATTGGCAAGCCGACAACGACTTTGCTTAGTGTGTGATGAGGAGTTCTTCGAACCTATAAACCGAAAATTATCGGAGCTTGAAAACCTATATCTGCCCTGTACAGATACCATGCATTAAAATTTCAGTCATTTCTACTGTTGAGCCATGCAGATCCTTAATCTGTCCTACCATTCGATAATGACGCGGTATCACCGTGAGGAGTAATGAGAAGAAATGATGAGGAATAATACAGATGAAATAAAAAGACATGATGCAGTGCGATGCTATTGCGTTGTTCATTCGAGACGAATCATACTGCTAATGATAGCAGCACGGTACTATTCTTTTCTCAACATTGGTAACTATGCCAGTGAAAGAAAGCTGTTTTGTTGATAATGCAAAGATATAGGAGTGGGGCTATATGCAATTTATTTACCTCTTCCCATTCTTGCGCTTTAGACGATAGGATTGTTTATTTGTATATGTGCCTAACATGTTTACCACTGTGAGAGATGTTCTATCACAATCGATCCCAGGTGAAATTGTATTCAGCCGATTGGGAGCCAACGCTACTCTAAGTAAAAAGCCTTGGACTGATGTCTATTCTTCAATTTTGAATCCGACATTCCGAGAATCTACCTATGATTCAGTCAACCGATTTCTTAGCCTAGACCAGGTCCTCCAGGTTCAACAGATTACAATAAGACTATTGACCATTTATATTCATGGAGGGTAGCTGGGTTGATGGAGAGTGAGAGGTGTGAAGTGATAGGAGAGATGAAACAACATGGTGTTATTAAGATTGATGAATGGAATGGAACGAAAGCAAAAACTTCTATAACTCACCGCTTGGGAGGGAGATAAGAGGGTAAGTTCTATTTCTCTTGAAAATAAAAAATAAAAGAAATAAAGAATGAGAAGATAACTAATATTGAAAGATATGCTTATCTTTACCATTATCCTTAGGTGTTTGTGTATGATGTTTATACTGCGAGGTACAGCCTCTATCGGCTAGGCTAGTGTGGATACAGTTGATAGCCGAACCCCGCAATCTCGCTTGGTGGTTTTCGTCGGGAGTTTAAGTAACTTATTGGTCAGGCAGGCCATTCTAGAGGAATGAAACAAACTACTATCATAAAGTGATTGATCATTCTAGATGGATGTTACCGGACTTTTGGTGTTGTGAGCAAGAGATGGTATTGGACGGGTAGGGATGGGAATAACATCGCTTGGGATACTATTCCATTATCGATTTGGTTGATGATTGCGATTACACATGATTTCTGCTGTCTTAAAAATTTATTCTATTTACTTTTGCAACTTTTCCAAACCCTCAAATAAAAAGGGTTACATTTATCATCCATATAATGAATAATGAAAATGTTATCATTCCATATTCACAATTTCCATATAAAGGCAAGGGAGATCCTTCTCCATTTGCATCTACCACTTTATCGTCATCTTTTTTCCCATCTATTTTACTATATCAACCAACTATCACCATTGTGTAATATGTTAGATTCTGATGAGATCTGAAGCCCTTTGGTAAATTATCATTCTATACATTTCTTATAAAGCTAATTTTGAAAGGAATTCTATATGGGTTGTAGAAAAGTTATTGCAACAAGTTCTGATCGAATTGATTCGCATCGAACGGTTTATCGATTAAAGATCCAAAAACCATCAATCCTCGATTATATTCCAAATATGACTGTTCGTTCAACAATTGAATCCCTTGTTAATTTCTTTCTATCACTCAAAGCTATCTACCCTGACTGGTTCCTGCCACCAACTGTCATCTTGAAAAAGCGAAAGCCTGATTGGGATAATGAGTTCGAAACAGAAAAGCGCATGTATCGCCATTTGAAGCCTCTTCAAGGAACCTTCATCCCGCAGTTCTATAGGGAAGCAATCTATGATAGATCACCTGCTTTGGGTATTGTCAGAGATCCATGGACAAAGACTTTACGATATTGATTTTACCGCGCGACCAGAAACCGATGATCATATTCTCGAGGCCAAATTGAAAGAAGCTTTCAAAGCATTGAGCAAATATGGAGTCAGTTATGGAGATCCTGAATTACATAATATTTTCGAATTGGAGGATCGAGTAATGATCGTTGATCTCGAACAAGCTGAATTGTGAGATACGGTATGGGAGGGCAGTCTTAATCATGGTAATATGGGATCTCTTATGTGGGATTTTCAGGCTGTTCGTGGAGGAACTGAGTTCATTTTGGCACCATGCGAGCGCGCAATGAAGGAGTCAATCGAACGAGCTAAATGTAAAACTCAAGGGGATTTATATATTGAGATTTGCGCAGATTAATAAATACAATTAAAGCAAAAATAAAAAGATATAAATGAAAACACTTGATTTATTATTTATTAAATATGAATTAGACTTTGAAATTTAATATATTTTTTAAAAAAAAAAAAGACTTAAAATTGTTAATTAATTATAATAATTTTATATAAATAATTTTTTAATATTTAAAAATGAAACAAAAGAATCATTTTTAATTATCGGCTTGTCAACACCAAAACCTTGCTGTACACAAGGTTTACCCGGTGTAGATGATAGAAAATGAGAAACTTGTTTAAATAAATCGTGATCTTGATAATCTAATTGATTTAAAATACTCCGGTAAATAATCTAATAAAAAGCTTGGTATAAGTCTTACAATTTCAGAAAAATTTCATTTAGGACTTTTTTCAACTCTATTGAAATCATAGAATTTTATTTATTTAATTTAATTTAAAATAATATTAATAATAATATTAATTAATATCATAAATAATATTATTACCAGGGCCTGCGCCCTTGTAAAAACTATAAAACTATACAAATTATAAAAATTATAAAATATAAAATTCAAGATTAACAAAAAACTTTATTTATTTATTTATTTTTATTATATTATATATATATATATATTTTTCTTAATTTATATCTTTATTTCATTCTTAACTCTCAATCAAGAATCTATTTATTATATATATAAATATTATAAGAGTGTTAAAATTATAAATCAAATATATAAAGATTTTAAATCAATCAATTATATAACTTTTTGTAATTAAATATAAAAAGAAAACTTTTATTTCTTCTTTTTATAATAATCAATCTTCTATATATATATATATTTAAATCTATATAATTTCAATTTCAAAACTATTATAAACTTTGTTTTCTTTATAAGTAATATATTACAATATAATATCAAGATATATATATCTCGACCTATCACTTTTATAATATAAATATATACTCTTTATATAAAAACAAAAATAAAATAAAATAAATCTATCTTTCTTTCTTTTATAATCTTCTTCTCTCTTCATCTATTATATATATACACTTATAAAATAAAGAAAGAATAATAAATAATACAATTATAATCTCCAACTCTCAAATCTCTATTAATGTATTTGAAACTATAGAAATATAGAAATATAAATATAATCTTCTAAACAACCTCAATTAATTCATCTTAATCTAAATCTTCTCGCTACAAGTACTCTAGTTCATTCATACTGCAATCAATATGTACGATCAATAAATCCACCAGTTATTCATCAAACAAGCATTTCATCATCATCATCATCTTCACCATCATTTCCCATCCCTTTTGTCGCCAAATCTAAAAACGCACCAGATTTCTTCCTCTCTGGTAACTTCTTCCCCATACCAGTTGTAGTCGCAGTCCCCTTACCCTTCCCTTTATTCTTCGCCCCTCCATCTTTACCCTTCATCAGCATCGATTCATGACCTTCTGCAACCGGAGCAGCCTCCTCATCAGTAATCGTCACACCATCCAATAACATTTTCTCAACCGCTTTCTCCCCAGCCTCTTCAACTTCTTCACCCGCAACTCTCCCATCTAACATTAACTTACTTCTACCCATTTTCCAAATGGCTTCCTCAATTGTACCTCTAGTGACTAATCTAACAACTTCCACATCACGAGTTTGGCCAACTCGATGAGCACGATTTTCTGCTTGAACATCATCTTGAGGGTTGAAACTACCATCAAAGATAATAACTTTGTTGGCATACATCAAATTGATACCTGTTCCACCTGCTTTGGTCGTCAAGAGGAAAGCCGTAATATCAGTATCATCTCTGAATCTTTCAATATATGCTTGACGTTCATCAATCTTGGTAGAACCATCAATACGAGTGTAAGTAATTTTCGTAGTGTTCAAAACGGATTCAAGAATATCAAGAACAAGTGAAAATTGTGAGAAGATAAGAACTCTGTCACCATTCTCCTTATATTTCGTGACAAGTTCCACCAAAGCAGAAACCTTTCCTGAATCCATCCAGGCATTTTTCTTGACGTCAAAAGATTTGATACATGGATAAAGAACACACCAAGTATGTAACCAAAAATCCGAAGCATTTCGCATTTCCTCAACAAGGTGAACACGTTTTGCGGAAGGAGGGAAATTATCTGGTTCTTTCTTTCGTAAAATATCCACCATTTTCTCAACCTTCTCATTTGTAAAGTGACGTCGAAAAAGTAAAGGATGAATAGCCGCTTTTCGAAGTTGCATAATCGGGTTATTTTCTTCGGATTTCAGAGGTGGAATCTTGGCACCCTCAAGACGTTTGCGGGCTCTTTCCTTGGCTGCATCTGCATGCTCATTATAGATTTTAGCCTGTGTTGCCTCCAAGTTACAACGTTCAACTCGACAGAACTTTGTAGGAAGATGTTTTAAAACTTGATGCTTCTTGCGTCGTAGAACAAATGGAGTGAGCATAGATCTAGCTCGAGTAATACGTTCAGCAGAAAGTAATGCTCCATGATCGGTATCTCTAGTTGTTGCTTTTGCTTTGAAAATGTAATTCAAATCTTCTTCTCTTTCCTTGAAAACATCTGGAAGAATGAATGCAAGTAAAGTGACCAATTCCACCAAATTGTTTTGAAGAGGTGTACCCGTCAATAAAAGTTTAAAATTGGCAGGAATCCTGTTCAAAGATTGATTCTTTTGAGTAGCTCCATTTTTCAGAATATGACCTTCATCACAAACGAGAACCTACAGATAGTTAGTAATTGAAACTAGAGTAACCTTCATAATTACTCACATCAGATCCTAATCTTCGAAAGAATTTATTATCAGTAGGTTTTGTGGCCATGTCATAAGTAGAAACAATGACGTTAATTTCATCTAGATTCTCCAATATGGACTCAGCCAACTCAACACGTTCAGCTGCAGGACCTATAAATCTATTAGTTACTGTATCCTCAAAAATTCGAATGAAGTTCTATGTATAACTTACCGTGATAAGGTTGAATGGCCAATTTCGGAGCAAACTTTTGAAACTCCTGACACCAATTCTCAAAAACAGCAGCAGGACCAAAAACGACATGAGGACCTTTTCGACCGGTAGCCACAAGATGTGAAAGAAAGGAAATGACTTGACAAGTCTTCCCAAGACCCATATCATCTGCCAAAATACAACTCAAATTTTGATCATACATCAAATTCAACCAATTCAACCCAACAATTTGATAATCTTTCAAAACAACATCATCTGCCATAAGTGATGGTTTCTTTAGAAAGTCGACCTTAGCTTTTCTTCGTTTGACGGATATGATCTTGTCCTCATCTGCATTTTCTCCATTGATGGATAAAGTGCTACTTGGAGAACCAATTCCAGAATCACGCTGAGACTCCGCATCGTCAAAAGATACCAATTCAATACCTTCTCCTTCCTTTCGAGTACCAAAAGAATTGAAGCCCCATTTTGCCATCTCAGCTTCCAGTGGCTTTGCGAGATCCTCACATCTTTTGACAAGTAAATCCACAGCTTCATAGCCAGAGAACATTTCCAAAGCTGTCTCCACAAGACGTTCGCCCATTGGTGCCTTTGAACTCTTCTTGCCGCTCTTTAATGTCTTCACATTTGAAACGTTTCTTGCAGCATTAAGACTTCTGAAAGGTCGAGCATCTAACATTGCTTGCGCGTTGGCATTGGTAGTATTAGTAAGTTCGATAAGATCCCCTAACGTACAACGGTTTAAGTATTTGAGTAGTCGGTCCTCAAGAACTGGATCTTCCTCAACTTCTTCCTCAGGCTCTAGGTCGGAATCATCATCAGACATATCTAGGATGACTGGAGACGAAGCCAACTTGATAGGAGAAGGTGCAGCAACAGGAGAAGATGGAGCTCTGCGTCCTTGCATAAGTCTTTTCCTTGGCTTTTTTGGCGTAGTAGCTTGAGCTGGTACCTGGGCTGATTTTTGCGTAGATTGATTTTGAGTAGAAGAATATCGATCCTTGATGGACTTGATAGGCTTTGCAAGACCTCTTCTCATCTGAGGTTCGACCATTTCCGAAGCGGTGATTTCTTGAATTTCATCATCCTCATCATCGTCTGGAACCTCAACCGGCTCATCTTTCGCAAGTAAAGTACAAGCATCATCAAAATTGTGTCTAGTTACGATCAAAGCATCCTTGGCCTCTTGAATAGATACACCTGGAAAAATATCTTTGATGCGCTGAACTTTTACTCTGAGCTCACCATCAGGAATATCCTTGATTGAAATATCCTGAACAGGCCTGGCTCTTTCTGGACCTTGTTGTTTCTTTCCTTTCTGCGGATTATATGCGGCGTTGGCGAGAGCATTCTGAAACCTGGAATTGCCATTGACAGGTCGAGAAATATCTGGATAACCGCTGGATCCAAAAGAAGCATTCTTGGAAACAAACGTTGTTGGTTTGATATCTGCCTTGGCAAATTCATCATCATCAGAACTATCCGCAACAAATGAAGGTCCCTCATCATCACTATCCAAGTTGATAATCTTCCTTGGTGGGGCAATGGGTTTTTGAGTAATTCCAAATGGTGCTCTGTATGTCGTTCCAGCAGGCGCCATTGCAGAAGCCAAGTTTTTCCTTGGCGTAGGTGATTGTCGTAGAGGTGAAGAAGCTGGCTCTTGTCCATTACTTAAGCCGTTGGTGATTGGAGAACTTGGTGGATATGCTGTTGACGTGGACCGATCGATTATTTGAGTAGCTTGTGTCTCGAACCTCCTAGTAGTGGGTACAATTTGGGTAGGTTGAGTCTCAAACTTCCCAACAGTGCCTACAATCTGTGTAGGTTGTGTCTCAAACTTCCCAGCAGCTGGCGTATCAGGGACATAATCCTTGAATAAATCATCTCCATCATCCGCATCCGAATTATAGGTATCTGTATTTCTCGCAGAATTATTGATAGATGTATAACCAGATTCTGTTCTTTGCCGTTTTACCGCTGGTGAATCAGGTATAAGAGAGGAGGAATTGGTAAAATTGGAAGCCATAATTCGTTTCTGTTGTTTTGTTGTTGGAATGAGGAGAGAGAGGTTTGTTGTTCGGTGAGAAGTTGAGGAAAAGATGAGATTGCAAGTTGTAAAAGCAATGTCGAATCGAGATTAATACAGAATTTGATTTCTGATTCGCAATCTGTAATTATAGTTAAAATTTGATCTCCTCCCGGAAATTCCCAGAATGTTTTCAATCAAAACAATTGTATTTGTTTTGCAGCAGAAAAAAAAAGAAAGATCTTGAGAATTGTTGAGACAGCGAGATAGTAAGATTGAGAGATGGAAAGATTGCAAAGATAATTGTAGAAAAAGAACACCAAGCACTACTCCCTAAGTCTCCCATGTAAAATAAGAGTGAATTCTCAAAATGAACTTTTATCATACCTTTCTTTGCATCAATCAATCCTCAACCCTCAATCCTCAATCCACAATCTTGAACTTCTTTTCTCTGCCCTTGCCTGCGCTGACCAAAAGTAAACCAACGATTAGATTTTAGTACACAGACCATTATAACCGACCGATCAAAAAGACACGCTCCACTAGTCAAAATCTAATTTACGCGTTCCCCATGCTTTTCTTTTTCGCGAAGTCAGCAGGATCCACTTCCTAATTTGATCCATACATATCATATCAGTCTTGTTCATTGTTCCACAATCATATGTACAGATAAAACAAGCAAAGCAAAGCATATCAAATAAACATCCAAAATATCAAAAATCTCACCAAGCAAAACAAAAATCCGTTATCAATCTATTTTCCATTAGATTTTAAAACTAATATCTATTCAATCTATTTTATTCAATCCAGTTTCCATCTCATCCATAGCCCGCTTCATCTTCCTCATCCAACCCACACCACCGCCCAAAACCCAATCCTCCTCTTCCTCACCACAATCCAACCCCAAAATGGCAACCCAAAGACGCTCCCACAACGATCGCATCACAGCCGGCGAAGAAAAAGAAGCTTCATTCAAAGCTGAAGCCGTGCTTGGGGAGAAGAGTAATATTGCTCCTGCTGTTCCTGCGTTAGTTTTCTTTCACTTCCTCATACATTCTCTCTTATATCTATATTCATATTTATATCCTCCCATATTCTTTATCTTCATCCACTCATACATACCACTTCTTCCACATCTCACACACACATCCACCACACCCTTCCTTTGTTCTCCTTCCCCTTGACACCTCTCCCCTTTACTCCTAACATCACACCCCAACTCCAACTAACCTCCCTCTTCCAAAACCAGCCACATAATATACAAACTCCTCGGCTTCACCCTAGCCATGATAGTCATACCAATAAGTTCCTATTTCCTAACCTTGAACTCAGTTTTCAGAGGTATGTATTCATCCCCTCATCCCCTCATCCCTCATCCCTCCTTCCCCACAAACAACCCCCACCACAAAACCAAACCAACAAACTCACCCCTCCCCAGGAAACTCCACATTCGCCGGTGCCACCGCTGCAATAATGGCAAATGTAGTATTAGTCGGTTACGTCATCGTAGCCATGAAGGAAGATCAAAGCGAAGCACTTGAAGCTGCTGCTGCCAAAGAGACGAAGACGGAATCGAAAAAGGAGTTATAATAATGTATTTCTCACGAGGGTTATTAGTCACGGTTTATTTATCTTTGAATTTCACGAGGGAGTCAAATTCAGTCAGTTCAAGCCAAATCAAGTTATATCAGTCGTCCAATCATAAGGTCAAGAAGTAATGACGGGCAGAAAAAATAAGTTCATTAAAATTTCAGGACGTGTAATCCGTTAGGTTAAATGATGGATAGATATTCTTCATCTTCATCTTCAGGCTCCCCACAAACCCACCACCCAACACCAACCACCAATCTTCTCTTCTGGGTAAAGGAATCAATTAAGGCCAAACACAAGGCCCGCAGCTCACAGCTCCTAGGCCCAACTTTTAAGGACAATAGTTGACACAAGAGAAATAAAACACCATGCGCCACTTGATGCAAAAAACCCCCCCAATCCTTTCCAAGTGTATTCCATTATATCCTTTGAAACCCCCCTATATTTGCCCGTCATGAATAGGTATCATTAAAAAACAATACGAACATCCTACATCCATCTCATGTTCTCCTCTCCGAATAATTCGTATTAGATAGATTGTGTAAATTAGCTTGATGAAGAAGAATGACCTGCATCTTATTTGTTCTTGCTCAACTTTCTTCCAAACCAGCTTTTTCGTTTTTCTTGCTGAGGTTTGACATCTGATTTGGTGATTTCGACGACCGATTTTTGAGGTCCAGAATTTCCACTTGTGATACCAAGGTTGATTGGAGTTCGTGGTGTGCTGTCTTTGTTTGTGGGCGGAGGTCCTTGGTTCAAGCCATTAATCTGCTGCCTTCGCATTCCATTTTGCTCATTGATGCCACTTCCGGGTGGAAGGTACTGTGGATTGTTTCCGAATCCATTGAAGCCATATGTCTCCATAGGTTCCTTTGGTGGCTGCGGTAATGCATGAATTCCATCTACTGAACTATTTAAGCTGCTGGGATCGGTTGAATAACCCGCGGGGTCTGCGGATATTGCACTACCAGAAGCCGTCGTCACAGTTTCATATGAGTGTTGCTGTCCTGCAGGTGCTGTGTATACACCACTGTTGAATTGTGGCTCCGATGCTGTTCGAGGATATCGAGATCTGTTGGTGGTATATCCATGACCGGGACCTCCATGATTATCGGTAGTATAATAGCTGTCAGGCCTCGTCGCGCCATTCGCTCGTCCATCACTATATTGGCTATTTTGCCTGTGGGATTGTTGTCCTCCCCCATAGGAGCCCGGCTGAGAATATCTTGGTCGTTCGTCATTGTTCATCTGACTCGCTATAGGATGATCTGTTAGCGTATGTGCGACAGTTGTCAATCCCACGCGCTTGAGGAATAGTTTATCAAGGATCCACAGGAGGATGAAAAACGCCAAAGCATGCGAGATGCCAAAATCCCCATTCATTTCATGGAAAAGGTGCTCGGTTGGTAGATGGGCATTGGCTAGTGAACACGGACCACAATAGCTGAGAGCTACAGAGAAGAAAACAGGATAGACAGTTGTCTCAGATGTATGTGCCCAAAAAATGCAGATGAGAGAAATGGAAATCGAAAAATGAGAGGAAATGGTATGGACCAACCTGCAAAATAGCTGCTTCGACGATTTTGTGTCGAGCCAACGTCAGATTCTGTTGAGTAGAAGAATTAGAATTGCAAGTCCGAAGTGATGAGCATATAGAAGCATTAGTAGGAGACTAACCAGCGCGTATCATTGATTTCCTCGAAGAATAGTTTCCATCAATAGCTGCCTCAAAAGCTCGAATAGTATCCAAGGGTCTTTCCCATCTGCTTCTTGTAGGATTTGAACGATCGGGTTCCGCTACGTACAAATATATCAGCGCACAAGATTAATGATGTAGTAGAATAATATGACGAACCGATAGGGTTTCCCTGCTTATCTCTGTGTTGAATTGCTCGAAGAGGTGCTAATGAAGTCGGAACGTCACTTGCAACGGCGGCTGTAAAAAAAAATGTCAGTCTGCGAATTATGAAATTCCATCATCTTTGAGAATGCTCACAAGGTTCTGCTTCAGTCATGGCCAGAGATGGGTCGGCTTTGGTATGTAGTCTTTTTGCTTCTTTCTCTTGATGTGTTTCTGTGAGATCAAGTTTATGTCCACTTCCACTGCTCTTATGAGAATGTAAACTGAAGCCAGACGAGGTCTTTGTCCTTTGGCGGTTCCCAGGCCGCTCCTGATTGCCCGGGGGCGAGGGTAGCGGGTGATTTTGGTTTTGCATATTTCTATGTATAAGCAGATAAGTGGATGGTGATTATCGCTCTTGTGGGTCTCGTTACAACTTTTGTTCAAAAGATCTCGAGGCTTAGCACCTTATCGTCGTGAAATTCGGTTGTGGTGGAGATTATCAAAGAGAATTGTAGGGATATTTGTGGAACTTTGAAATGAGGTTGGTCCTGTTAGTCTGAGGTTCGTTCGCTCGTTTGGTCGTGAACGGTCAAAAGTAGGTGGTTGGGGATTGAATGGCTTTATATCAGAACTAGATATCCGTTTCACAATGTTTGAATTAAGCTTAATGGGAATTGTAGCTTGATGTTATGATGAATGGTGTGATGCTATGGTACGAAATGATTTGAAGACGGCCAAAAATGCGTTTGCTGTTATGAATCTTTTTTCTTGGTAAATCTCCAGATGGATGGATGGATTGATGGATGTTTTCGTTAATGTGAATCAGACAGAGCTTGTGTCGGAAGTGCTGAAGCGAGTGCTTTTGGCTTTTCTGATGAATGCAGATAGATTGTGTATGTTTTATCTTCCAAGGTTTCCAGCTTTCCAACTTTCCAGCTATCCTTTCGTCTTTTGAAAAGGGCCTGATACCTAAGATTGTAAAGGTTGTAAAGGAATCAAAGTCGATCAATTGATTGAGATGGATAAAAAGATTGATGAAGGTTTCGAGAGAGGATCAAAAGCTTAGAAGAGGTTGAGAAATTAGAATCTTGAAAAAGAAGAGAGGGGAAAAAGTTTGAGCAGACTTTTTACGAGGGGAATAGAAAAGGTTATTAGAGTTAAAAAAAAAATCAATACGAAGCACTCGATGTCAAGCCACTGGAGGGGTTTAGAAACAAGAGAAATCAATATTTATCATCCATCCAGACAAATGGGAAAAGTATATTACTAGGAAAGGTACTAAGGTTTTTGGATGACGAGGAGCTCGTGTCTAGCTGTTCGGGCCAGTGAATACCTAGATAGATGGTAAAGCTTTAACCCATTCGTATAGCTTCATGGAGATAGGTACCTCCTCATACAGGGACACGTTATATTCGTTATTTCATCATAACCATGGACCACAAACCATAAACCGGCAAATCCAGCCAGTTACCAAAATGTTGTGCTGTGCTATGGTAGACAACTTCTTCCAAAGGGATGGCTTGCAAGAACAGAATTCATTCATCACCAATCCGATGATTGGAATCATCGGAACTTGGTTAATCTATCTAAATCCGATAGTCGACAATACAACACTGGGACAAGAATTCGTATGCTCTTCCGCTAGCAGCAGGGATCTCAAGAAAGATAGGAAGAGATACAAGTACAGTACTGGGTACAAGCCCGTACCTAGGCAGATGGTGATAATATGAAGCGATAAAAGAATGATCTACCACTAATGTCACTAATCCTAATAAAGTTATGTATCCCCTGGCCTGGTAAGAATCTTCTGGACGCTGTGCGAGTATCATTGATGCATCCATTGATGCATCCATTGATGGCCTCTCGGATTTTCTTGTGCATCGAACCAAAGCCAAGATAGTAACGGTACATACTAAGTACGATGACATGACTTCCAAAGTGTCATGAGAAAAGAAGAATCCTTGTCGATAGATAGTCCATTTATTTATAGATTTTGTCAAGATTTTCCATTGTGCATTCTCGAATAATACCTTTTCTTTACCTACTACACAAAATGTACTATCCATGCCAACCTAATATCACACAACCAAGCCAATCAATACCCGAAGATTCCGAACCCTTCATTAGTTATCCAAACCCAATTCATCTCCATCAGCATGTCATACCCTTCCCCAGTAGTTCTAAGAAGAAATTCCAAGAATCCTGTTTTCATTTTCGCCATCCATTATTCATATCCACACACCAATGTATTAATTCCTCCATCCATCCACCAGAACCTGCCCCCACCAAAAATGGTGGTGGCTGAAGAAGAACACGAATACTCTCTAGTGTCGAGTCTACGGACTCTCTTTCTCTCACCATTTCTCCATGATCATGAATCACATCAGCTCATCGGGCATCGGGATGCTCGGACCTAGCTATCTATTTGTCTATCCTATCCTATCCTATCCTATCCATAATGCACGAAGTATCGGTACGAAGTACGAATACAGATTTATATATGATCATTACTACCTACCTAGTATCATATATATCATCAAATTGCATACATACATGGCACCAATCAGCTGAGATATCACGTTCCTTCATATGTAGGTAGATACAACATGATGATTCCTCAATACAACGAACTAGTCATCTACCAAAGCTACCAAACTGTCAACCTAACAACATACCAATCTCACCTAACAGCCACACCTAGCACCTATCCAACACTCAAGATCTCGCAACCTTAATTCTAGGTTTTGATACTACTTCTGCCTACCTACCTACCTAGGTATAAATTCCATCAAAATCGGCCAAGGGACAATTCATTTTCCGGCAACCATCATTTATTTTTTCTCTCGGACTTCGACTGGGAACTACCGGTATTCTAGTCGCCGTTTATGGGCATTGACTATCACCTACCATCTAGGTACCTCGTAGGTATTATATATATATATATACCATGTTATTTATTATTGTTATTTCTGTCATCTTTATAGATGCCTAGGTATAGATAGGTATAGGTAGGTACTGTATGATTATTTGATGGCTATTCCTTGAATGAACGAAGAACGAAGCAATGGAGAAGAGAAGAAGAGAATGAAATGATATACTAATACCCAGGTCTATAAAGTTGTTCTCGAGTATATAAAATAACTTATCACACAATATATACACTACCTACCTATCAACCTATCAACCTACCAACCCACCACAAAAACACAAAATAACATCCTACATCCTACATCCCGACTGCGAACTCCTAGGTACTAACTCCAAATCCCATCAAATCATACGAAAAGGCTACTAGATCACTTTGACGGATACGATACTAATATATCTGGATCACTTCTGGGGCAAGCGGAGTCCGAAGATTCAGTCCGGTTTGGAATATCATGCTTTCATGTACCGAACGACCGATACCGGCATTTCGTCTTGACGTCAATGTTTATTTCTACTGCATATTCATGTCATTCTCCATGTACATCCATCGCGGGGTTGTCGAATTTCATTGTTTATCAAAATGCCATGCTTGGTCTTGAGAATGTATATTCCCAGAAATTCGGTAAAATGTGCAAACAATTGCATAAAAGTTTCGATTTTCGTTGTGGAATCGTAATTAACATGGTGAGACCAAGAGATTTAGGAGCACATCTGTCCATGTCGTATTGGATATAATTGTGAAACCATTGATCGATAACTCCTGCCTACGTCTAGTGAAGATTTCCACGACGATCCCATATGCACTTTTGATCATATACCCATGCGGCCATTGTGGTGGTTAATTGCTTTATTGGTATACTACCAGCAAGGCTGTGCTCATTATTTGCCGCCCTCTTGAGTGCCCAGATATGGCATATCATCAACCATCCACCCAGTCCATGCTAACAACTCCAAACCAACCATTTATACCGATGATGGGTACAACATGATGCGAACGGATGCGCCGAATGACTTAGGTGGGAGGTTTTGTCTGAATCGTGCACGTACAACACCGGAGTTTCCTTTGGTGTATATCAGTATTTAGATCCCAGTGAAAGGTGAAGTATATCTCTCATACCGTGTGGTCTAGCGATCTTGCCCCAGATAACTCTAATCTTTGATCCTCTAACCTCCTTTGATGCACGGTAGACGAAAGCAACCTTCTTTCCGCAGTAGAAGCTGTATATTCATTAGAATCGAGAGATATTCCAATATCGTGATAAAACCTACTTGGCAGCCTCGGTGTTGTTGACACCCTCGATTTGGATCAAGCTGGTGCCTGGGGTGGTGTTGCGCTTGCCGCGTTGGTAGCTCAAATGGCGTCCCCTGAAGTTATCCATATTAGTGTGTGTCCAATAAATCCATGAAAATAATCCATCTCGGTAATATCCATCATATCCATCTTTGCATTCTCGAGATATCCCGTCCTATTCTCCTCCCTCCTCTCGCACTTCTCAACCCCATATTGCCGTTCCAGCCATTCGAGTACAGAGCATGTTCGTTGATCGGAATAAATTGTGAACTTACTTAACATAGACTAAAACACACAAATGTTAGCAATTGATTCCAGCAAAATTGTCGCAATGACTCAAACATAGCAAGCCTCCCTATCTCCTAAGAATACAGCAACTTCGTTGCCTCCCAAACTGCTCCCTCGCTCCATGCTCTTCCAAACCCCATATACACCAGCCAATGCCATCTCAAAATTTAAGAAAACTCAGGAAACTCACGTCTGTGTCCGGCTTCGGTAGGCATTTTGGCGAAAGTCTCTCGTGGGATTTGAGAGGGAAGACTTCGTTCGGTTGGCGTTAATGTTGTCGGCGTCGAGAATGATTTTTTCGTTCCTCTAAATTCAGCAGCAAACCCTAGAAGTTTAGCGAAAAACTAGGGCTGTCTGAATTAGTGACTAAGCATAAAACGTGATTTAGTTTTGACTGAAATTTAAGGCCTTCGATTAATGGGCATGGAACGGGGGAATTTTGGAAATAAGTTCCGATGCATTTATCTCTCACTCAAGAACAGATGAAAGGGAGTGTTACCAGTCATGTTACTGGAGTTGTCGAGCTACGGAATGAACATTAATCATTGGTGAAGCTATATAAATGGTTGTCTTGCCGGTTATTTGCAAATCCATTCTCTCCGCTTTCTTTCAATGCGAGCTTAGGTTACAAGCGATTGTTTGTAAGATTGGGGCAGGTAGCAAAGGAGGTATGAATGAATGTATAGGCAGTTCTCAGTCTATTACTGACCGTACTTTGACGAAGATGATTTTCCCGAGCTTGCCTTTCAAAATTTGGAGTCAAGTGATGTAATCATAGGAGAAAATGAGTGGAGGGAGATGATCTGGGGCTAATGATTGTTCCGTTCCATATTGGATGAAAAGTCTCGTCCCAAGTACCTGGCAATGCTGGCATACACACACATTCACTGAAATCCAAGCGACACTCACAAATCAAATCATCAATGCCCCGAGTACGGAAGTAACAGTCTAGAGCTTCAAGTGAGCATCGGGTGGAAGGCTAGCCATTCGGGTTATTACCCCTTTTCTGATACAATAATATCACCTTCGTAAGTTGTAACAGATGCCTTGACGACCATTGTCAGTGTTAATGTAGTAGATATAGTAGATATAGTAGATGTAGTAGATGTAGTGGATGTAGTGGATGTAGTAGATATAGTAGATATAGTAAATATAGTAGTAATGAAGTGATTTATCAGCATTGTGTGAAGGCTTCACCGGGCTTTACAGCTTTATAATCGGACCCGTAAGAAATGGTGTATGAGAGTGGTCGGTGATAAATGAGGGGCGATCGGGCCTGTCAAGAACTCTGGAACCTGCTTGGAAGGTGGGTAGAAAGAAGAAGTTCATGTGCGATTCAGAAGCCAGGACTCAGAGCTCAGGACTTCAGCACTGAGTAGGCAAAGCTGGCTCGTTACAGTAAATATTACAGCACAACTCCAAACATTACATCATAAATTTAAGAAGTCTTCCAAGTGTAAACCGTGAATTAATCACTATACTTATATAAACACCTATTCTACATAAGCATTCGATAAAAGAATCAGCCTATTTCAATCAATACATCCGAGATTAAATAAACCCCTTTAACAAATTTGTAAGGTCGAGCATGATATATTGAAAATCGACATCTTTTAACTTCGGAGGCTATCCGGAAATACTTCTCGTCCGTCATACCATACGTCGTCCCAGCACTCTTAGCGGGGTCGAGTCTTTCATCAAAAGCGGACAAACCCAACATTTTTCTCGAGCTTCCCTCACAATTTACAACCTTCAATCCTTCTTTTAAAAGTTTCGTTGATCTTTAGCAAATATCGGACTGTTCCTCTCTTTCTTCTTTATTTTACATTTCACAAGCAAAGCATACACAATGGCCGACACTGTTATCAAACCAGAGGAGTCGGGCAATGCTGGGTAAGTTGGTTTATTTACATCTACCTACTTCACTCAAGGTCTTTCTCTTCAACCAAGCTTCTTACACATGCGAAATATACACATTAAGAAGGCCGATATGAGTCCCTTGAGCTCTGATGAAATTCTTACTTCTCATTCTTCATCCAGACATCCCAATCCGGTGTGATCCGAGTTATTACTGATTGCGCTTGCCCCACTACAGATCTCTCGAGCTGAAAGACAACACTGTTATCATTGTTTTGGGGGCATCTGGTGATCTTGCAAAGAAGAAGACTGTAAGGAAACTTGTATCAACTGCGTCTTTTCTCTCTCTAACATACATGATAATAGTTCCCAGCTCTTTTCGGTCTCGTAAGTGGTGCAAGATGCATCTAACTAAGGAATTCAGTATTAATACCACTACAGTACCGTAACCAGTTCCTTCCAAAAGATGTCAGAATCATTGGATATGCGCGAACAAAGATGGACCACGAGGAATATATTAAGAGAGTCAGATCATATATCAAGACTCCCACCAAAGATATGGAACAGCAACTTCAAGAATTCTGCGACATCTGCACATACATTTCTGGGCAATACGATAAGCCAGAGGGCTTTATCGAGTTACGAAAACACTGCGAGGGGTTTGAGAAAGGAAGAACAGAAGCCAACAGAATCTTCTACATGGCTTTACCTCCGTCTGTTTTCACTACTGTTTCGCAACAATTGAAAGCAAATGCCTACCCAGAAACTGGTGTTGCAAGAATCATTGTACGATTTCGAATCCCCACACTTGATTGACGATTGCTAATAACTCCTAGGTTGAGAAGCCATTTGGAAAGGATTTGGGAAGTTCCCGCGAGTTGCAAAAGGCATTGGAGCCAAACTGGAAGGAAGATGAGATTTTCCGTATTGATCATTACCTTGGAAAGGAAATGGTTAAGAACATTTTGATTTTGAGATTTGGTAACGAATTTTTTGGTGCTACATGGAACAGAAATCACATTGATAATGTTCAAATTACATTCAAGGAGCCTTTTGGAACTGAAGGCCGAGGAGGTTATTTTGATGAATTCGGCATCATTCGAGATGTTATGCAAAACCATCTTCTACAAGTCCTCACCCTCCTCGCCATGGAAAGACCAATTTCATTCTCTGCTGAGGATGTTCGAGACGAAAAGGTTAGAGTCCTCCGTGCTATCCCAGCAATCGAACCAAAGAATGTCATCATTGGTCAATATGGCAAATCTTTAGATGGAAACAAGCCTTCTTACAAGGAAGATGACACAGTACCAAAGGATTCAAGATGCCCAACGTTCTGTGCTATGGTCGCATATATCAAGAACGAGCGATGGGATGGTGTACCATTTATCATGAAGGCTGGTAAGGCTCTTAACGAACAAAAGACCGAGATCAGAATTCAATTTAAGGATGTCACCTCTGGTATCTTCAAAGATATCCCAAGAAACGAGCTTGTCATGCGCATTCAACCAAACGAGAGTGTTTATATTAAGATGAACTCCAAGTTGCCAGGTTTGAGCATGCAAACTGTCGTTACCGAACTCGATTTAACTTACCGCCGCCGATTCTCGGATCTTAAGATCCCAGAAGCATACGAATCTCTCATTCTTGATGCTCTTAAGGGTGATCACTCCAACTTTGTTCGTGATGATGAACTTGATGCAAGTTGGAGAATTTTCACACCACTCTTACATTACCTTGATGACAACAAGGAGATTATTCCTATGGAATATCCATACGGTAAGAAATTTTGACATAACCTCTCCTCTACTGACCCAACATAAAAACTAATGACATAATAGGCTCTCGTGGACCTGCCGTCTTGGATGACTTCACATCTTCTTACGGTTATAAGTTCAGTGACGCAGCTGGTTATCAATGGCCAACTACACAAACCGCTCCTAACAAGCTCTGAAATGGTGGTTAGTGGGCGCTACACGACAAACTAGATACCTGGTAGGAAGGCATGAAATTGATAGATAGATACGATTATTCATGAAGGATTTCCATACACATGTTTGGATGGTGGTTTTTCTCATATTTGTGATAGCTAAATGAAAGCTTCTTTTACAAAATAAAATAAGATATCCTCAATGCTTGAAATAAATTTGAATTAAACTTTTAGCAATAAAATGTGATTAGATGTATGTATGTATGTATGATTTCTTTTCCTGTTTATGCTCTGATTCTCGCGCCTTACTTTCAATCATCGTAGATTAGAGGAAGTCCTCATATTTATCTAATCTCACGGAAAACTCTTAAGAATTTGATATATCTCTTATTCAAGAAATGAAAATATAATGTTCATCCCAAATTAATCTCTATAATATTATTGGCACGTGCCAGAATTGTACCCATTAATATTCTGCTATATTACCCAGCAATATTGTAGTATTTGCTATATAAATATTTCCGTAATCTCTTCTTCTACTGATTAAAAGCTCTCCTTTTCATTTTTTATGTTCTGTTTTTCTCTTACACAAAGAAAGAAACCCAGAAGCTAGCCCTGCCTATAACACTGCAAGTTTAACTCTCTACCACTTTGTCCTCCAACTCCACCCCTTTACTTTGATCCTGACCCATATAAAACACAGCAGGGAGGCCACATAGCTCAGTCCGGCGAAAAGAGCGACGCCCCGATACCTTTCTTTCCCTGTAGCCTCTACCGCATCAAGAAGGGCCCCAGCAATGGGGATGTTCCCTAACAGACCAAAAGCTACTACCGTAAAGCAGCTTGCGTAGTATCGCCCATATTCTTGAGTTTCACAGAGCTGACCTAGACAGATTGGTGTCAGGCTGACATTTGAACCGCTGAAAAATCCAAATACTAGTACAAAGACTACTAAGAGTGCGTCATTACTCAGGTTGGGTAAGAGCACATCTGGTAACCAAAAACATGGAACTGATATCGTGCAGAGGATCAACGAGACAATCATAGTGTTGTATCGCCCGGATCGATCGGCTAGGTCGCCCGCTACGCACCGGCCAACACATGAAGCAGCGTTAAGAATCGCAAGAAGTTGATGTGCAAACGCCGCTGACCCAGTCAATGCCTCCTCTTGAGACAGATGTTGTCGATCGATGTAACAGCTCGGCGTGTATGTGATGGGTATGAAATATGCCAGATCTGTCAAGCTGTAGATCAACATCTCGGAGTTAGTGTACCTACTTTACAAGCTTTCGGGAGTATTGGAATATTCCAGAAGTTGTAGGCACATTGTGTCGCAACTTCTGGAACAATCACAGAAATGGGATATTTTCGCTGAAAATTTGACACTTACAGGACTCCAGCGGTGGTAAAAGCCATGGCTCTTGTTCCATCCATGAAGATCTGTGGGTCCGGTAATGTATCTCGCCAAGTAGTTGCTGCTCCTTTGCGGGGTGGAACTCTGCTTCGGCAAAATGTCACGTTAATGGCGCAAAGCACGAGCACCACAAAACCGAGAATACGGATCGACCATCCCCATCCAACTTGAGGGAGGAGTGACTGTATCATAAGGGGAAATAGAACGCCGCCGAAGCCACCTCCTATAAAAGCTATGCCACTAGCGAGACCGCGACGCTCCATGAACCAATGAGCGACGCAGCCCATCGACGGCGTGATGAGAAGGGATGAGCCGATACCAGTCAATATGGAGAATGACAGAAGGATCTGATAGTATTCTGTATCACAATTAGTGCTGAACAGAGCCCCCGGAGAAGATCAGAAGGACCTCAATAGGAGCAGATTTAGCAGCAAGCGAGTGAGCGACCTTAGGAGCAGCCGCCGTACTAGAATGTGTTATGCGTGGAGTGTTGTAGGAAGACTGACCTTACCTGTACAGACACTAAGCGCGAAAATGCCAATCAGCGTGCAAATAGTCCCTGCAATGAGCAGTCCACGAGGACCAATCGCATCAAAGATTGGTCCAATTTCCACCCCAAAGATCCAGTTCACAAAGGCGTAGATTGAGAATATCCAGCCAAGAGTAGACGAAGATTCTTCTGGCAATATATATTCCGAGATGACGACCTGGAACACTCCGGTTGTGTTGTAAATACCTAACGATGCGGTCAAGCCACACTAAGCACCTAGCACCACTAACCAGGCATCACGGCCCCCCTCGGGATAAGTAACTTCGGCATTGACAGGCACTGGGTTAACCGCTGTAGGAGGAGAAGGCAAAGGCCTTTCAACATTGGAAGAAGAATCTGTTTCGTCAGCGAATATCCATCTTTCGTCATCTGGGATTTGCGAACGATTAGCCTGTAACGAGCCGTGCTCCAAGCTCGATGCCATTGTCTCCCAGTGCTCCACTTCAAAAGACTTACAATATGTCGAAAGGCAAACGCAGCAAAATAATATGATATGCTTCTTGTCGTATGTCTCTGGAGAAATGTTGGGTCAAATCTGTTTTGGGCTGCTGAGGGTAACATCATCCTTATAAGGAGGGAGGGGGGGGTAGACGCTTGATGCCGCAGTCTCGTTTGGACCCTTGGTGCATTGTACTCAAAGTGGCCTATCAGTGACAGGCGCTTGATGTAGATTCGAAACGAGTGTACTTAAACTGACCAATCAGCAACAATGACAAACACCTTATCCCATATTTACCAACCACTTGTTGGGCTCGCTTCTTGCAAGATGACCTCACCTATCTCATTTCAGATTGTTTGATATCAAGGCAGGGTAAAAGATCAAACAATTTCTGATTACATTTCTTTTTAATATTATTTTGAAACTGAATCCTAACTCTATAATATAATTCCATAAATACAAATAAGCACTACTGCAAAAATAATCCATCAAATGATCAATTAATATTGTGATAAGGAGGCAACGATTTTCAACACAGATCAATACCACAATAGCATATATGTCTATTACAATTAGAGAGATCCTGCGACAGACCTGAAACTGGGCTCGGATAGGGAGAAATATCGGACGAAGGCATGTGATATCAAGGTCAAGAATGAATGATTGAGTTGAGTCTGAGCCCTTTGTGCAGCTGGTACGTCAAGGGGCTATTTATGTATATCATCTGTGTATGATGTAAGCTTGAAAATGTCATCCAAATTGTATGGAGATCTAACAAGTAAAATGAGACAAAAGGTAAGCTCTGTATCGAGTCTGTACAAGTGTAGATGTTGACACAAGTCCTGGGGCTGCAATGATAGTGGCGTACACGGGAGGCGGTGGCAACTGAAATGGATCTTTGTTGACAGTAAGGACTGGAATCGATGTTGTCAATTTGGCTGTCCAAAGAAGCAGTTGAGGTCGAATAAGTGCAGCGGGGGATTTCTGCAGCTCGGGAGGGGCATTTTCGTGGTTTATGGGTTGTATGGAGTTGTATAGGTTGTAGGGGAGAAATTGTGGAATATATGAGAGATGATGGATGAATGAATGAATAGATGAATGAATAAATAGAATGAAAATTAATACATAAACAGATCCTCTGGAACTACATTTCCAATAGTTTTCCCAGCTTCACATCGGGTCCCGTCATGGTCTCAACTTGAAGTTGAACCGGTGGCTGGACGACCAAATTGGACGGGAGTTTCCAACCCCGGTGACTCAGCTGCAGAGTTGATTGATGCGGAGCAATATAATTCCAGTTATTCATTAGTAGCTAGGGAATGATTATATGCATGGAAAAGGGAAAAAAGTGTGCGCGATGGTTGAGAAATAGTAAGTGGAGCTGAACGATTTTGCTCGTCCCATTTAGGCTGTCATTGGTAATATGGAATGCTCCTCGATAGATCGTCCGTAGACGCTATCACTCAAGGAAGTCCAGAACCATTCCTCGAAATCGAGATTCAAGTCCAGAGCATCTTCATTGTTTCCAACATCCTCTTCCGCCGGCCCACCCTCGATACGCTCGACAGGCGCTTCCAACGAACCTTGCTGTCTTTGCTGGCATCACGATTTTAGTCTCCACTTCCATCACACCTGTATCAGTTTTGCTAGGAGGTTGGACTGAGCTCTTCGTCTCGCCCTCGCTTGCGTCATTCTCAAACTCCTTCATGTATTTCCCTACCGTAACGCCCATTATCTTTTTAAATACACGACAAAGATAACATGGCGTAATTCCAGCCTCTTTTGCCAAATTTTTTAAACCTCCCTTCATCGACGAATCATCCCTTCTCACCATCAGAAGCGCTATTACGTTACTGACAACCTCCTGGCCTTTTCCACGAAGGTAGTGTCATCCGGCCTACATCTCTTGCACGGCCTGTATCCATCGCGTCGTGCTTGATCTTCTGTGTTGTAAAACACAACATTAGCTCTCCGAGCAACGCGCGCAGAGCATGTAGGACGGCAGTAGATCTTGGTGGATTTGACGCCGTAGAAGAAGGACGAGTGGAAAGCGAATGTGCGGTGCGTGAGAGCAGGCCAACCGGAGTGGGTATGGATTGATTGAACTCGAAGTCTGCAATTGCATGTTGAGCCGAGCTTAGGGATGATTGAGGCCCGGGCAGTTTTAGTTCTACTTGGTTAAAGCAAAAGCTCCTTAGTATTACGTCATTCCCTGAAAGCTACCTTATGGGGATTTATGCTTTAGCCTCAACCGTAGAGCTACAGTCGCCTGATCGATCTATGCAACTATAAATTCACAACTGAATTGCAATTGTGTTTTTGTATATTCATCTTTTGAACAAACCTCCTTTAAGCTAAAGGTTAAAGGCAATGAGAATATAATGATCTTTCATTTGATCCGCTGATTCTATCCTTGCATCCGACATATCCCTGTTTCTAGATTTTACATCCATATAAGGTTATTATGTTTAATTTCTTAAGATATGGTTAAGCCATGAATCGAACGCACTGATGATTCTTGAGGAGAATGGAGACCCTGGGCATAAGTATAATGCACTATCAAGAAGAGAAATGGCAAGAAGGAGGAGACAAGGTCATATAAAATCAAAAAGTGCGAGGAGGAAAATGGTCGCCGCGCACAACTAGATTCTCCCAAAAAGTTGTTACTGCGGAATCAAAGAAAAATATTGTACAGAAATGGAAGAAAGAGCTTGGATTACAGTGTTAGAGAATCGCGCCCTCTTCGCCCGATTTCCCTCTCCTTTAAAGGACCTGGAAACAAGCCTAATTCACACCTATGCAATCACGCTCACTTTGACGACGATACTAGTAAAGAATCGGTACTAAAAGCGTGGGATGCGCTGAGTCGAAAGATAATTAAACAGTGGGTAAATCAGGTGTATGAGGTACATACTGTAGAGATGATAAGGGCAAATGACAGGATACTAAATTTTTTAATTCAGATAACCTAGTGCTATCATGCTTGGCCACGAAGTCAAGGCCTGCTGGCTACAAAGCTGAATAGACCTAGCTACAGAGGAAACTCGTATCCAGATATGCCGTTCAAGCTATCAAAATCCTTCGAACACTTCTTCTCGTCAACGTTGTACACGATGCTGTTTCTCGATTTTTGGAATTCGGGAGCCGTCATGTCGGGATACTTTGCTGGCTCCGCACAAGAAACAAACTTTGACAATGGGCCGACTGAGGCATTACGCTCCGCCTTAAAGAGATAGGCCATGGACATTCTGCGGGGCAGGGTCAAGGCGCTTTTCCCCTTCATTGCTTCTGGGATGGTGACCCGATGGATATCACCGGCAATCTTTCCATTGGTTCAACGCGTCATTGTATCGCCGACGTTGACAATCATTTCCGTCATATCGGTCGGCGGCAAGGGAACGAAAGAATGGGGACGGGGATTGGTCCGGTCTTCGATTTCTAGACCACCAGTGCTGTCCTGGAATAGGAGTGTGATGGGACCGAAGTCGGTATGTGGGGCAATACGACTTGATCGGCCTGATTGCATCTCGTCCACGTTGATTGCAGGATAGTGGGTCAGTCGGAGATCTGTGGCATTGGGAACGCAGCGTGTAACCAATGACCCATCGTCGATACCCCAGGCGACCTCTAGGGCCTTCATCAGCGTCATACAAACGTCATCGCATTGACGGTAGAACCCCTCCATGAAGGGTCGAAAGCCCGATAGCTCAGACGCCTTGGGCTATTTGTTTGGGAATTCTGTGTCGTATTCGGGGCCTTGATCAAAATGCTCCTAAATATCATGGTCAGGCAGGATGCCCAAAATTGCCAGTAAGTTGCTGTCTACGCGAACCTTTGAGTCCGTCATGATCTTAACCTTTACATCAAGAGGAAGCTTCCTGACTTCCTCGACTCTCCATGGGGTGTAACCACGCATAGGCCTAGGCCCTTTTTCATTCGGAATCTCGTTCTTTATTTCCAATGGCTGGTCAAAAAACTTTCGGCCCTGGCGGAGAAAGTCAGTGTCACAGCATCTACAAGGTATATCAAGGGGGGTTCTTACCCAGGTGAACAATTCCTCTAGCTCTTACGCACTGAAGATGTGGCCCTTGAGCTTCGCAAATCCAGTCCTCTCAAAGCTGTCCAAAAGTGCACGGGCGAACTCCTCGCTCTGCTCTGCTCTTTGGATCCCGAGGTGAAATGATTGTAGTCTAAGGTTGGGATGGCCATGCTGCAATCTTGAGTAAAGCTTTAGAGACTGATCCAGATGATCAAGCGAAAAAGCTGGTTGCTTCTTTGGCGTTGTCGATGTTTGATGCTCCTAGGGTACAATCCAAGGATTCCTATAGGCTTTATAGGCCTGCTGATGTAAGATCTGGTTTTTTAAAGTAGACAATGGCACGATCCTCATGGGCTTATTGCATCATTCTTTTCCCAAAATTCTTGCACTGTGTACGCGAGCTGTTGGTGTGGTCAATTCAGGCACATTCCCTCTGTCGCTGAATCTTCATGCTACACGAAGTATATATGGTTTTCATCGTTGGTTGGTTACTTCAAGTACACATCTGTGCTTCAAATCGATTAGACCTCATGAACGACTACCCCCCTTCCCCCTCATGAATAATAGTCGTTGGGAGCTACAGAGCGAGGGCTCATTGGCATGCTTGTCGCCGCACCCCTGAGCCAGGTCGGTTACTCGGTACGGGTCCTAGGCCTTACCCAGCACGAATTCGCAGGGGGCAAGGATACTCTGCTCCATTAGACAGAGGGTGCATATGTGCATATGGCGGCGAGTTCCCTACTGTACTAACAGCAGTAAACATGCAGCCACGGGAATTTCGAAGAAGTGCGCGTGGCCCCGATAGTTATTAATATTCAAACCACTTTCTTAATCATTTGCTACATGGTCGTTAAACCCAACTCCATTTCAATTTTCTTCCACTCATCAGGATCTATCACTGGGTCAACTACGAAATAGTTTTCTTTCACAATCGAAAATCCATGCTTTTTGTAAATTAGTAGTAGGTACGCTGTACTGAGTAGAATTAAGTCATATCTCCATACTTTTTTGCCTAAAGATACGCGGCTCATGGTATGTGTCTGTATGTAAATAGCTAGTGGAAGTACCACAGAAGAAAGAAGCTATATACACATCAGTTCTCACGAGATCCTTTTCCTCGAGCTAATCCGAAAACTACCAAATAACTAGATTCCCCATCGAACCTGAGCTCTTTCATCAAAAGTCACAATTCCGCCTCAGTCATTTACAAATAAGCCTCTTCAACAACTCCTCTCTCATCATGTCGGCTCAAATAAAGCATAGCAACTTATACCTTACTCAAGCTCGCTCTAGTCTCAGTGCTCAAGATCGTATGAAAATCTATGATAAATGGGCTGCCACTTACAATGATGAGGTTGGGGACAAAGCCCAAGAATAGGTCGCTCCTGCCCTCGTTGCTCAGGCCACTGTCAAATCATCTGACAACCCAGCCAAAAGTGGGATACTGGACGCTGGTTGCGGGACTGGGTTAGTGGGACAAGCCCTTGCATCCGCTGGCGCAGAGGTGATCGATGGTTACGACCTGTCTGCCGCCATGCTCATGGTGGTAGACCAGATAGATGTATATCGAAGTTTAGCTCAAGGTGATTTGGCACAGCGGATTGGAAAAGCAGACGACACATATGATATAATGACATGCGTTGGCACTTTTACTAGTGGGCATGTTGGCCTGATCCTGCTCTAAGAAAGTTTGACCGGATTACCAAGAGAAAAGCCACTATTATTGTAACGGTTCTTGAGGAGATTTGAGTAACAGGGGATTTCAAGGCCGAAGTCGACAGGTTGAGAGTGGAGAATCTCGTGGCCGTGGTTGCTCAAGAACTTATAGACTATGTCAAGGCACATAGCGACAAAGTAGTATTGGTTGTCTTGGAAAAGATCGGTCGTGCTTGCGAACTATAAAGTGTTGTAGATATGTAACCTTAAATTAGGGTTAGGGCATCAGTGCTCGGAGGATTGGACACGGTATTCAAATATTCAAAGGGTTTTGATGACATGGTTCCTAGTATAACTTCATTTCTTACCTTTTTATTATCTTCAATTAGCCGGATAAATCCCATTCTTTCAGAGCTTATAAGTCTAGTACTTTATTTTCGGATTAGTTCTAATTTAGACCATTTTTTTATATTTAAAAAAAAACGAATTTCATCTCTTAATAACTTTATAATGAATAAATATAATCTAATTAAATTTATCATATAATTACCGGGGGGCGCAGGCCTCTGGTATAAATTAAAAATTTTAATTTTCATTTCTAATATTTCAATTAGAAAAATAGTAAAAAATACCAAATTTTCACAATTAGTATATAATTATATAATGAATCTTTAATTCGAATTATGTTTATTAATTATAAAGTTATTAATAGATGAAAATGATAGTTTTTGAAATAAAAAGATGGTCCGAATTAAAGATGGTTTGAAAAGAGAGTATTAGACTTAACCGACATAGTACATTAATCCTCGGTGTCATTTATGACAAAAGCGTCGGGTCAGCATAGCAACGGATCTTCAAGAGCAAGTTTTCAAAAGCAAACTGGTGGCATTAAGAACAGGACCATCCTCGAACCTTACATGAAGGTAAATGCAAACTAGGTGAAAGCAGACACTATTAGGTTGACCTGCAAAATCCAGTGAAGTATTTCCATAGCCATAGCCGACTGGAGATCACGGATAGCAGATATTGAGCTTGCGAACTATCAAAACTTGTAGTACGTCCGTACCACAGTTCCAGCTTGTTATCACTTCAAGATGTGCAGAGAGAAAGCACTAGCGGGTCTGTGATGTTTGGAAGGGCAGGATACAAGTACTTTGGCCGCTACGGATGAGTTGGCTGGTACATACGAGATATGTGTTGTGTCCCCAAAAGAGATAAGGTGCCTGCTCGACATTACATTTCAAATGGCAAATGAGCACGCATAATTGAGCAATGGACAAAGCAATCGGGGTGAAAATCCTAGATGCTATTTTCACATTCTTTTAGCTTCTGTTTGCATGCCCAAGATATCCCTTGGATTTTTGCGCGGATAGACTGGTTAGTCTTGTATATTTACTAATTTTAATTATTTACACGTGCGCAAGGAAACCCCTGGTCGCATTCAATGTGCAATGCAGATAGATACTGAAGAAGACGATAAAATATTCAGCATCTTTCTATTTTGACAAGCCACCATCTTGAATTAGGGCGTCAAGATGTTCCACACAATAAGAACGAACACGCCGGGATTTTTATCAACAGGAGTGATACCGCGAGTAGGATTGATTTGTCGAGGTCTAGCGTCTGATTAGATTCATGGAAAGCTTCACAGGAGATTATCCAGATCAATGGATGCGCTTTGCACACTGGTGGTTTGCAGTCAGAAACAATGGAAGGTTGAATACAGTCCTGTAAGTTGTGATGGACTTTTGGAGGTGGTGAGGATTGTGCGACAAGGGAACGAACAGATGAAAATGAGTAAAATGAGTTCTGGTAAACTAGTTTAGCTAAAAGAATAGAATTGGAAAAGATGATGAACTCGGGTTTTATTGAGCAGGTATCTGTATATTAGGCCAGTACCTACTCTCGCCATTCAGAGGCTGGTATTGATAAAAGTTAAGTTACCGAATCACAGATAGAAACCTTCGATACTTGCACCCCCAAAAGATTAGCCGATCACATTCGTAGAAAAGCACTATTCTTATTCGCTAGAATTGACGTCGCTCGATCACTCAATCGAATATATATACCGAGTACTGTACTATGAAATGAACCATGAAGTAATTGAGCTAAAGGCTAAAGCAAATCATCCTAAACCTACAGCCCTAGCCTCGCCCTAGTCAAATCGCATAGCTTGAGAATTTTATCCAAAACTCCAAAAGATATACATTCACCGCTTTCATTCTGCCAATTATTAGAGTTTGGTTTGCGATTGATTAGATTCAGGAGATTCAATCTGGCGAAGACAACTCGATATTAAAATTGCAAGAGATATGATGATGATGACGACTATGTGTATAGTAAATCTGAAGAGTTTGGCGTACGACGGAACATTATCATTGTTTTTAAATACAATACATCATTTCTTTTTTTCTTCTCCTAGGAATTTAAAGCTCCTACTAATTATATATATATATATTATTATGTGGTTGGCTGTTTACTCCGTAGAGACGGACAAGTCGAGAACGTTAAGCTAACGAACGAACGAACGGTACAATATGTCCCGCGCTACAGTATTTCCCAATCTACGCTCCGATCACCCTATGCTCACCTCGCTTGATTCGTTTCAGATAAAAAACCCCTTTAAGACATAGGTTATCCACCGATTCCACACTCTCCTTCTATCCCATCTATGATCCTATGCACCATCCATCCATACAAGACACAATGTTACATACCTAAGTCCTCCATACATCAAGCAACAAGCTAACTAAGCGATCAGAAACATCCGCAAGTCTTACTTACATACATATAATCTAGATCTAAGACCTGACGCGAAAGCCCTCATTTAAATTTATTACATGTGAGCATCGATCAACAAGATAAAGAAATGATGTGATAACGATACTTGAAATATTATCCATGGGTGGCTTGGAATTTTGGGAATTTTTTTATATCAGGGAATGTAGGTAGGTAGGTGTAGGTTGGTTATATGCTCATTTCATCTCGGAGGTTTTTATTTCAAGTCCATTGTGGATATTAATCGTAGCGGTCAAGAATGATGAAAGATTCTAAGGTTATTAGTAGCTGGAGGGTTTTTATATGAGGAATATATGGAGAGTTAGGAGTGTACTTACCTAGGTACCTGATGAAATATAATGAATGTAACATAGTGTCCTAGTAGGAGTTCCTGGAAAGAAACCTGAAAGCCCCGATTAGATTCATGAAGATCTTGACTCTCTCTTGAATGTGCAGATGATTGGGGGATTAACATTTCATGTTCCTCGATTCCGTCCCTAGCTACTTACTTATGGAGTATATTGCACGGTATCTAAATCTAATCGATACATCCGACAAGGCATACACAAAATATTACATGCCACACAAAGCTTATTTATATTTAGCTTTTAGACCAAGACCCATGAGGAAACGTCAGAGAATAAACTCTTATGAGGCATCTCATACGGCCATTCCATACCACGCGCCAATGCCACGCCGAGCCATGTTATCGCGATAAACAGACCGACACATCAACATATCCCTAGGTGACTCTGTAGATACGCAGTGGGTATCACTCAGTAGAAACCCACACGAGCAAAATGCAGGAACCAGCGCAGTGCAGACTGCAGTGTAATGCAGTTCTCGCCATTATTTGAGAAACAATATGGGGTTTAATCTTAAGTGGTAGCAGGGGGTCGCATGAATAGAAGCGATCGCTTTGGAAGTAGTAGGTAGTAGGTAGTAAGTAGTAAGTAGTAAGTAGTAAGTAGTAAGTAGTAAGTAGTAAGTACATGCACAGAAAGGATATTTTGATGTTGATGTTTGAGGGTTTGGCTATGGTTGTTCATGGTGTGGTCTTAGGGTGAACTTTGAATACGGTGAAGGTTGATGGATTTGTCTGATTACTTGTTGATACTTTGTAATGAATGCTGATTATTGTATTTTCTACACCAACCTACCTACCTATGTGGTGCACGGAAGTACATGTAAAGGTGTAAAGATCACCCAACCCCTCCAGCCAGACCTTTCAATCACAAGCGGAACATCCATGTGAATACCAGTTGCATACCAGTTGCATACCAGTTGAATACCAGTTGAATACCAGTAATACCACAGATAATATCACCACCAAATAAACCAACCCATCCATATCCGACGACCTAGTACCGAGTACCTAGCACCGAGTACCTAGCACCTTACCTACCCATAGAGAAATTTAATAAGCTACAGTCTAGTGAATCAAGAACAAACCGCATGCATGGGGATGGATGTACAACAGGAACAACAAAGAGATTACAACAGTATCACCATAGGTTACACTTCCAATCGCATCAACCAATGCCAGCCCCTCATTCATGATCGTGAAATGTACTAGGAAAAGTAATTTTCGCAATCAAGCCAAAATGCAAGAGAAATGAGAAATGAGAAATGAGAAATGAGAAATTGGAGATGATACAACTTCTCAATCTCCGCCTGGTGGGTCGGGGAAACATTCACTCGGTGGGTCAACAGGGGATTCGTTATCAAAGGGGAAATCATCCGGGATTTCACTTTCGATCGATGGTCAAGGTCAAGGTCAAGGTCATGGTCATGGTCATGGTCATGGTCACTCGCTGCTGGAAAATTAAACGCGTGTACAGATAGTCGGCACGTAGTATATATGATACTGCTTCGTCCTCAGTTTCAAACCTTTTTTTGTTTCTTCTTTTCTTCATCCATCGATCAGTTACACTCTTTTACAACAATAGTAATCTCACACTCTTTAAAGAACCTCAATCAACCTCTTCAAATTCCAATATCCACCATCCACCAACTTTCCCCAAACCAATAAAACTTCCATCTATCAAAATGCAGTTCAACATCCTCGCCCTTACCATTGCCGCCATGGCTTCCGTCGCAGTTGCCACTGAGTAAGTCTTTGCGACTTTGGAAATCGAGATCGGACATTATTAACAAATATTCATAGGACTGTCACCGTCTACGCTTGCCCAAGTTCCACTGGCCTTTCCGGCTCTGCTGCCACCGCTGGTGCATCCTCCGGTTCCTCTGCTGGAGAATCTTCTGGTATCACCACCGGTGCTGGATCTTCATCTGGGGAATCCTCCGGTCTCAACCCATCCGGTGTTGCTGCACCCAGTGGCGTTGCTGCCCCAACTGCCTCCTCAGGTGTCGTTACCTCCCCAAGTGGAACCAGCTCGCCAATTGCTTACGCTACTGGTGCTGCTGGTCACGTCCAAGTTTCCGCTTTCGGAATGGTTGTTGTTGGTGCCGTTGCTCTTGTAAGTTTTCCTTCCATATCCCCTCCTCTTGTATCCAAACTAACATACTCAATCAGTTCATCTAAATTCCTTAATTGAGCATCGAATGGCGTCAAGATCTTTAATGATGGCGTCTATACTTCTTTTCGATAATGCGGCCTAATGACATACCTTTTCTTCTTTCGTAACTCAGCGACGAGATACCAGATATGTGATCTACACTTGCGATCCGCAGGTTAGATGATAATTTGGTTCAATTATGGAGCTGCTGGACTTTTACAGAGGGTGGATGAGGCTTTGACATCGACTTCTCTCTTGTACATATGATCCTTCATTGCAAACCTATTAAATCAACAAGACTGTCGATATGTGCAGGGATGTGAATACTAAAAAATTTAATAACTTCATCTTTTGATCCGTGATGTGATTCTGGTGATGAGATTTTCATTTCACCTTTTGGCAATATGTGAGCTCTTCAGTATCATGTCGTACCCGCCTCAGGTCTTGAGATCGTCGGTACTTATCCAACTTTTTACCTGCAAATCCGTTTCAAATATTTTGAGCGGGACTCTACTTAGATGTCTCTTGGAAACTCAACAGTAGCCCTAACCTTTCCAGCATACCTACTTTCCACACCACATTCTTACGCAGAAACGGAGATAACACATTTTAAGATACCCCCCTCAGGTAAATGACACCGAATCAAATACAGATATACGGAGATACTGCTAGCAAATCAGAAAGATAAAATGCAGGAGTATTTCCATATGAAGGTCAATGACTGATGATGATCCATTACTATGTAATCATTTCACCTACTACTTACCTGTATTCGTTGTGCAGAGCCTCATTCCACATCATCCCCTTACCTGAAAGACCATCATAGCTCTCCCCAACTCGATCATTCTCCTATTTCACAAACTGGAAAGATATTCTCATCTCACCAAGCACCATCACAGGTAGATCTTTGTATATCCCCCATAACTGCGTGTAATCTATTACCAGTATCCTCTAGCTGTCTTTATCACAGACACAAAGCCGTTGCCCTTCTATATCTATCTACCTCCATGATTTCATGAGTCAAAAACCAACAAATTCAAAATAAAATTCGCACGCAATTGCTTAGAAAATGATCATTTACGTATCGGAACAACAGCAGTCCATAGGTAATAATCTCTGCAAAAATAAAAATAAAATAGGAGAGGAAACGAAGTTACCAATTTCCCAGCACGGTCATCATTCATCCCCAGCCAAAAATCCAAAAATCCAAAAACCCTACGCGAACCTAACCAGCCTAGTCAGCCAAATTTCCAAAGCTACCTACCTAAGCTAAGCTAAGCTTCCCTCATGCACATGCAAAGCCAACACCTCCATCACACATTCGACTTCCACTTCCAGCACAACGACCACGACCACCACAAGCACTCCTCAAAATGGCACAACCACTGCCCCGATTCTCACGACGCTTCTTCCAAACCTCTTCACCTCTCCCTCGAACTTGCACTCGCACTCACACTCGCACTTTCCGTCCTCAATTCCACGCAAATCCTAAATCAAGTCGAGGCTATTCAACAGGTGGTCCTAGTAAGAGCCCGTTGAAGATCTGGCCTTTTGTTGCTATTACTTTGGTGGGAAGTGGTGCTTATGCTTTGATGGTTAGGAGTAGAGCTGGTACTGGTATGTTGTGTTATTTAATGTGTTTTTTTTGGGGGGGGGTTTTTGGTTTCAATTGGTTATGTTATGGGATGGATGTATAAGGGGTGTGGGATTGGTATAGTGTTATGGATTAGATGGATTAGAGCGATGAGATGATACGATCTGAAGGATTCGAGAGCCGCTTTAAGTTTTATTGAGGCTTGGAGCTTATTGTCATACATATGAGCATCTCCTCATTCTCTTCATCATCCATCAATCTAACTATCTGCAAAGACCCCGTCCCGCCCTCCCACCTTCCAAATCTACTACCCTCTACTCAAATAACCCCATAACTAACAACCCAACCCACCACAGACATGACACCACCAACGCCCCAACTCCCCTCCCCCAAAAAACCCATCCCAACCTTCTCCCCCGAAAAAGTAACCATCCTCTTCGTCCTCGGCGGCCCCGGAGCAGGAAAAGGCACACAATGCGCCAACCTCGTCCGAGACTACAACTTCACCCATCTCTCCGCAGGTGATCTCCTCCGAGCCGAACAAGAACGTCCCGGTTCCGAATTCGGCGAAATGATTAAAGATTACATCAAGAACGGCCTGATAGTCCCCATGGAAGTAACCGTTCAACTCCTCGAAAACGCCATGATGGATGTTATTTCCAAATCGCCTAACGGGTCGGGTAAATTCCTAATCGATGGATTTCCGCGCAAATTAGACCAGGCGCATAAATTTGAGGAGACGGTGTGTAAGGGTAGATATGTACTGTTTTATGATTGTCCGGAGGAGGAAATGCAGAAGAGATTACTGGAGCGCGGGAAGACAAGCGGAAGGACGGATGATAATGCTGAGAGTATTCAAAAGCGGTTTAAGGTTTTTGAAGAGACGAGTATGCCTGTTGTGGATTATTTTGATAGACAAGGTCGCGTTATTAAGATTAATGCTACGAAGACTCCAGAGGGGGTTTATGAGGAGACGAGGAAGAAGTTGGAGGAGAAATTGGGGAAGACGTTTTAGGGAGGGCGTGCTTGGAGTGCGATGGGACGGTGCATAAGGTGGATATGGATATGGATATGGGTAGATTGCATGCGTGGGAGGGAACTTTAATAGATATTTGGGTGATGTATAATTGGGATATAGACCAGGAAAAGTCAAAAAATCTATCATACTGAGTATGAAAAGGAGCGTATATCAGTATAGTACGTACAGTACAGTACAGTACAGAAAGTTATAATCTGAACCTGAGATAGACACCTGTCATTCCTTCACGTTACATACATACCTAGTACTTGTAAAAATACATAAACATCAGACAGGCATGTTCAAATGTAGATCTATCTCATTCAATACGTACGTAGAAAATCTATTCTTTCTCATCTTCTTTTTTCACTCCACGTCTTTACGTCTTTTTTCATGGCTTCATATCGTTCGTTCGTGGCTTCAATTTTGAACATGAAAAATCATGGATGTTCTTCTCCTACACCATTACCAGATGCCAATGCAAACATAACCATTTTGCCGTTGCCACTGTACAAACATCTAAGAACGCCGACGAAAACGAGGAACCTTTTTTGGTTTGGGGGGAGGACCAATCAATCCATGAATTAATACCAAATTTTCATGAGTTGGTATATCTAATCAGTACCCATCTCAACCATGTTATCCCTTCTTCGTCCAGCATTCATACCCTGCGCACCAGAAACCTTCTTATCAGCCTCTTGGATTTCTTTCTCCTTTTGACTTTCGGCTGCTTGTCTCTCCCTGCTAATAACCTCCTTTACACCTCTCAAACTCTCCTTCCATTGATCCAACCTCGTGGCTACCTCTCGCCATTGCTTCTCGCCGAATACACGGTATGTGGTTCTGTGAATGAGGAAAACTTGCTTCTGTTGTGATAATTTTCCCTCGACCAATCCGGCTCGGATAACATCGATTACCCACATCTCCACATCTTCAGGTGCGACTTGCAAAGCTTTGGAAATGCGTCGGTATTCGAGTTCGCGCGTGTGCGTGGAGGCGGCCAAGCTAGCCAAGGTCAAGAGTCGCATCTTGCGGTGCAATTTGCTGTTGTCTAGGTTCTCCTTCTCGACGAATCCATCGTGCTCATCTAGGAAATCGTTGTAGTCCTCGAGTTCCTTCTCGGCGAAAATTTCGAGCAGTTCTGAGTAGATTGCGTGGGAATCGCTCAAGGCTTGGATGGCGGGGAGGGAAGTGAGATCGTGGAAATCGAAGTGAGTGTTTGAAAGGAGGGCAGTTCTTAATGCTTTGATGGCGAGTTTTTGGGCTTCTTCGGATGCGATTGCTTTCTCGTCTTTGCCGTCGAAAGTACGTAGAGCTTTGAGAGTGTATTGGTATGATTCCCTATACGTAGCGATTAGTAAAATATAGTCTCCAGGGTTGATTCCAAACGTACTCCTCCTCTCCTGAATCATCTGCCACTTCTGAGATCATCTCAAAAAGTTTTCTTTGGTCCTCCTCCTCAATACTCCATTCGACAATCCAGGTGTCCAATTTCTTCAACTGTGGTCGCAACATTTCGTAATTTCCACTAGTCTTAATGAGTTTAAGAACGGCTTGGAAGACATTAAATCTAGTCTCATTATCTGGTTGTAAAAGGTTGAAAATTGTAGTCATAACATTCAGCGCAAGGCCTGGTCCATTTAGAGGTGAAGAAGTAATTGGTCTGGCGAGGTTGTCGCAAATTTTTGGAAGATACATGTTGACATTTGGAGATTGGACGCAAAGATAGACCAATAAATTGTATGCGGCAGTAAATTCTTTCTCTGGAGATGAGTTCAAGGAAGCCGAAGCAGTGACGAGTTTCTTGAGAGCTTCATCCTTTTGGTTTTCTTCGAGGAGGGGTTGAACTTCTGGACCGATTTGAAGGTATTCGGCCAGCTCTTGTGCCAAATCGGCGAAAGTACCGTCGATAAAGACTTGCTGCGTCGCGGGCGCCATGTTTGCAGAAATGATCGAAATGTGGTTGAGGCGGGGAGGGTTGGGGTCTTCGATGAGGTAAAAATTACGATTCTTGAGGTTGTCGATATCAAAATGTTCTATTCTCTGTGGGATGCGCTAACCGAGGGGCTAGTAAGGTGGTATTTTTACGACGTAACAATCGGAATTCGGTACAAATAAACATCAACGATAATTCGAAAGAGACAAAGAGCGAACAATGATTAGATTTCACAAGAGAGGTGAGATATAAAAAGGAAGTTGTATGGAATTGATATGTAGGTGTAGAATTTCCTATATTAACTTCATTCCGGAGGTTAGTGGGGAAGTTGTGAAATTCTCGCAAGTTAGCGGGCCGTTTGAAGTACTCAAAATCATTAAATCCTTTAATTATATTGAAGCGATAAACAATTATATGATTAATGAAAGAATGATTTGAAGATATGAGGGAAGTGTACCTTGCTGTGAGGAATGGAATTAGGTCAAACCTCGAAGCATTTCAGCGATTCTGAAAACCCAAGTGGGATTCATTAATGGCACTGGTGAGCTTTGTTTCGGATTGGTGTTAGGATGATCTTCCTCTTTTTTCGTGCATGCTTTGCAAGTAAACCTCATATCATTGCTCCTTTTAAAGAAAAGAGTATTCTAAGGATACACGAACTTGCATCTATGGCTCCCATTACAAGTCGTTCATCGGCTTTTATTTATGCTTCATATCAGAGCAACCGAGCATGTCGGATCTGTCTGTAGCAGAAATGGAAAAGTAATTCATTTCGTTCTGTATCTATAACAACCAATGAATCTTTTTGTTCTTTCTATCCCTGGCACATCACCATGTCCAAGGAGTTAATGTGTCCGCCTAGGGTGCTACAGCTTCACCATGTCACCGCAGAATCCGTTATAAGACCCCGTTCATTCTAAAAGAGGGCACAGATTATCAAAAGTCCAGTCCTGGAAGTAGATGTAACGAACATACAAACATCATCTGAGGAGTAGTGAAAAGTTAAGCTTCAGTCAAGTAACATTTGTATATCTCGTTGTAAACTCAAAACCTTGACCTCGGCCACAAATGTTCGTAGGAATATTTACAGCAGAAGAGAAAGTTCTACATGGGTAGTGCAGATGCACCATGTATTCATTCCTTATACTTGCCAATAAATTCGGAGAGCAGGGGATAGATACATTTTAGATAATCCAGCTCGTGGATGAGGATAGTGGATAGCATTTCTAGTTGCGCGCGGATCGCCAATGAGCTTCAAATGCCACCCTGTACTATTCTTACTTCAGCATATCATAGGAAAATCATCACTATCAATACCATATGCGATTGCTTTCTTCATGTAGGGTCATCCTCCTTCTCAACACCTTATTATCAACATACCTAATAATTCCAACCATACCAGACGATGATTATAAATGCTGATCTCAAAAACAACGGCAACACTCACGATCCCTTGCAAACCACGCTCAATCTCAACTCTCATCCCAAGCCTCACTTCACTCCACCGTCCAAATGAAACATAGCCACATCCATAACCATTATCATGATCCCTCTCCACGATGAACCACTTCCCCAAAATCCCAAAATCCCAAAATCAAATCGTACATGCTCCCTGGAGCTCGAGGTTTCCCCAACATGAAATATATTACCAGCAAGCACCTTCGAAATGCCACCGTTCCACGATCATCGTATCGTGCCAACACCCCACATAATATCATACCCAAAGGCAATTCAATTACAGCAGCGTACTGCCTAACCACAGCCCGCGACGAACTTGACATGATGCATCATCAGATGCATGATTATGGCGGCGCGAAGTTGCTTTGGATCTATTTGGACGCATGTGTAAGCGAGGTCAGCATTACGTTTACGGAGTAGGGGACGCGAGAGAATCAGCTAAATTCGTCCGCCGCTTGTAATAGGGGCTCTGATCAGATTTTCCGGGATCCTTTATTTCAATATTATATTCGCATTCACACGGACGCCTCGTGGTAGGTGTCTAGGGATAAAGTTTTACTTTCGCTGTAAGGGTTCATCTGAGATATCTCCGGAGATATCTTGCAGTAAAGGAATTTTCGACGTGCAAAGGACCCGAAGAAATTTAAGGTGGAAGAGGATGGATATGCATGAGCTTGATCGAGCGACTCAATGCCGGCTAATTAGTGGACCGACGTATAGGTCATTCTGATTAATTAGATTTTCTTAATTAGATAGATAAAATACTCATAATCATAACATCTTTCACAGGATAAAAATTTCATATAGCGAGGAGCTCGAGATTTCACTTATCTATACATGTACATGTTGGTAGTACTCCACAGTAATCGAGAAAGAAAGCAGTGGTGAATGCATATGATTGATTTAAGGGGCAAAGTGCTGTTTTCCTATCTCTTCGTGGAGAGAGCGTTTAGGTAGTAATGCTATTACATATTTTATCTACCGCAGTGTTCTCCATATAAGAGGATGTGGAAAAGTACCTGGGGAATGGGGGATGCCAGGGTAAGTAATCTTAGGATAATAGTCTTGAGCAGATATGCCTGTGCATAGTATTCAATATACCTGCATGTAATTAGCCTGTCTTTGTATACGGAATCACGAATATGGGGATGAAAGATTCATGGATGGCAGTGTATCATATTTTATTGCTTGTTTTAGTATATGCACACGCAATCTTACTGTCCTGTTCGCTACCCTGAAGGGAATAGCATGCTAGTTTGTCATTAACTGCAACTCCTGCATCCCATACTCGAAACGGAGATGGATTAAAACCCCGAGAAGAATATCACTCTATTGAATAACTTCCTGCCATCATTATGGTTCATTTTCGATGTACTGTCTGAATCAAAATGAAATGGAAAAGATGAGGAGAGGGGTGTATAAACATCAAGACTCTGAGATGAAAAAGTACTGGGAAGGGATAAATATTAGAAAATTGACTATAATTTATTTTCCTCCTATCTTTTGTTTTTCATTGCTACATCAGGCCATCGCATAGTAGGAGAAACCTAGTAATCATAACATACTTCATACATACTTTCCAAGCATTCCTCAAGTACTGCAGTGTCATATCAAAAGATAAAAAGACACTCTATTCCTCTTCACCTAATAGCGACTTGCAAGGTTAAAGAAGTACAAGGATCCTTTTGCCACTGCGCGGCAGTAAGACAATTCGAAACGTTGGTTCATGGCTGTGTGTATATGAAAAAAGGAAGATATGGCTCATTACTAACATTTTGCCTTTCATGACTATGTCGCTTTGGTGGCAAAGGAAATGATTGCAGAAGAGCAAATCAAAGATAGACGAAAGTAACTTTTCTACCGTCATAGATTTCGTGTTTCGTTCTTAGCGAGCAATATGTAAGAGATCTTATTGAAGAGCAAACACTAATCCACATCCAGATTCGGATCGAATATTTCAGATTGAGCTCTGCTAGAAGTATTGCGTCGCACGGAATCAACTTATTGATTTTCAAAGGCAATACTGATTGAAAACAGATGTTTCATCCCATCTTCTTGCCCAGTTCAGTATGGTTGTGCAGTAGAGATCGCAAGCAGTAGTATTGAATGTATGTATGTATGGCACGGTACGGCACGGCACGGCACGGCTCGGCACGGCTTGCTTCTCCTCGTTCAGCTCGATGACATAATGGACATATCCTGGATCAATCATGGTTGCAGATCTAGAGGAGTCGAGGTTATCGCTGCAAAATAGTGACTCTGTTGATGCTTCGCTCTCGTGGATTTATTGCACAGCGATCTCTTTGTGCATGACAACTTCTTGCTAACCTCGAAATTTTCGGCTTATTTCTTAAGCATGGAGTTTACATAGACGCTTAGAGTCTGTGTGCAATGTTTCTACATGTATTCAATGGAGCTTTTGTTTACTATCCACCTGCGAACATTGTTGTATTCTGATTTATGCGATTTACCGAGGAGGTGACTATCTTCAGGTATACTTCAAGTTGTGATGTCTTTCAAGCTTGAGCTTGGGAGAGATTTAGTTTTCGAGGCCTCGAGGATTGTGGCGGAGGAAAGGAGGGGAAAGTGTTGCATGGCGAGTTTTCGCATAAATTGATTATTACACAGCTTGAAAGCTACCAAAGAAAGATTAGTACTGTGGTAGATGTTGTAAGAGAATGAGATAGAAATACCTGATGATGTGGGCGATTCAACGTTTTCTTGCAAGGCTAATCTCTTACCGGAATGCTCTCAAAGTCGTTAATTCTCCCGAGTAGTGGAAGGGCCGGGGCTAGTGATGTTGCATTAGTTGGCAATAACTTGGTGCCCTATGTTCTCCCAAAAAGCTCTTACATTGTATGCTGAACTGGCGCTTAACTCCACAATAAATGGCAAGATTTTATGGCTTTACTACATGGAGGTCAAAACTCTTCCATGATGTAGCCAAGAAAAAATGGTAGGTGGGCTGCAAATGTGCAATCTCTGCTGTAGTGCGTGGAGTGTGCTCTTATCACTTCCGTGGCTTTCTGGTGATTCATCAATAACGCCAAATTACCCACAAACAGGTGGTCTTGTTTTCACGGAAGGCAACTTGTAAGAACAGAGGACAATAAAGCAATTTAAAGCCACCAGAGCGGTGGGTCTATTCCCACCAAGAATGATCATGGGGGCCCAGGCCTAGCAACAGAACCATGGGTGTCACGGAAAAGGTTCTGTCCAATGCCGTCAAGAAGGATGCATGCACTCGATGGCGATGGGACAGGACCAATTTTCATTAATTACAAGTAGACTAGACTCGGAATGATACACTTCTTGGAGCGACAGAGTCTTTTTTGATGATCTGAGTCCCATAACCGGCCCACAGAGATATTTCAGAGTCATTGCTGGCCTTGTGGCTCTACCCGCTGTGCTGACCTGGAGCTTGGGCGGACATGCGGGGGGCCTTGTAAAAGCATTGCGAGAGACATACAAATCCGGGTGTCAGGAAGAGAACCAATGAGTTGTACCAACAGCAGTTTCACTGACCCAATATTATGCAGGCATCCGTACTGAAAAGTAGTTTTATTTGTAGAAACGACTTTCTACAGACAAACGACCACAGGCGTGACCGACCATGATCCCACAAGAAGAAACGGTTGGGGCCAGTGTGATAGGCGGCAAAATATCGAAGTTTTTATCCGAAAAACTTGAATGCACGATCAAATGCTCCCTGTAGGAGTGTGAGTGAATTGTACCATCTATCGGCTTGGCAATCGCTCACAACCAAAATGTCCGTCAGCCCGTCGTTGAAGAAGTATGTCGAGATCTTCAAATACACAGCTACCCGGAGTCGGGGGAGTCTTATGTATAAGGGCCATGCTCCCTCTGGTGTAATTTTCCCTACATCAAGAATGACTGGATACAAAAACGAGATGTGAAAGGGTTAACAAATAATGTTTATACATTTCCGAGACATGATCGGAAGACATGCCAGAATAGATTGCTCACAAAAACCTTTACCTTGACCAGGCCTCATATACACTATGAACAGTAGTACTCAATTGCTCTTCGCAGTTGCTACGAAGCGACTTGGTACTTAGTACTTATCCCCTCTACTCTACCGTCACTGAACGATGAACTGTTTGATACTTTGTGCAGGAGCTTAGATTTGACCCCACTGGTTAACGTCGACCATCGACATGATTGAAACGTCTCATCTCCGGGGGGCGAGAAACCTCCAAAGTAAAAAGCCACGTTGACCTTATCAGAGCCTAGCCATTGATGGGTGAGTGTCAAACTTCCCCGTCGAGAAGCACAGCACCCACAGAGTTAATAGTCGCTGCGATGATATCCTCTTTTGTTAAAGCAGCATTGGGTGGCAAGTACTGTTCTGTCGGCAAATAATTTGCTTTTTGGGTTTTGGTGCTAAAGCTGGGCTCCTCTGTAAATGCTACGATGTGTGCATGAAATGCGTATAGTTGCGAGTAGGAAGGAGGTAAGCGTAGGTCACGATGGAACGTTTTTGATGAGGTTCATGGTGATCGTTTGCTTAATATGGCCGGTGTATTGTTGATCATTGAAAGGTTAGATATCAGCCCCAAGTGTGGCGTAACTTACCATGATATTGGCAACAAATCTGGGTATATTTCCAAGTTGAATGAGTTCACCCACATGTTATTGGGTACGAACGAAGAAAGATTAACATGCTGCTGATGTGATGGAAGTTATTTTGAGAAACATTAATTAATATGACCAACGAACACGTAATATCTTTAAACCTGGCATTTATTCATGTATTCGTCAGTAAAAGTAAAAGTAAAAGTTAACGACCATGTACTGAGTACGGAGTAGTAGTTCTTAAGTGTATTAATGAATAATGTATTTAGGTATTTATTACCGATTGATCATCCCGAGAATTTATGATTTACGGGGAGAATACCGGTAGAATGTACCCAGCCCCGAAGTCAAAAGTTCTCTTCCAATGATTGTATCCGATTTACGCCAACCATTTCGGATTATGCTACCGAGAAGTACCAACTGTTTGTTACTTGTACCTTTTCCATCTGGTTTTTCCTCTCTCTCTTCCCCACAATGACGATTAGGGGTCCATTTTCTTGGATCTACAACAAAAATAACTTGAACACCCATCTGATTCCAAGTCGGTAAGTGATACCCACCAGCACTCCTCCTTGATCATGTGTAGAGACATCCTTGAGGGTTGATATCTAACATGATGCGGGAATTATCTCTTTTACTTCAACGGATGGTATCGGTGGCCAACTTTCATTCATTGGCCATCCTTGAATAATCCATACTTTGGTTTAGGTTTCTTGGATTTGGACAGACAAGTAATAAAATGCTTGCATCTGCCACTATGATCTGATGTTTTGAAATATCAACGATTAGGTAAATAATAAAATAGCTAAGTGCCGGTTCCAAGCACTTATAGTGTTTAAATGGTGGACATGGTTGCTACCATGTGTCATTGTTGATACACGCTTGAGGAGTAAAATGAAGGGGCTCGCTACGCTTATTGGATAACCGGAGATATCTCCGAGCCCTCTGAATTTCCAATGTCAAAAGTCATAAACCCAAATCATGAATGAAAAAGAAAGTGCCGAAAAAAAAAATTGAACTTCTTCCAGGGAGTGCTGTTGACAATACCAAGGCACCAATTTAATTGTACCTCCCCAACCAACGAAAGAAATCATGTTCTTATCGCTTTGTTACCTACTGTTAGCAGGGTTAACGACCTCACATCAACAGCATCATGCTTTCTGACAAACAGATCTGGCAGCAGGGAGTAATGATTAAACTTAATCTATATCGATACATCTTGTGATGTAATAATACTTTACTTAAACACAATAGCTGCTAATGATAGACGATCTTCATTTATTTCATCGTGGATTTCTAGACGTCAAACAAGCCACAGCCAAACGACGAGATCGAAATCTACGTATACCTACTTCGGAGCAAAGGAATATCATGAGGCAGATATAAAGTCCTAACTTCATTACTTATTATCTCTTCAAGAATGGGATCAACAAGGAAAATTATACTGATATGGCTGACTTAATTGTCGCTAGCGACTTTTTCAAAAGAAAAGGAAAAACAACGCCCCTTTAAAAAATATAAAGATAAGTTCTAGAGCATCTAAAAGCACATTCACCATAAGGTTACTAGGGAGTGACTTGCGTACTGCAGATACCCAAGTTTGAAGATTTGCATATCTACCAATTACTGACATTGTCTCAGCCACTCCAGTTTGCGCCATTATCCAATCAATATATTCGCCACCTCTTATTTTACCTCACCAGCCGTGTTACCCTCAACTCATGGGTTCAAGAAGCGGTAGGCGAAGAATTTCTAGGGCAAAATAGTTCCCATCCTTTTCCTATTCCAGTTTAGTTATAGATCCTCACTCAAGCCATGGAATTCTACAAATCCCATAAAAATTTTACCATTTTTTAAAGCGGCCTTCAAGCTCAACAATCCATTTCCCATCAAGGGTATCAGGCCAACTCAACCACATTTGAACTTTTTGATACTCGATTCTCCTTCCTACTCTGCCTTAGGGTCGCCCTACATGCAGCGATTCTAATCCCATACTAACAACAACGCTCTACCCATGCATACTTCCATTCTAGATAGCCAAAAGCCTACCAGCAATTGGCCGTCATGGCCACAGGTGGGTTTGTGGACGGATGCTGTGGCTTATAAACAATGATTTTTTTCTCTCATGGAGTTATTCTGACGAATCTGGTTCGAGCTTTTCCTAGCATTACCACTTGATAAGTAGTGAGAGATAATCTCTACTTAGCATACGGGTATTATTTGCCTCCCTCCTCGTTCCTGACGATCTCTACTCTTTCCTCTCACACTCAGGTGCCTATCTAAAGGACGAGTTCACTGCCACATATAAAACGTTCCGACCCTTTCATACCCCGCGTGGCTTTTGTTTTCCCTGCCTGATAGAACATCAACTTGAGATCAATACTAACCTCAAGGATCTTCAAGTCCCTCGTTTTATATTTTTTCTTTCGTAACTCACTCAGTGATTCGGTCTTCTATAGCTCGACAGAGACACTGATAAGCACGCAACTCGCACATATTTGAACTATTCGGGTTCTTGGCACCGGAACAATTTCACACCTTCTCTGTACTATATTGCTTGTCCTTACTGGTTGACGGCATCCGAAAACCCTACCATTTCCATACTCTTCCTCGCCTTGGATTGGGACAGCTGCTTTAAGTTCTATCAAGCCCTACCGAACCAGCCACGATTAGACCCTTGCTTTCGCCTCCTCCACACGACTCAACCATTGATTAATCTCAGAGTACTACACCACACTCACTACAAACTTTATATCGGCTTTAAGTTCACCTGTTTTTGGATCGGTCTCGAAGTGCTATTACAGAAACCGAGTTACATTTGAAATTCACTGTAATCCAATTTTTTTTACGTCGACCCCTCTACTTCAGCGAACCACTACTCTAAATCGCTCTTTTGTCTATCCACTGCATCAACTTAAACACTTGCTCTGCATTTAAGTAGTGACTGGCACGTGGGAACCTTCTGACTGCCTGTCAATACTGACTCAGAACAGATAACTCCTCAGTAAAGCAATCATCCAGAAATCCATGGGAGACTCATCAGTCGTCGGATCCAAATCAAACGATGGCGGATTCCCAGATACTTTACAGGTTTCGGGGCAAAATTCTGTGCAGAATTTAGAAACGGATAGCTCAAGAAAAGGTTCAAACAGACCTCCGCACTTGCCCAGTACATCTTCAAATTATCCTCCGAGCGTGGCATACTCTCAGCTTCCCATGTCGCATGCAACTCCGGAATCTTTCAATATGACAGCACTCGGTGCTACCTTGCCAGATATGTCCTACCAGCACTTTGGCCAACGGTTTCCTCAAAGCCCTGGCGCCCCTCCACATTTCATGTATCAGACGCAGTTCGCAAATCAAGGCATCATGAGCCCTCCGCCCACCGCTGCAACGTATAACGCGCCATACCAGACACAATATGGAATCTATCCTTCAAACCAACAAATGCAACAACAGCATATGCATATGGCCCCAAACAATGCTCAGTTTTACGTCGGCCAGGGATATATGGGACAACCACAGCAACAAGCAGGATCGCAATATTATATACAACCTGGCACTTTTGGACAGCAAGGTCAAAATTATACAGGAAATCAAATGGGATCACAATACCCACAACGTGGTAGCTTCTCTGGAGACAGTCGACCTTTCTCACAACAACGCAATGATCTGTTTGTTAATGTGACAGGCCAAGCTGGAAGATCAAATAGTGTTGGTAAGCTATACGCCTTGTAGAAAGGTATTTGAAAGTAGAAGCTAAGAAGTCATAGCATCTAGTCCAACACAATCAACGGTCGTCAGAGGACCTCCACGAAAACCTCGTCAGAGTGGTATGTTCAAACTGGACTTTAATTTAACTTTCATTGAATTTAATCGGCAGAGCTAACAAGTTGCGCTAGGGCACGCGATCGTAAGCATAATTGGTTCCTTCATTCTATACAACGTTCACAATTTACATTTCCATGTTTTGCCTTTTAGGTTCTTCTTTGAAAAAGCTTTTTTCCCTGGGTTACTCTAAAGACTCCTTTTTTATTGCGATCGCTGACCTTCCCGTGCTTTAGTGGATTGGTAATTTGCCACCGCAGACAGATCTCATGAGTCTCGTACTTCATGTTTGCAAAGAGACTGTTGGTCTTGAGTCGCTATTCTTGATCTCCAAGAGTAACTGCGCCTTTGCGAATTTCAAGGACGAGGCTGCATGTGTCGCAGCACAACTTAAGATTCATGATTCGAGATTTCAAACTGTACGCCTGGTTAGCCGACTACGCAAGGCATCACTTGGGACTGTAGGAGGTGTCTCTGTTCCTACAGGCCCAGCAGCTTTAACACCTCCACAGCCATCACAAAACCCATCGCCAGTCTCAGAAAATGAAAAGGCGTCGAAAGAGGCTGTTGAAAAGCAACAGATGCCGGATGGAGAGTCTTCGCCGCTTTCGAAGGACAAATATTTTGTGGTAAAGAGTCTCACGGTAGAGGACTTAGAATTAAGTGTGCGCAACGGGATTTGGGCTACACAAACACATAATGAAGAAGCTTTGAATGAGGCATACCAGGTAGGTGTAAGCTGAAATTTAATCAGGTCCGTACTAACAGATGGTGATAGACAGCAGATAATGTCTACCTAATATTTTCTGCCAATAAATCAGGAGAATATTTCGGATACGCACGTATGATATCACCAATCAATAATGATCCAGCTGCCGCCATTGAATTCGCGCCCAAGGCTCAAACGGTTGAGGATCCTGATCTCCCAAAAGCAATCCCGACACCAGCTTCGGAATTCGCACCTAAAGGACGCATTATTGACGATTCAGCACGTGGAACTATTTTCTGGGAAATCGAGCGCGACGAGCCAGAAGATGTAGATGAAGACGATAAATCTCAAAGTGGCAAGAGTGATGTTGACGGTGATGCACCTTCAAAGGCTTGGGGTAAACCTTTCAAGCTGGAATGGATATCGACAACTCGATTACCATTCTATCGTACGCGCGGACTTCGTAATCCGTGGAACTCAAATCGCGAAGTCAAGATTGCAAGGGATGGTACTGAGTTGGAAACGAGTATTGGGAAAAGATTAGTGGGACTTTTTCATAGGGTTCAAAGTCCTGTGGCGCCTAATTTGCCTCAGATGCAGGGCATGGGAATGCCTATTCAAATGATGCCTCTAGGTGGATATCCACAGATGCGTCCATATAATTAAGGTTTTCGAAAAGGATATTGATGTGGATATCAGATGGAAAGGCACGGGGAAAAGTTTCTTCTTACTTTTTATTTCATTTTTTGAGTTGGCTTGGATATTATTTCTTATTGTATGATGTATTCCGGATAATTCACGTTAAAATTAACATTCTCGAGGGGACATATTTTGAAGGATTGGAAGATTTTGGATTGATGCGAATCATATATTACAATGACTTTTACGAGTCACGACTATCACAAATTACATCCATGAGATGGGGTTGAGCGGAGGTTGAGCGGAGGTTGAGCGGGAGTTGGGTGGAGGTTTAGCTGGAGGTTGAGGTTGAATTTTCAGAAAAGAGGTGAAATTTTCTTGCTGGTCGTGAGTGTATGAGCAAGGAAGTGTTGTGGTCATGGTTTCGATTTTGATTTGATCTGATCTGCGATTTCGGTGCATGTCTCCCTGTCTGTCTATTTGCATGCATACATGTATGCATGGTGGCTATGTTATGTTATGTTATACCAGTCATTCCTGTCAAGTACCTTAGTCACTTATCTAAATCGTCATCTTATTAGATGAAACTTCATCTAATCATCTATGATCTATTGAAACTTATCTAAGAAATTTCAGGGTGAAGATTTATTTATGATTTACTTTTGAGTATGAGAAACTCTTTAAAATTCTTAAAATTATTAAAAAAAGATTATATTAATATTTATTATCTTTTTTATTTATTTTTCTTGTTTTAATTATAAATATTTTTTAAAGATATATTATATTTATAGTCATTTTTATTAAGTGAATTATAATATAATACTAATTTTTATTTATGAATTATTAACATATTAAAAATCTTGATTTTGAGAATATATTTTGTATTTTTTTATAAGATTCTTAATTATTTTTTCTTTTTAATTTAAATTAATATAATTTCCATATAAACCTTTAAAAATAAATCGTTAGTATATTTATTTATAATGATTAATATTTCATAAGATTAAAAGTGTATTCAAGATTTGAGGTTATATATAATATAAAGAAATCGTTTATAAATTACTTCGGTTATATAAAAATCGGAATGGATGGTTTTCAATGTCATTTGCTTCCATATTGCATCCGCGTTAAATTAGGCAGCAGCAGCATGCGCAATTACTTTCAAAATCCTAAACTTCATAAAAATGAACATATTTATTTCATGGCCTCTAACACCCATCGCTATTTATAGAACTAAAAATGCACCTCTGCGCGACATGTAATAGTGTAACCTCAGACGTTCTTACCCTCCTCCTTATCTGTCTTTCAGAATTTCGAGACGAACAAGAAGCTCTATGCATGCGCAACGGCAAACTCTATAATACCAGATTCAATATCTATGAGGGATCTAAATTTAAACACCACCGCAACATTTTCGAGATTGAGAAATCAAGCAAAGACTGTAACCTATGCAAAGCCATATTTCAAGTCTTTAAAAGAATCAATGTTCAGGATGTGGAAGTTGCAAGGGGCTGGCAGATCTTCTTTCGTATATCCGGTACAAAGATTGAAGTATGTTTTGATACGAAAACAAATGAAGGATTGGCTAAATTCTGCGGTCTTGATGTATACATGGATGAGCCCGATAGTGAGTATTATCTCTAGTAATTGTGTAGGTATGGAACTCATTTTTCTCTGCAGTCGAAGAACTTTTCCGGGTAGCTCGGATAAAAGAGGATGATTCGCCGCCTATTTTGAAAATAATGGAGAAGGACCCTGCTTCCAAAAGATCATTTGAAATTGCTTCCGGATGGTTAAACAACTGTGTAGAGAGTCATTCCTCCTGCAGGCCTCCTCATGCTGAGTTCCACAAACCGCCTAGACGGCTAATTCACGTCGGCAATAACACTCAGGATCTCTTTTTAATAGAAGCCTTCCCTGATCCTCAACTCGTGAAATGGGTTTCGCTAAGCTATTGCTGGGGAGAAGAGCCTTCGATGAAACTTACCAATGACACTATGAATGAGTTGAAGAACGGAATTTCTTTGACCAATTTCGATGCTACAATTCAAGACGCTGTACTGGTCACTCGGGCTTTGGGAATCTCGTACATTTGGATCGATGCACTTTGCATCCTCCAGGATGGTAAGGAATGGGGCGAAGAGGCCTCTAAGATGAATGAAATATATGGAAGATCAATAGTGACTCTTGTTATTGCCAGTTCAGATTCTGTAAAGAATGGATTCCTGAAGGAACGCAACCTCAACTATATTCCTGTTGCATATTCCATTGACCTAGCAGATAATCATAGAGCAAAAGTATTCTTATCACCAGAATGGGATGATAGTGAAGGCGAATATAGCTGGCCCTGGATTCAACGGGGTTGGACATTTCAAGAGGGACTACTTCCCAATCGTTTATTGTACTACACATCTTCTCAAATTATCTGGAAATGCTGTGAGGAACAGAGATTCGAAAGGGGCGTAACAGAAAGTGTCAAAGATAAAGTATCTGAAACCTTGACTTATTCTGATTTTGAAAACTTAACATTTGGATCCGGATTTATTTGGGAATTGCCGGCATTTCTGTCGTTCAAAACATTTAAAAAATATTTACCTTCCTGTTTGGATTATCCTTTGTGGTCGGAGTCAGAAACATTTCGATTGTGGTACGACCTAGTCGAGGAGTATACTCAGAGAAGGTTTGAAAGGATCACCGATCGTCTCGTGGCCATCTCAGGTCTGGCTAGAATATATAGCGGCATGATTCGAAACCCTACATATGTGGCTGGTTTGTGGAAAGAGGACCTCATTCGGGGGCTCTTATGGCACATTGAAGGTGCAACGCTCATTCCTAAGCGTTCTGCAAACGATATATCACCTCTTCATGGGGCTTTTCCATCCTGGAGCTGGGCCAGTGTTGGATATGAGATTGTTAAAAATGACTTGAAGACTAAGGATGGTCTCCGTGATTTATCAGAAATCGAGAATATACAGATTGATCTTGCTGATCCACAAGATCCCTTTGGTGCTCTAAATAGTGGTAGTGTCACCATACGTGGCCCATTAAGGAGACTACCAAGGCTTTATAACAAGGAATGGGCATCAGCAGAAACACCAATGTCAAAACTTGAGCGTTATATTTCTGAAATCGTGGAGAAGGAAAGTCATGGAATTGTTACACACAAATACCCTTCTCTACCCGGAGTCCATTTTAGTGTTCTGCTGATGCTTAGTGGCCTATGCTCGCTGCATTTACTTGTGTTGGAAGCTACTGGTGATATTCTAAATGGAATCAATGTCTATCACCGAGCTGGGATACTCAAACTCCGGTATTTTGATCCTTCAAATGACGCACCGCCTGAGCTTATTGCCCAACTGGAGGATTTGGAAACTCCAATCACTGCGCGGCTCGGTCTGTGTAAGAAGCCCGACAAGATGCTAAAGATTTCAAACGCTGTATTTATGGAGGTAAATAATGGGAAATGGGAAAACGAAACGGTGATGATAGTCTAAACCATGGTTGAAACTCTATCGCATTAACCAAGTAGACAGCCCCCGCTTCACAAATATATATCAAATTATAATATCAAGATTCAAATATAAAAACAATACATTATTATATTAATAAAAACTTGGAATTATATTATAGATATATAATATTAAAATTAACTAAAATTAAAATAAGATAATTAAATATTTATATTAATTACTTATTTATATATTCACTAAATAAACAAATAATAAAATTATCAAAATATAGATTTTTTTATATATTTTACAAAAAAATTAATATTAAAAAATTCAATTTAAATAGATAAGGATATGAGATATAAGATATAAAGTTTGGAGTTTTAAATATGAGGTATAATATGATAGAATAAGAACAAATAGGAGCAGAGATTCCGGAATATCCTTCCTTGTATGCAAAAGATCCACAGTGGGTGATGTGATATATTTAGTGAGTAAGTAAGATGCAAGATATCATATAGTATAGGGTAAGTGTATACATTAGATAGATAATTAAGAAAGTTTGGTAGATGCTATGTTTGTTGTATACATGAATGGATGATACTGGTTGGTATATGTATGCAGACGTATAGTGTGCTATGGTTTGGGGGTGTCATGTGGTAGTTAAGATAGTATCGATATGCATGCAGTCATAGTTGTTGAATCACCAGATGTCAACTATTGAGTACGTAGTGTAAGTATTTATACATTTTGAGGCTATTCTTTCATCACTTGCAAATTCATCAGTATATGATCAGACAACAAATTTGATAGAAACAACTTTTTATTAAATTCTGTGTACAGAAAGGATCGAATTGATATGATTAAAGCCATTGTAGCAAAGAAGTAGAAAATTAAACTCTCGCACTGTGAAACTCCTCCCATTAACACCCTCCGAAATCGAATTCATTTTCGTTTGTGATCCTCCCCCTTTCCCTCACAGAAACACCGTAGTTAAATCCGTCACTAAAAATGCCAATATCAAAATACTCATTGCTAACTCCCTTTCATCAATTCCTTCGTAATGTCGTAAGAGGCGATCAGAAAATCGTAAAGTGAAGATTTACTGAATGGTGATCTTGCGGCTTTCTTGCTTCTTAGCCTTTGGAACGACAATGCTAAGAATACCATTCTTCATGCTAGCCTTAACCTCATCCTGATTGACGCGAACTGGGAAGCTAAATGATCGAGAGAATTCACCAACGCTACGCTCAGAAACCCAGTATCTGTGGTCAGGCTTCTCGGACTTTTTCTCTTCGTGTTTGGTGACTTGCTGGTTGCCCTGTTGATTTTCCGCACCTTCGTCTTCGACGGTTGGTTGATGGGCCTTGTCCTTGTGCTCGCCCTCACCACCTTCAGTGATTTGACCAGATTTGGGTTCATCCTCGACGAAACCAGCCGGTGGAGTGCCGGAAGTGTAAGAGCGCTCGGTACGTCCACGGATGTTGAGTGTTTGATCATCAATGAATTCGATATCGATATCTTTTTGTTCAATACCTGGGAGTTCACCTTGAAGTTCATAAACGTCGCCGGCTTCCTTGACGTCGAATTTAGGAGTCCAGGTCTTCATGACGTTGTTGCGGCCATGACGGTGGCTGTCGCCGCTGCGGCCGCTGCTGTATTGATCGAAGTCATCGAGAAGGCGGAAAAGAGGGTGAAAGGAGGTAGCTTCGTTTGTGAGATAGGATCTTGGGAAGAGAGACATTTTGCGTGTAGTTGTTTGTGGTTTGAGAATTCGTTTAATAGTTGTTACGACTGGAAGTCTTGTAGCTTTTCGATAGCAAGATTGCATGAATTGTTTTGATGATTCTTGTGTTGATGTAGAAGAAAGAGAAGAGGCTATACAGAGACTGAGCCTACCTTTAAATATTTGATCTGATGGAGTGTTGGGACTTCTGGTATGCGCTAGAAATTACTTTGGGTGATGTAATAATCAATATTCAATTGAGTGCCAGCATGTTCTAGAATGACGACTCCAATATTTGAGGGCAAATAGAAATTGAAAGAACAAATGAGGGGTAAATAGATGTCAGGAGATATTAGGTCATTGAAGCATGAAGCAATCACTGGAAAATGCTAGAAAATGCTGGAAAATACTAGAAACTTGCCAGATGAGTGAGAATATTCTATTTATAATTGTAATAATCATTTAATATTGAATAGGATGACGGAAATCAAACTCAAACTATTAAGTAAATCCCTGACCACTCCATAAACCGATGAGATATTATGTTCGATGTCACAGCTAATTGTTAATGGAAGTGAAGACGAAGAGGAAAAAAAGCTGGTCTTTTGGTGTTTTCGCTTAGTAATAAACCACCCAGATATTTAGCCACTAAAGCCATGATCATGTGGCTATCACGCGGTGGTGGATAAGATAATACTAAAATAAGCATCTGACACGTGACACACAGCATTGACGAAGTACAATGAAAGGATCTTTCAATTGTTACTCCTATTTGGAACATCCGAGTGCAATCCAAGACCCGAAGGATCATTCTATTCTACTGTGAAATTTGAAGTGGAATCTTACAAGGGTGCTATGAGCCCGAATAGGTAGTAGTTATCAGTTATAGCTGGAAGTGGCTTTCCACAGTCTTATCGTCATGGCAAGTTCGATTTGAATGATGACCTTCTTCTCATACCCTTCCGGTTAAAGTCACAATTGTCTGTTACACCAAGCAAGAATACAGTAACCTTACATCATGGCGAATCTTTCGACCCATGGTACTCATTTCATCTTTGATTTCGATGGAACAATTACCACAGAAGACACTACCAAACTCATTGCAGATATCGGAATTGCCCATCAACAGGTCCTAGGCAATGATTTGTCGGAGACATGGGAGGACTTAGTCAAATCATACGACAATGACCGTGGTGAATTCGTTGGACGATATTTCCTCGAGATGCCCAAGGTACTACCACTAGGCTTTGGGATTAGTGTGAATAGAGCTCTGAAAGAAGTAGAGTTGAGGAGCATCGACCGTATCAACAGATTAGGTCTGTTTGCCGGCATTTCTAAAGAAGAGTGGGAATCTGCTGGTAAGGCCGCTGTTTTGTCAGGGGCTGTACAAATCAGAAGAGGCTTCATCGGTCTTGTGCAACAGATAGAGAGACAAAATGGTGTCTGGGGAGTTATCTCAGTCAGTTTCTCGAAGGACTTCATCAGAGGCGTTTTGGAACAGTGTCTGGGAAAGGAGATCGAGATACCCATTCTAGCGAATTCTCCCGACGAAAATGGAGTCATCAGGGGTCCTTTTCTTGAGGATACTGGAGTAAGAACTATCTTGGCGTCCGGGGACACGAAACTATCTGCAATGAAGCAGTTGCTCAAATCCTGGAGACTCGACGCGGCTTCTAAAGCAGTATATTATGGCGATAATGATGCAGACATCGAGTGCATCTTTAATACTTCTGTTAACGGTGTCATGGTGGGAGAAGATGCAAGTACTAAGCTTGGCTTATTGTGCACAAAAATCACGGGTCGTGGGTCGGTTGGAGCTATTTCAGACTTCGAAAACATTGTTATTCATCCGGAATAGAATTTGGAACTTTGAGATAGTGCTCCAACACCCGAGGTCGGTGGCTCGAACTTCGTTAGCAGAGCTTCTACATTGGAACATTTTCATGGTTCTGCCTACGGGACATCTTCAACAAAATCAGTATGTCGCTCCTCCCCAAGAGTTGGCTCACCTGGATTCTTTATCGATCCGAAGTTAACCAACCAGTAAATGTGTTACTAGTACAATTAAACTTTTCCCCAAAATCTTGAATGAGAGTGTGTGCCTATGTGATTCAGTCTGACCTGTGTTTAATCGATGAAGCTTTTATTATCTGTGATATTCCTTCGGGCGGCAAATGTGTTAATCAAGTCACCACATGCAAATTCATTTGAATGTTCTGACAAAATTCATGAATTCCGAAGCAACACCTGGTTTCGTAAAGGCAGTTGCTGAGAATGCACATGCCTTGCTAGTAATACAAGTCCGCATCACCGCTCTGTTTAAAAAGCACCTTAATCCCTCTTCAATGGCTTATAAATCTCCTCAATGCCATCTTTCGTAATGATTAACATCTGTAAACCATCACCGACCTCAATATGTCTTTCCACCGCACTGTCAAAAGCATCCTTAACCAAGTCCTCCACTTCATTTCTAGGCAATGAAATCTTTTCTCTTTCTGCCAATTCATGTCCCACCCCGCTGCCCGGAATATATTGATTCTTAAAGTTGACCTGGTTGTCCAAGAAAGGCATGATCAAACTGGCTGCAGCACCTGCGGCCCTACACTGTTCCCTCTCGTAACTTCCAACAGGATCATAACTGTAAACTGCTCCCTTTCCCTCCTCATCCAACCCTCCAAGAATTGCGGTAACGTAGTATGGGAAGAATCGCTTGCTATATAAAATGGTTGCTAATCGTTGAGCACAAGCGTTAACACTCATGGGTTTGCCGTGCTGGTAACGGTACATCTTGACGATTGCATCGAGGCGTTCCTTGAGTGCTTCACCATCTGCAGCAAATCCTACGACGGAGAGGACGAGAGTCGCATCATCTTGAGCTGCGGTTGTGCCGCCGATCTTGAAGACTTTGGGTTGGTATCTTGTGTTGATATTATATCCGGATGTGGAACGAGTGTCGCCGGCGACGATGGTGAAGTCGGAACCTGAGATTGCTAGAGTAGAACCACCGTTATCTGTGTATCTAGAAATATATTAGTTTTGGAAGGACATTAAAGTCGAAAGATATTCCTACGGGTAGAAACCATGATGTTGTGTGAAACCATCACCTTGCTTGGTTGGAGCTTGATTGAAGGAGTAATTTGGACCATTCATGAGAGGATTTTGACTGAACATGGACATCTTGATTATCGTATTGGGGAATCTCTGAACTTGGAATACGATGAATTTTGTTAGAATCTGATAAATGTTGTAGAGGTTTGGAATTTGAGGTACAAAGGTATCTATCTCACTGTAGATGTCGCGTCGACCTTCAGCCTGGTGATAACTAGCGCCAATCTTTCTGACAGGGGGTAGCTGCACGGAACAACTTTATTGTAAGATCTTAGTTTTAATAGGGAATCAGAAGCCAGTCACTATAATTCAAGATAATTAATTATGTTTGAATAGCAGATTGCTATTTACAAACAAAAATGGCTAGGTATGTGTAGTTATAGTTTGCTTATATTTCAATACTTTTCAAATACTAAACCTTTGTTTACAGCCTCCCGAGAAGCATACGGCGAAATGCGCTGGCTAAAATAGCTGAGCTCTCTGCGACGTCATCAACTGGAGATTTTGAGGGTTCTGATATTGAGAGGCTCTGTCGAGTTTCTTCTGGCAATAATAAGTTATCTGGGCGTGTGAATGGAGTTAACAATGAGCCTTCGGGCTCTCTGGCGGGCTCCCCTATGGTACGGAAAAGGGGGATATCTCTCAATAGGCAGAATGCTAATACCCAGAGCAGAATATTAGGGAGTTTGAAGTACTTCTGGCTCTATGTAAAGCCGCACCTCTGATCGATAATATGTACAGCGCGGAGAAGCTCACCAGCCAGTTGAGCCCATACGTTCTCGAGGCCCATACTCAATTGTTTGTGCAATCCCCCCTTTTTCGCGCGATCGAACCGTCTCCTGTCGAAGCACTAAGCTACAATCTCACCACGGCTCTCCTATCCATTGGTACAAAACATGGACATCTACAAAGACTCATTTCCGAAAAATTATCAATATACCTAGACAATTGTGTACATGCTAGTGAGACTGCTACAGAGAATCGAGGGGTTAGTTCAGAATATGCTACTGAGATCGAAGAGGCAATCCACGTTGCAACAGTTACGATATCTCTTTTGGGCTTTTTAGACGCTGTAGCTTCTTCGGCCAATTTTTGGAGTGCAAGGGAGAGATTGGAGCTATGTGAGCGTGTTAAGGTTATTTTGTCAGAGGGCTTTTTGGTGGCGATAGAGACGGCCTTCTCGACTATTCGCAATACCCATCTCCAAAGCAGTCACGTAAAAGAGTGGAAGAGATATGTTCGTCATTATGCAGCTATTGGTCGGCCATTGGGTGCCATGCTTTTACAACGGAGCTTTATGTGGCTACTTGTTGCAAGCTCATCACTCCTCCTCGTTGATGCTGGCAGTCTCAAAGGCCATGATGTTTTAGGCATTCTGATGTCTCGCCTTGAGGAATCGAGGCCTAATTCACCCCGTAACGACCAGGTTGATTCTGACACAGTTAATACTCTGGCAAATATTGCTTCGATTGAAATCGGTCTTCTCGAGGACGGCGCAGATTACCTCCGTTTAGGCTCTGCTTGGCAACAAAGACTGGCATTTTCAGTCAAAGCAAGTGCTATAACAACCTATCTGAATTGTGCAATGTTGAATGTAAATGATGATGAAGTTGAACCCGAAACCCTCATGTCCTGGCTTGAGGACACCCTGGCGGATCCTGTACAAATGGCAGATGAGACATTGGCCAATGTTGTCCTTCGCTCAATGGCCTTGACCTCTAAACTCGCTCCTCAGTTCGCACCAGAAGTCAGTCGTCTTCTACCACGATTCATTGTTCAGGGCAATCCACAAGGCAATACAATTGGGGTTGCCTGCGCATGTCTCGCATATGTTCTTCACAATTTATCCCAGGATGCTATAATCACTACCCTTTATACGCTAGGAAATGTTCTCACCTCTGGTGCAAGTCATGCGGATAAAGCTCCTTCTGTACCTAACGGAGACCTGGCGCTGGATGGAGCTGCACAGACAACCCTCTATGGAAAGAATTCTAATGGCAGTTCTATATCCTTGGAAATATTCACAGAAGAAGACACTTCTGCCGTCTATGGTAATGTTGTACAGGCTATATGCGCTATCGCTGGAGATTGTAAAGATGCTAAAATTATTGCTTTGGCCCAATCCATGCTCCTGCAGAAGATCGATAAAATCAACCAACTAATCGATGCCCGTATCGTCACAGCTGCTGCAGAATTGTCATTGTGTGGAGGGCCGCTAGAATTCCGGTCATTGCTCAAGCTTTATGGAAAAATCACGCATCTCGGTGTCATGAAAAACAACGAAATCATACTGCATGCTGTAAGTTCACAAAAAAGTTTTGAAGTCCCACATCATCTAACCTGGTCTAGGTAATGAAAGGCCGAAATTTCCTTTCCTCTAATTTGCGCAAAGATTCTCCTTTACATGACATATATCTCGGGAATTTACTAGAGGACATCATTAGCAAAGGCGACGTCCATCAAGGGCACAGCACGCGAGAAGGCGATGTAGAATCTGCAGCTAAAGAGATTGCGCAGTTACTGCAGCCCCTAGCAGTCTTTTTTTCCACCAATAATATGGTTTCCGACAATGACCTCAGCGAGGAGATGTTGTCTTTGGTACGAGATGCTTGGTTCAATATTGTCGTTCATGGCTTTACCACCAACACTGAGCGTGGACAGCTCTATCTAAAAGAGTTGCGTATCCTGGCGATCCATTCAAAGCCTCTTGTTGCCGAGCAGCGAGGTGAGCAAGTAGAGAGTGATATTGAACTCAATACGGTGTTACGCCGAGGGATCAGTCAAGACCATGAAACAACACAGAAAAAGCGCCTTACAGCTCTCCTGCCTAGTAGAGCTAGAGAAATCAATGCACTTAGTTATCGCAAAGTCATCTTCCTTCAGGCTGCTTATTTAGTGGAAACGCTACGGGCTGATGCAGGTGACTGCAGCAAAGCCCTAAGGTATTTTCTTGAGCCTAGCATGCGCAGAGGTGAGATGAGCAGCACGATGGAAGCTGTCACAGGTGCCGTTATGGAGATTTACTTGCGCAAAACTTTAGCGGGTCTGACCCCAACATTTTCGGCTCCATACGTTGCTAAGCAATTGGCATCAATATTTACTGGCTGTTGTTATCGGATCGAAAGGGTACAGCAAGCTGCAATGAACTGCGCGGATAGGATAATACGAGATGTCCCATCTGCCCTCTGTCAAAAGTCCTCCCTATTTGCACTTCTTGAACTATTGTCACTCCTTTGGGTGAGTTGTTTGGAAGCCGAAACCGATGAGTATGGACTGAGATCCTCCTTTACTTCTGAGAAATCAAAAATAACTATTGAATTATCCGATGATTATGGCCTACGTCGTCGTACGCTTGATGCTCTTTACAGGAAAGCCAAAGGCTGGGTCACAGCAGTGATCAATATTGCTCCTGCAGATGTAAAGGGCTTGCTACAGACATATCTCTCAGAATATGACGATGAAGGCGCTTATGGTCATATATCCCTGGGACGGTCGTTTGCTACAGAGATGGGAGCTGTCATTCCAAGTATGGATCACAGGCTTGAGGCGATCGATCGCCACGGGGATTGTAATATCAATACAGCCTCTGATTTCATTGCTCAATATACTACAAGGCAAGAGTACCGTTATGCAGAAGCTCTTCCGGACCACAACGCTGAATGGCTACGCTCTATGTATCTCGATGAACATAGATCTTCGATCACATCTAAACCTGGCAAAGATTGTGATGACGCGGTTTCACTTTTGGCCAAACTCGAAGAACAAATTCACAAAAAGAAACACATAGCTATCGGCGAAATCCGTGATGTATTGAGGCGAGCTGCTGCTTTGCTTTGCCGAAGTGACAAGGATGAGTGTGCCATCATACACTATCTTGTTTCCATACCCTTCGCTATCTTCACCAAGCAGTCAATCAAACTAGGAGGTTCATTATGGCTGGGTGTCATCAACGAAAATCCCAGCATGGAGCCTAGAATTCTGATAGAAATCGCCCAACAATGGGAACTGACTTCACATCGTAAAGTAGGTATTTTCAATGGCATGTTCATGTAAGTACAATCATATGTTCATACCCTATCAAAAACTAATCGTCCATAGCCATCAGGACCCTTTCTACATCAAGGAGGAGTTCGCACCTAGCGACAGGACAGTGCTGGCCAAAAAGCAACACGCTGTTAACGATATGCTTGCTCCCCACATGCGACTTCTACAGCTCCTCAGTAGTCATTTCAATGCCACTCGTCTTGGTAGCTCGCATATGGAAAAGACATTCCTCAGAATCCTGAACTTTACATTGGATAGCTTGAAACATTCTACTGGGCACCCGCTTGCTCGAGAGATCAGATTCCAAATCGTCTTGTTTGGCTTAAGAGTCCTAAGACACACTACTTCTCTCGACTTCCCCTCTAAGTGTAGGCTGAAGGACAAGATTCTTTCTGCTGCTCTCAGTTGGTTTACATTCCCACCACGGTGGTCATTTGGTGGTAACCGTCTGCAATTGAAAGCCGAGACTCGCCTATTGAACGACGTCGTTCTAGCGTTTAGAAGCGTTGCAATGACAGGTCCCAAGCCCACTGCTATGCTCCAATTGATGCAGGCGAAGGAGGAGCTTTTGCACATTTTAATAGAAAGCGAACAGACTAGGTTGAATGTTTGGCTTGATCCTTTACGTCAAGGCCGCGATATCCAGGTTCCCACTCCCGCTAGAGTAGCTAACGATGCAGTGCTACTTCCTCTGGTGCAAACAGCTTGGAATGAAAGCCCATCTTTGGCTATACAGCTTGTGTCTAGATTTCCTTCGGCGAGGTTGCACCAGGAAATCCGCTCGCTCTTGCTTCACTTTCCCGACAAAGCAGTATCGGAGCCTGAAGCACTGCATGTCTTACTGGGCGACACTTTGCCACCTGATGTGACATTCCAAATGAAGGTAGGTGATATGAAAGGCGGCTATTGTTTGAAAATAAGCTGACAAATGTAGTACCTCTTATACTGGACTTCTGTTAATCCGATATCTGCTGTGACATATTTCTTACCGTCATACCGAAATCATCCTTTCATTATTCAATATGCTATGCGGGCTTTAGAAAGTCACCCTGTAGACGTCACGTTCTTTTATGTGCCGCAGATAGTTCAAACTTTGCGCTATGATGACTTGGGATATGTTGAGCGATATATTGTCGAGACTGCGAAGTTTTCACAGCTTTTTGCACATCAAATTATTTGGAACATGAAGGCTAATGCTTTCAAAGACGAAGATTCTCAAATTGTAAGTGACTTGTATCTCTCAAATTGCTAAGCTAACAATTCTAGCCTGATCCTGTCAAACCCACACTCGATAAAGTTATGAATCGCATGATTGAGTCCTTCTCGGGTGTTGATAAAACCTTCTATGAGCGCGAATTCACATTCTTTGACGAAGTCACTAGCATTTCTGGCAAGCTGAAGCCATACATCAAACGGCCAAAGCCAGAGAAGAAACAGAAAATTGAAGAAGAATTGCGCAAAATCAAGGTGGAGGTTGGAGTCTACCTCCCTAGTAACCCTGATGGTGTGGTAATTGGTATTGATCGTCAATCCGGAAAGCCACTTCAAAGTCATGCTAAAGCGCCGTATATGGCAACCTTCCGTATTAAGAAAAGTATAGGTAATGATATGGAAGGCACGGATGACATGCTTGAAGAGACCAACAAAAATGGAAGCACCTCGGATGAAAATTCCATTGAGATTTGGCAATCAGCTATTTTCAAGGTTGGTGATGATTGTCGTCAAGACGTCCTCGCTCTTCAAATGATCGCTGCTTTCCGCGGAATCTTCAATAATGTCGGGCTTGATGTTTATGTTTTCCCCTATCGTGTTACTGCGACAGCACCTGGTTGCGGTGTTATTGACGTTTTGCCAAACTCCATCTCCCGTGATATGCTTGGAAGAGAGGCTGTGAATGGTCTATTTGACTATTTCATATCTAAGTACGGAAACGAGGATTCCCTCAGATTCCAAGAAGCGCGCGCCAACTTTGTTAAAAGTATGGCTGCATACTCAGTTATATCTTTCTTGTTGCAATTCAAGGACCGACACAACGGTAACATCATGATTGATGATGCTGGACACATTTTACACATTGATTTTGGATTCTGCTTTGATATCGCACCTGGTGGTGTCAAATTCGAGAGAGCACCATTCAAACTCACAACAGAAATGGTCGCTGTGATGGGAGGAAGCACAGAACATCAAGCATTCAAATGGTTTGAAGAACTGTGTGTAAAGGCTTATTTGGCCTCCCGCCCATACACTGAGAAGTTGTCGCAGCTCGTCATGCTCATGATGGATTCTGGTCTTCCTTGCTTCAAGCCTGAGACTATTCAGCATTTCAGAGATAGATTTGTGCTGGACAAAACGGAAGCTGATGCTGCGACATTCATGAGAGGTTTAGTCAAGAGAAGTTATGGAAGTTATTCCACTGGAGTCTATGATCAGTTCCAGCTTTTGACCAATGGAATTCCATACTAGATGCCTTGCTGGCTTCTACGGGGAATATTCACGTTTGAGTTGGATATCGAAGAGATTTACAAGGAAAGTCCGGTGTAGATATCTAATGCTCGGGTTTGGTTTGGCGAATGCAAGAAGAATGTCGGCCGTGGTGGTAATTCTAGTGATATTGAAATTGTAGTACACTGTCTTTGAAAGCGTGGGGGTGTTTGGCATGGGATTATCCTTCTTAGATTTTCTTCTTTCACTATACTTACTGATACAAATATAATAATTGGTACTTCCTTGCACAATCATAATAACTTTTCACAATGTATTTTGCAATCAATCATACCTTCCCCACCATTTGTAAATGCGGTGCGGTTTACGCCATCCGGTTTCCGGCCCGCACATCACTGACGTAGTTTCAATTAACAACGTAAATAAATACACCTCCAACGTCGCCAAGCCTCAAATAATCTGTACCACCTTATACATCTCTAAATAATTTCCACAGAATATTCCCCCAAGATGTCAACCCTAGCACCCGAAGCCCTAAACGGCTTCTCCGACGCCTCAAGCTACGATAAACATCGTCCGAGTTACCCACTCGAAGCACTCTCGAAACTTCTACATAATCTAGGAGTGGAAAATGTAGAAGGAGCGAGAATTATTGATGTAGGTGCTGGGACGGGTAAATTTACTAGTTTGCTTGCGCAGAGGGGGGAGGCGTTTGAGATTTTGTGTGTGGAGCCTCATGAGGAGATGAAGGAGGTTTTGAGGGGGAAGTTTGGGGAGGGGGAGGGGAAGGCGAAGGTTAAGATTTTGGGGGGTCATGCAGGCGGGATGGAGGTCGAGGAGGGTTGGGCTGATGCGGTTATTGCTTCGCAGGTGAGTGGTTGTGGTTTGTGATGGATGTGAGGAGATGGGGAATTTCGGCTGACTTGGTGTTGTGGTTAGTCTTGGCATTGGTGAGTGATAGGTGATGATGTATTTGTGGTATGGGGGACTTTTGACTAATTATCGGAAAGGTTTGCTACTAAGGAGTCTTTGAAGGAGATTCATAGAGTGTTAAGACCTGGAGGAGCGCTTGGATTGATTGTAAGGGTTCTTGAAATATTGATGGCGGACGGAAGTCGCTAACATGTGAATGTGAATGTTTATTAGTGGAACATTGAAGATTGTATGTTACACAAATCTATCTGTTCATCTACTACTAATCACAAAATATAGATAATACACCACGAGATGGTCGAGCAACAACAACGAAATGGGAACAAGTCCTGAAGGATATTGTTGAAAGTACCGAAGATGGTCTTCCTCGGTTTCGTAATGGGAAATGGAAACAAGTGTTTGAGGATCAATTGGATTCTACTCCATTGCAAACCTTGAAGGATACATTCATGCAAGATTTCCCGCAGTTTTCATTGCCGTTGGGGGAAGATCATGTTGAGTGGACGGTATGGTTGAGTGATGAGGCTATTTGGAATAGATTTGGGACTTTGAGCGCGATTACGGTATTAGAGCCGGAGAAGAAAGAACAGATAAAGCAGAAGGTTCTTAACTCGTTGAAGGAATTGGATGCAGAGCGTAATGAGAAAGGCGAGGTTGCGTTGCATGGAAAAACTTATTTCTTCTGGACCTCGAGGGTTTGAGTAAATAGATGGCATAGATGGCATAGATAGCTTCAGAAGGGTTTGAGTAGATAAATGGCATAGATAGCTTTAGAAGCTACCCCTTTGTTCTATTTTGGCAGTTTCCAAATATTGGAATATCGATTATCTTATGGCCATGCACATATGCACTGCTCTTCTCCTGCCTTGTCGCATCCCATCATCGTCTTTTGGATATCATGAATTTCGTAAAAGGATCCTTCCTGTATAGCACTCCATAACTCCCACCCAATGCTTTTTCACCATTGTGCTATTATGCAGACTCATCGGCCGAGATGTACATGACTAAAAAACAAACGGAATTAGCTTCGCATATCGACATGATATCCAGAGGGAAGAATCCTCACCATTGTTGCCCCGCACAAAAGCATCTCCATGAACCGTCTTCTTCTTTCCATGAACCCACTCCTCGCATTTCTCCAGCGCAATATTCATATATCCATCGACTGATTGTAGTTCTCCTAGGAACATGTAAGCTTTGGGCTATGCAATGGAGGGATAAATAGTAGGTAACCTTTGAAGACGAGAGAATTATTGAGCTTTACAATGACTCTTGATCCAATGATATCTGACAGGAAGGATGAAGGATCCTTGCCCTCGCCTTGATTTAATGCTCCGTTCTCCATATCTTCTTTCGCAATACCGATTTTGGTTTCACGGAATTGTTTCTTTGATTGAAAAATAGTTTTGAACGTCGCGTCCTACAAAGACAATGGCCGTGAATAAAGCATCGGTATCGCTACCGGTACTTTTAGCGCATGCAGACGCAGCCTGGTCTGGCTACCCACCAAAATTTCCACTGTAGGTTCGCACTTCAACCTCGGAATTACAACTGATTCTACAAATATAAATACAATCCTAAGAATCACAATCAAATCGCACAAATAACAAACAAAACATGGCAGACCTCGATACTGAAGAAGCACCTCCTGTCAAAAAGAAGTTTTCGTTGTTCAAAAAAAAGTTAACCCAGTCGCCAGCTCCAAATATTAAACCGGGTCAAAATCATACGGATGCTTTTAGTCGCGCGAAAGATCTCTTTCCGTTACATGTTAAGGAGAAGGAGATTAAGAGGGAGAAGAAGGCAGTGACTTTGGAGAGAAAACGCTCCTCGCAGAGTAGAGAAAAATCATCCTCGAGTCCGAGGTTGGAGAAGAGGAGAAAAGTTGGGGATGTGGATGTGGATGTGGATGTGAAGGTGGATTTAAACGACTTGGGTAGTGAGACGGAAGACGAGGAATTGAGGGCTAGGTATTTATTGACTTGGGGTGTGATCTTGTCATGAATGTATGCTGATTGGAGGTTTAGGGAATCTTCATTATCTACTCCTGATAGTAGCAAGTCACAAACAAGATCCCCGCAACAAAAGCGTCGCTCACCTACGAGTTTGATGGGTCGTTTTGCGAAAGATGTAGAAAGTAAAGGGAACAAGAGTGGGAATTGTAAGGCTGTCACAAAGGGCTATATATCACTGAGCGATAGCGAGACCGAGGATATCGTGCCTGTCAGGCAAACTATTAGCAGGAGTTCCTCCCCGGTTGTAGCGCCGGCCAATTCGATATCTGTTATTGACGATGACGATGAAGATGCGTTCTCTGAGGAGGAGTTTCCGGAATTATTAGCAAAGGCTCGAGAGAATAAACGGCTTGCAGATCTCGCGCAACAAAGAAGTAATGCCGAATGGGCAAATAGGAATCATGAGCCAGATCGGAGTGCCGCAGATGACGACGTCTTCCAAGATAAACAAAAAGGGGAACTAGTTCTAGAAATCTTCATCTCATCTCGACTTGAAAATACCAAGAATTTAGTTATCAAGAGAAAACTACATCAACGATTACGAGAAGTTCGACAAGCTTGGTGCGACAAACAACAATGGAATGGAGTACCCATGCCAGAAGAATTAAAAGACGCAATATTACTCACATGGAGAAACAAGAGATTATTCGACTCCATGACATGCGCATCACTAAATCTGGACTTTAACACAAATGGCGATCTCGATAGCACAGGTGAAGGATTCAACAGCGGTAGAATCCACATGGAAGCATGGACCAACGATCTCTGGGACGAATGTTGTAAAGCAGCCTCCGCGGAAGAAATCAGCGACGATGAGGAAGAACCCGTGGAAGTTGTGCCGGAACCAATAGCCAAGATGCGATTAATACTCAAGGCGCAATCGAAGGATATCAAGGAATTCAAAACTTATGTGAGAGCTACAACGACGGTTCAGAAATTGGTAGATGGCTTTAGGAGTATGAATAGAATTCCAGCAGAGAAGAAAATTATTCTCAGTTTTGATGGTGATCAGTTGGATGTGGAGTCTACGGTTGAAGAATCCGGTTTTGATGATATGGATACCGTGGATGTGTTGATTAGATGATATGATGATGTATCTTGTACTTCTCTTACCTTTACTGTCTAAAGAGCTTTGTTTTTGGTTGTATTGTGTCAAAGCTATTGGTTGGTTTATTGATGGATGAAATGGAGTTTTGGGAAATGGAATGGACTGAATGGCGTATGATGTATGGCGTACTTACTGGCTGATGAAATATTGATACCCTGAATGGATTACAGATCCATATGTGGAGGAAAGGAAAATCCGTTCATTTGTGTTCTGCTCAGTTAGTTCTTCAGGATTTGATATCTGTTTAATTCTACTTGTTTTGATTTCTGCAGTTGGTAGTTAATAGTTAATACTTGACGAAATGATATTATAATAGAAATTTTAATGTTAATGTGCGGAGTAATTCTATTTATATTTATTCCTACATAAGTATTACAATAATACTTGTCTACGCTTTCTCTCTATATATATACATACTACTAGGTATCTAATCTACTATATACACTAGCAGGGAACTTCAAATTTTATCTCAATTCCATATCTAAACTCAATTGATTCATAGAGGATAGATATATCATATACTACTATCTTAGAATTCCATAGTCCTAACATCAACTCAACAATACGTACTTCCTTTCCTAAACCTAGCATCTTCATCGTCATCCTAATCTAATCTACTCGTAATCTAATCTAAACACCCATCCAGAGCCCTCTTCCCGCATATCACATATCACATATCCCAATAAACAATTGCAAAGATATCTCTATAATTAGCTGAATCTCCTCTTCTCTCTCACTTCACTTCACTTCTACCGGTTGTTACTGCAATTTCTATTTATTGTATACGGATGGTAGTTATTGGGGGTCTAGGAAGCAGCTATTATTGCCGGGACTACAGATGCTGAGACACTGTATTTTGAGCTCGCGGCATTTGAAGTAAACCTATTACAAATGGTTGAATTGTGTGAGGTGACTACTGAGACTAGCAAAATGCAACCAATTTCTGATGGCTAAGAATACTCCGGACTCCAGCTTGGTGCAGACATGAACGTGCTGTTGTGGAGGTCGACGTATAAGCAGATATTTGAGTCGGAGAATGGTGATAAATGTAAGTTTTATAGAAAGTGCTTTGTAGTTCTCGTTGAGCTGGACATCGTTGCTGGCCACACTTACTAGAGCTAGTGATGAAAGAAGAAGGGCTTGAATTTTGTGGCATAAAATTAAGCATATCAATTAGCCACACCTCCATAGCCTTGGTCTATCATTCTGAAATGGAGTAGTATCAGCCAAAGGCTGCTTTACACCTGAAATTATCTTATTTTAGTTTTAATAAAAGGGCGTCTACCGCATTCAAGCCAACACAGTCCATTTTGATGTGTCATTCAAGATTTGCATCCATGTTTAGACTTTCACATCATACAATGCGTACTCAAGACTGGATAAACCTCGAACTATTATTGATCTTTTGTGCACGTCATCCACTTTGTATTCAAGTGAAATTCGGTGTCCATCAGGTTGAAGAATTACTTTGAAATTCTGTAAAGTTGTGAAATTGGACGGCAACTGTGCCGACACAACAACAGCAACAGTGTCAAAATAGAGCACATTTATTGGTGCTGGCTTTATCAAAAAGAATTGCAGCAGGTGCAGGCTTTCATAACACTTATGGGTTATGCCTCAAAAAATGCGGGCACTTACACACTATGTATGTAGTGCTTCGACACGGTGAAAATAGATCAATCATCCTTCTTCTTATCCCAAAAACCTCAGTCTTTTGATTCTTACCACGCTTGTATTTGCTTGATTACTATCGGACTCGCTTTACCTCAATTGAGAGCTAGGGAGGTTGCAACTGTGATCCCTATCTATTCCAACTTCCAAATTATCCTCAGCTTCATACATGATGGGCTAAAAGATTTTTCTGGTTGAGCGGAAGCTGGAATTGGCATAGTTCTGATATGTCCTTGCAAAGATGTATAGAGCTACATTGGCAGCTCTGATGCAAAGACAGTGCGTTAAAGCATGTACGGACCGTGGAAGAACCAGATCCTGTTGGTCTGGAGTCTCGGGGTGTGTTGATATGAAGATAGAAAGATTGTGTTAAAATATCATTGCAAATGATTTGATAAATGTGATACCATTCTATGGAATATATTTAATAAGAGAAAAACAGATAGTTGAGTCTTTCACTTCCGCCAATTTCGCACCGTGAGAAATGAGTGGAATAACAAGACTATTTGAGACCTCACTACTCCTGCCGCAGGTTAAGTCTAGACTCAGGAATTGACATTGCAAAGTATGAAGTGCCACGAGCATCTCTTTTCGTTCCGCTCGGATCGAAAATCAGACAATGTGGTGTAGGATTTCAAGGAGGGACCTTCGAAACGATAGCTGGGCTGTAAATGGGGAAATTGAAAGCAAACAAGACGAGGTTATACCAAGTTTAGAGTGCATCGAAAGGCTAAAAACATGGGGAAGTGAATCAAGTGATACCGCAAACGAGGCTAATGTAGTCTTATTATTGGATGAGTGGATGGATCAGTCCATACTATTAGTCGCTTTGATATTGTATTTTATATTTGCTTTTTATTTGCATATTAATGGCATGAAGGAATGGATGGATGGGATGAATGGACCAAAATTCTACCTGTGCCCGGATTTTCTTTCTTCCGCCAAATTCTCGAACAATGTGGGGTTTCCGCAACCTTGAAGCGTGAATGGAGTGATGGTCATCAAAAATAGTCTGGAGCGCGGGGTTGAAACTGGAAACTCTATTCTTCCACCAATAAAATCTCTGGATCCTTGAATATTAAACACGAAAGAGGAAAATAACCAGAAATCATCGTGGACTTATGACTTCCGTCAAATTGCCCCACTCTTGGCCCAATTGTTCATACTCCCTCGACTACTTTTCAAACAGTTTGAATGGCTCAATTAATTATATATATATGTGTCTGCTTCCTTCCCTGATTGTAAATATCTCTTCTCAATTTTCTCTTCTCTTCCATCACTCACCCCTCATACTTTTCCATCCATCCCTTTTCTTCACTTACCCTCATCCATCACATCAATCATCATGGCTGAAATCACCATCACAGGTTGGGATACTCGAGATGTTCGATTCCCCACTTCTCTCGACAAGACTGGATCTGATGCTATGAACGCCGCTGGAGATTACAGTTCTGCATACTGTATTCTCAAGACTGATTCTGAATTCTCAGGTCACGGCATGGTAAGACCATTCTTCTTTCCTGTCAATTCCCCTCTTTATATACTCTGCTAACGATTTCTCCCCTCGCAGACTTTCACAATCGGTCGTGGAAACGATATCGTATGTGCTGCAATCAACCATGTAGCCGATCGTCTCAAGGGACGTACCCTTTCCTCCCTCGTCTCGAATTGGGGTCAGACCTGGAGATATCTCGTTTCCGATTCACAACTCAGATGGATTGGTCCGGAAAAGGGTGTTATTCATCTTGCGCTTGGAGCCGTCGTCAATGCTATCTGGGATTTATGGGCAAAGACACTCAACAAGCCCGTGTGGAGAATCGTGGCAGATATGAGCCCAGAGGAGTTCGTCAGCTGTATCGATTTCCGTTATATTACAGATGCCATTACACCTGAAGAAGCTATTGCTATGCTCAAGGCCGAAGAGGGAGGAAAGGCCAAGAGAATTGAAGATGCTTTGAACAACAAAGCTGTTCCGGCTTATACTACAAGTGCCGGATGGTTGGGTTATGGTAAAGACAAGATGAAGGGGCTCTTGGAGGAAACTTTGGCAAAGGGATATAGACATTTCAAGCTCAAGGTCGGAACATCCGTTGAGGCTGATCGTGAACGTTTATCAATTGCCAGAGAAGTCATTGGATATGACAAGGGCAATATTCTTATGGTTGACGCAAACCAGGTAGGTTACCTCGTGGTAGTGTCAATAAGTTCAAGAACTAACATTCTTATAGGTCTGGTCTGTTCCTGAAGCTATTGAATACATGCAACAACTCAAAGAATTTAAGCCATGGTTTATCGAGGAGCCCACTTCTCCCGATGATATCCTCGGCCACAAAGCTATTCGTGAAGCTCTGAAACCATATGGAATCGGTGTTGCAACCGGTGAGATGTGTCAAAACAGAGTTATCTTCAAACAACTTCTAGCCAGTGGAGCCATTGATGTCTGCCAGATTGATGCTTGTCGTATGGGAGGTGTCAACGAGGTCTTGGCTGTTTTGCTTATGGCAAAGAAATTCGGTGTCCCAATTGTTCCACACAGTGGCGGTGTTGGGCTTCCAGAGTACACTCAACATTTAAGTACTATTGACTATGTTGTAGTCAGTGGAAAGTTGAGCGTTTTGGAATACGTCGACCATCTTCATGAGCACTTCGAGAACCCATCCGTCATCAAGGGTGGTTACTACCAGACTCCATTGGAGCCAGGATATAGTGTTGAGATGAAGGCAGCAAGTATGGATCGATATGAGTTCCCAGGAAAGGATGGAGTCAGTTGGTGGAAGAGTGAAGAGGCTAAGCCTATCTTGGAGGGTATCAAGATATAATTTATGTTGTCGGTGGAGTTGTGAGGGGTGTCGATGATGTTAATGTTGAGTCATCGGCAGCAGGGCAACGATGGCATCCTGTATGATTATGTTTCATCCCAGTGGGGTCGAGGGTTTTCATGTTGGGCCCTCTTCCGCAGGGCAACGATGGCATCCTGTATAACATTTGTTATCCTAAAACTGTAGTACCATTATTTATATACCTATTTATTTATATGTTGATTTACTTACAGCTCAGTCATTGGTGACCGATGAAAGTCCTATAACTCGATCCATTAACCACGATAGAGGTACATGTTAATTTTGCCTGAAGCGAGGACTATGGGCGCCATCCACCGATCATCTATTTCAAAGAATTTATCTAGTAAATTTCACATAGCACAAATCCATAATATTACTTGAGCTACTGATAAATAATCATTAAAACTGCTGTAATTAATTGAATCCGAGGTCGTTGTGATTAATTGAAACTGGTGTTAATTCGATGGCGGAAGGCGAGAGAGCAAAGCCTTTATCAGACGATACCGGAGGAGGTGTCTAGAGCGTCCTTCCCTTAGCCAGCTATTCATCCATGCTTTGCCTACGAACTACTAGGTACATATATAGAGAAAGAAAGAAAGAAAGAAAGTTTCAACCTCTTGTATGGTGTAATACCAAGGCGTCGTCTAAGCAATTAGTTCATCCCATGGTCAAAACTCCAATTTACCCTATTCATGCTAATAAACCTTTTTACGGATTGGAAACATCAAACTCCGAGCGAAGGTCTCCCTCCCCCCTCTCTCATTCAACATCACGTGTGCTTTGTGTTTTTTTCTCGTTTCAGGATTCGCGCATTGGCCTAAAACAAAACATTTATCGAAACGTATTCAAAGTTAAATTCACCAGTTCATCAATATATAAATCCAAATCCCATCCCATGTGGGAGGTAATGTTTATATTTTAGTCTCCTTCCATTTTTGCTCGATAGGTTCACTTGTGGAAGTCTGAATATCGCTTGAGGGTCCTCATCTATTTCCCGCTCTTCGAACTACCTCAAATCAAAGATCATGGCACCAAAACAACCCCAAAAACCATCACCAACCTCCTCCAAAACATCGAATACTAAAACTATAAATGATGAACAATTACAATCATTTACTCAAGAGAACTTTGAAAAGGAACTTAAAGCTTTAGCTTCAAAAGCTCAAGAAGAGACTACAACCAGGTTTCTCATATCTCAACTTTGGATCTTGGCTAAATCAGCTACCCTTCTTTCACTCGCTGCCATATATTCAAATGTTTCTCAACTCGCACTTTCTCCAGTTTATGGATCATATCCAGCTGGAAAATGGCATTCGAAAGGAGTCATGACAGCTTGCTTCTTGGGCTGGTCATCAAATCTATTCATTAGACGTTATCTTCCAATCAGGAAACCAGCCCAACTTCTTCCCATTATCGCGGCCTATATCCCAGCGGTCCAGTATTTACTCTTCAATTTAAGCGGTCTCATGAGAGCTAACTTTGGACCTCCTATTACCGAAGGTCTCACATTTCTCCCTTTACTCATCCTTTCCGCCTCGTGTACGGCCACTACATTGGACGATTTGGAACTCACATCTGGTCGATGGCCTTGGATTTCCGATGCAGCACCAGGTATGATATCATATGCTTTCTTCAAAACTGTTGAATATGTATCTGCAAATCAAATTTCCATATATATAGGCCAATCCTTCATCTTCACACGTCTTGGAATGGAAATTGTCCTCCAAGCTTTATATGCCGTCTTCGCCCCTTCGAAACTCCTTCTTTGGATATTCCCAGCGGTAATTCATACCGCGTTATTTAACGTACATGTTCCCACGCCATATGCTCTAAATAGACTTAATACTACCATGAGTTCTCATGGCTGGTCGATCCTTGATCGAAAAGAATCTTTAACCGGATATATTTCTGTTATTGAAACTTCGACGATAAATGGTGGATTCCGTGCTATGCGCTGTGATCATAGTCTGTTAGGAGGAGAATGGTTGGTTGATGGGAAGAAAGCTAAAGGGATCCCTGAACCTATTTATGGAATCTTTGTAATGCTAGAGGCAGTACGTCTGGTTGAAGTGGAGAACCCGATCAAGGACGAGGATGCTAGTGCATTGGTCATGTGAGTTTCCCAAGATCTTTTCAAATCTTCTTCTTACTGATATGAAATAGTGGTCTCGGTGTTGGTACCACACCGGCTGCTCTGGTATCTCATGGAATCCATACTACTTTGGTAGAGATTGATCCTGTTGTGGTAGATTTTGCTCGTGAATATTTCTCTCTTCCTGAGCCTCAAGAAACTATCATTGATGATGCGGTATCTGTCGCATCAAATTTCGCTGCTCAAGGGAAGAAGTTCAATTATATCGTTCACGATGTATTTACAGGTGGAGCTGAACCTGTTGAACTATTTACATATGAGTTCCTGAAGGATCTTTATGATATCCTAGAACCGGGCGGTGTTATTGCTATTGTATGTTTTCTTGTTTTACGCAACTTTCTTAATTCCCGTACTAATAATCCCCTAGAATTACGCTGGAGACTTCGTTCTCCCTCCTTTCCTAATCATCCATCGCACAATCCGCTCATTATTCCCCACCTGCCGCATCTACCGCGAAGCCGAAGCTCCAACAGATGAATACATTGCAGCAACAGGACAAGATTTCACAAATATGGTAATCTTCTGCACCAAACCTCTTTCCGAAACACATGAAATCAAAGACTTTGAATCTTCTGTAAAACCATCAATCACATTCCGTGAACCAGTAGAGAAAGATTTCTTAGAATGTAACTCGAGAAGAGAATACCTATTACCCAAGTGGGAAATAAGTGAGGATGAATTGAGAAGAGGACAAGAGAAGGGAGAGGAAGAATTCTCGGGAGTTTTGAGGAGGAATGAGACAGGAAGGTTAATGGAGTGGCAGGTTAAGAGTGCGGTGGGTCATTGGGGAGTTATGAGGGAGGTTTTGCCGGGTGGTGCTTGGATTGATTGGTAACTTGGCCTTTTGATGGATAAAGTATTGGAGACGGAAGGAAGGGGGTTTTATATTGAGTATTAAGGATTGGGTATTGTGTATTGTGTATGTGTATTAGATATAATGGAGATGGTGAAAGGGAATTCATAAATGGAAGGAATCTGATATTTTGAATGCTATGTCTAAAATTTAGTAATGAAATATATGTATATGTATAACAGAAATTACACTATTATATATCTTATGACTCTTAGTATCCTTCACTCCTGCATTAGTGAGGAAGAGGAATATAATCAGGTCTAATAGGATTTGGACTTGAGCTGATCATGAGAGTATGTACGATAGCACGCCTTAGAAAAAATAAACTACTATCCCATTTGTAGTTTATCATCAGGAAACACATGCCTAAAGTGAAATGTGATACAATTTCTAGTCGCATAAGGTACCCAAATAGTAAAATCGGGGTGGTTCTCTAAAGTGTTATTGGTGAGATTAGATGGCTAATTGCAATACGTCTACCGAGCTTCGTTAGGCAGTAATCACTATATACTCATGATCCGCCACCTTCCTGTTGAGGAATTTCTTTAGGTTCTTGCGGGGAAACATCCTAGGTGTATGTGTACAAGTGTATGTGAATGTACCTTCAAGGATAGATAAATCCCATGCATCAATGTATCCGGAATATTTACACTGCGAACACGTTCATTAACCTTTAATAAATACCTCGTGCGAAGGGAAAGTATAATAAATCGGTGGGAAAATCTTGAAATGATGCCGTTCAGTCGGTCTAATAACAATCATTATTTCCTCCTCTACGTACGTAGCTTTCGGAGTCTTTTATTGCGGAGTGTATTTTCTATCCGCTAGAGTTATGTATGTCGGTATTTAGTCGAGTCTAGTTTCTACTTTCTTCCTTTCTTTCTTTCTTCATGGCTTTGATTTGCTTGATAACGGCTATATAACGGCTTATTGTAATTGATGAGTATGTACTACTAGCCTACTAGGTAAGTACCGGAAATAATAACTGGTGAAATGAAAATTATTCGGCCTCTTGTTTACCGATTTTGTGTTTCTTTTGGTGGTGGTTGGTTTTTTGCGGGTTGAGTGATGGATGAGTGATGAGTCAGTCATTGGATGCAGAGACGGAGCATAAGTCTTTTCCGGAAAGATTGTGGTTGATCTTGGGTATAAGCTTAGGGCTACTGGATTGTCTTGGTGTGAGGGGTGCATATGTATGGGATGAATTTAATATACTCCGTACGTAGTTAGAAGTTAGTCTGAACTCGGGTGCGGGTTGATTAGTTATTTAAAAGTTTGTCATGATAATGTCCTAGTGTTGGGAAATATATTAAACGAGAAACATATCTATCTACTCATGGTCAATAGATAGATAGCAAGAAATACGCAATAATCGATATCTGTAATTAAAACGCAACGCAACACAACGGGACGGGACGGGGACTGCCGCATTATTTTACGGTAGTTCTAAGAGATAGGCATTAAGCAACCGAAACTCTACTAGATTGAATCAGCTACCTTTCTAGCCAATTTTCCCTCACAAACGGAGTCTACATCCATATCTGTTTCCTTTTGCAGAACACATGTCCACATCCGACTTCTCGCCCCATCCTAGACAGCCCCTCTTCTCTTCATCTGCAGCCAAGAATCACCGCACAAGAACTAAGCCCCAGCATAAGCTCACCCCGCAATTTTTGGAATGGGCTTGGTCACTCGTCTATCCATGCATTTTGATGGCTTCGGACCTGCGTATTGGACCTGCAGGTGATTGATCAGATGGCACCTGCCCCGTTGGATCAATCCCTTCCTTCTTTAAACTCAACATTGCTATTATGACACACTGACACTATGATAAGCATTAACGAACTTAACATGCAGGAAAACAACCTCGGTCTCCTCACACATGGGACAAAACAAGCTACCGGTCTGTCGGAGCAATCACAAATATGCTACTATGCAATTGTTTAAACTTCAATACAAGGGCTTGGCTGCAGCTCCGAGAAAATTAGGAAGGAAGAAATATAGCTAGATCAGCTTCTGAATGGGGTCTTGGGGTCGGTTATGTTATGATCCTAGTCTGGAGATACTGTATCCAAATGCGTGAGTGCGTTTGTAGTTCTACGTTACGTGGCCCTTTGTTGCTTCAGTGGTTATGGGAATCACCTCGGGAGGTCAATTCAAACGGGAGGGGACATGCAGAAGTTACGTGATGGAATGGGAGATAGAGTTTGTTGTTGCTTATTGGGTTTTGTGGTATAAATACTCATTCCCGTCCTCGAGTTCTTAGTTCTTTAAGCTTGAGTGCCATCTTCAAAGTGCTCTCTTCGTTCATATCATCTCATCTCATCCCATCTCATTCCTCCTCTCCTCCTCCTCAACCTCACCTCATCAACTCCTCAGTCAGGAAAACCAAACTACATCCTCAAAATGAAGTTCTCCATCCCCATCCTCCTTTCCCTCTCCTCGATCGTCCTAGCTCTTCCTCTCGCAGAGACAGAAGCACGATCAGAAGCAGTAGCCGACAAAGCCACAACCGATCACCTCGCATCAACCGCGCACTTCTTCGAAGAATCAGCCGTAGTAGCTGCAGCCGCCGCCTCAACTACACCCACTGTCGTAACAACAGAAAATGGTCTTACAACCGATGCTTGTAAACCGGTTATTGTGATTTTCGCAAGGGGTACTAATGAAGGTATGATAGTCTGAGAATTTCCTAATTTTCTCATCTCCTATGCTATGATCTTCACCTGCTAACTATATATTAGTGGGAAATGTCGGTCAGGATGTTGGACCATACGTCTTTACTGATTTGAGAGCTGCACTTACTACTGCAAAAGTAACAGTTCAAGGAGTTGATTACGCCGCTAATGTCCTCGGGTACGTTTTTTCCATCCCATCCCAAACCATTCAAGCAAAGCAAAGCTAACCCCCGCCCAGCTACCTCGAAGGCGGCGATCCAACCGGCTCAACCACCATGGCCAACCTAACCAACACCGCCGCGGCGAAATGTCCCTCTGCAAAACTCGTCTTATCCGGCTACTCCCAAGGAGCCCAACTCCTCCACAACGCAGCCAGCACACTCTCTGCAGCTGTCACCGCCAGAATTGCCGCCGTAGTCATGTTCGGTGATCCAGATAATGGAAAGGCGGTTGGTACTGTGCCCACTAGTAAAGTGTTGAGTATTTGTCATGATCAGGATATTGTCTGTACGGGGTCTGGATGGTTTACTACACGTGAGTTTTTTCTTCTTCTCGATCGTGCTGATTTGAGGGTTGTGTATTTGTTTATGCCTCTGAGAATTTATTTACTGACTGGTGTCTATATGTAGATTTGACATATTCCACCAATGCCCAGGCGGCGAGTGACTTTATTGTTAGTGCTGTTGGTGCAGTTTAGAGGATTCCGTTGTTGGATTGAGGGGGGATTGATAGGAATGATGATTTGATGATGATATCGATACCGAATGAATTAAGGTCGTCTTGTTTTTGAGAATAGACAGACGGACAGAACGAACTTTTTGTATATAGTAAAGTAAAGTAAAGTAAACTCATACAATTAAAATTTCAAAGATTGATATGATATGATGGTATAAGTTCATTTATTTATTTGCAAAAAATAAGAAATAACTGTGTTGAATTGCATTGAATTGGCTTTGAAGATGTAGATCTAAATGTAAATGTAAGTGTGAAAATTATAAGGTTATATTATAATTATGGTGACTTAACTTTTCCGTTGCAAGACTTAACCTATCTAATCTAACCTTAGATATGGAAATACTGAACACCAGAAGAAGCTGGAAGAGGGGGAGAAAAACTTCTACTTGAATCTTAATCACTGAGTTTCCCTGAAATAATTTTGTAAATAACATTGCGATGCCATATTGACACTGACACGGACATGGACATGGACAATGAATTAATTACCCTACCATCCAGCCATCTATTTTCCTAGATTATCGTCTAGTCTATACCCAGAAACCATAATTGTAATTGTTGTTACTCGAGTACATAAGTTGCACCAAAGAAACATTTCGCCCCTCGCTTGCTTCATGACGCAAGCGAGTCCTTGTCTTCCCATGTTTCTCTCTTCGAAAACGTCACTTTCGTAACATTCGTCTTCACAATTCCCGTTTCGCTTCCCGCATCCTCTACCTCTTCTCCAATATCCCCACTTCTCTCCCCTCCCGTCGCTTGAATCTCAACTTTATGTTCCGCAAACCTTCCATCTAGCTCTAAATCATTATCATTATCTCCATCGTCCAATGATTCCATGCCGTATCGTGAACGCTTCTTCTTTGGTGATCGGTGTCCGATGGTTTCGAGATCATATGGATGTCTGCTGCGGTATCTGGAGTTTGCTGCAGGGGATGATGACTCGCCTATCCACCGAGGGACGACATGTTTTAAGAATTGGCGCGTGATAGGGAAGGAACCGCAGATTATTACCAGGTTGGCTTCTACGATACTGTTGGGGTGAGATTAGGATTAGTATGTTCGCAAGGTTGATTTTGATTTTGGGTTGATGAACTGGAGAAAGATACTTACGTCCATATGCATGGAACGGAAACTTCCCATGTTTCATCGTTATCTACAAGGAGAGGTAATATGACCTTTAAACGAATTATACTCGTTACACATGTCCTGCATCATCAAACATCAGCACTACCTCTCATATTAGAAATCAGTTCAAGTGAAGAAACCATCCACCTACATTGAACCAACCATAAAGATAAAAATCAACCCCGCCTTCTGTATCTTGGGCATCTGCAAATCCACAATCATTGGAATGGGTAAGGCGAGAAGTGCAATATCGGTAGTTATATTCACGGCCGCGCCAGCAGTATATATCGCTGCGCGATTAATACATTCTCCATCTTTAATGCGAATATCCCAATTTCTTGCCACAGGCCTGCATGGGAAAATAAGTGCGAAGATGAAGGCGATGCTATAGGCGAATACAATAAACATGAGGAAGTAAACGGCTGTGCGAAACCATCGTACGGGTGATAATCGGTTGTAAAAGAGGAGGAGGGAAATTTTGGATAGGCCGAGACAAGCTACGTATATTACAAAGGCGCTCATAATAATCTATATCAAAGTTGTCAGATGGATTGGAGAGTGGTGAGTAGTGATGAGAACTTACTTTGGTGTATAAATTAAATACTTCTACTGGCATTTCGTATATATGTACTCCAATAGCTTTGTTCAGCCACATGACTATATCCTATTAGCTTTATTTCTCACAACAGGTTCTCAACTTACAAACGAGAAGAGCCTGCACACTTACCCCGGCAAGCTATTCCATCAATCAATACAACGCGATCCCAAGTAACTCAAGCCAAGTAAGTGACTTACCCAAGCCAAAATCAAACAAACTACATTCACCAAAGACGTTAGCAAATCCCATCCATACATGTTTCCAGCGAAAGATGACCTACCATCCTCAATAGCAAAGTTCCTCGCAACAACCACCTTGGTATAAACCCTCATACACAAAAACGAAAAACTCAACACCATGCCCACGCCAAAAACCCAATAGCCCGATAGATCCCCCTTCCTCGCCGGATTGGCAAAATCCACAACATATCCCGCCGGAGCAGACGCCGCGGCCACCAGCGATGGCATTATCAATACGCTGAGGAAGATATCGAGAATGGAGCAAGAAGCATCAGTAAATCAAAACACGGAACAACAGAACGTCATGGCAGCTCTTGGGACGGGATCATCCATTATTATAAAAGCACATGAAAGTATGCTTGTATGGATGGTATTTGACCATTGGGATTCGAAAATAGAGATACGCAGCAGGCATCTTTCTACCCACAGCACGGATTAAGGGATGAGGAAAAGTATAAAAATTTTGTTAAAATTTATGGGGTTTGGGCCATCCATGTCGAGAAACATTTCGTAGGAGTCTACGGCATTAAAAATCACTTTTTTCTTTTCGCCCGATAATTTTGATTCCTGCATGCTGGTGTCGGGGACACGTAGTGATCTTATCTGATGCGCATGCCTGATACGGAGTCTAATTCTGAATGATGTGGACTATTACCAGTGATTTGCTAGGTGAACTTTATTCGCAGTCGTATATCGGAAAATACCCTTTAACTTATTAATCAGCAATATGCTAGAAGAATCTTCATTAATGTTCTTGAAGATGCAGATTTCAACTTCTTATTAGACTCACATTTGCAAACGTTTTTCCTTGGCGATTCCTAGTTGATAGCAGTACCATCCGGATCCCTCTTAAGATGGTATTATTTATCAGGACCTTCGAAGTCCTCAGCATGATTGACTTTGCATAAGAGCACGTCTACTTGCTTGCGATATTGAACACTCACGGGATGTATAGATCCGAGGAAGGAAATGATAAAACGTTTACTCATCATCTAGATGACGCTAGCAGCTAGAGCTCGAGATTACCGGTAATATTTCTCCGTGCCTGCAGCAGCGGGACTCGGGAGACAGCGGGAGTTGAGAAGCTAGATCTGCAGAAATCCCACATAAACTCCACCATTGGGTCTTATATACCAATCACAACGCCCAATGTCAAAAGAAGGTTTAACATCGGCCGTTCGACTAAATTTCCATGCTTGGTTGAAATTCTTCTGAAGCCGACGGAAAAGTTGTTCCGAGTGTCCGGAAACTAGGGGGTTGACGTTTTATAATAATATACGTACTGCAACGCAGCAGGCGCATCATCGGTGATTGGCAAATGATAGAGCTCTCGTATGCAGATCATGCTTAACTGTCGGGTTTTAATTTATTTACCTCAGATCGTCCTCGGTTGTTGAATTCCAATAATTCCCAAACTTTGCAAGCCTTCATGCAAGTAAGTTTCTTTCCTCGCTTCCTTCCTGCTATGTAATGTGTATAAAGAAGCTTCTTTTCTTCTTGCTTTTTCGGCCGTGGAATTTTCTATCTCTAGTTATTGAAGTTGAGACATGGAAAAGCCGGTCGCTATTTTGACTGTACTTGATATAGCAGCTTCATACAACGGCACTAAACATTGAACTGAAACTGGCACTGGCACTAACAGCACAAACGGTTTGTGTATCTGTATGAATCACCCGTTCGCTATCCATGCGAAAATCTAGTGCTAATCTAGATTAGCTTTATTCTTCAAGTACGCTGCTTGGCTAGTCTGAATGTCTAATTGTTTATACGGCTGAATTTTATCATGATGATTATCAACAAAGCAATTAGATCTTTATTGTATCGATCATCCAACCGCCAAATACGGCTAAAATTCACAAGCTATAGATGGATGCACCAATGCAAGCCATTAAGCCGCAACTATATCAATCTATTATCTGGAGTGGAAGCTATATAACTATGAGTACAATAATTATTGTCTGTACAGCTATTATGTGACCATGAAGGATCTATACGAGCTAGCGAGTTGCTTGGCCTCGAAGCTTTTATTCTTTTTCAGCTTTATCTCCCCATGAAATACGATCAGTAAGGATATAGATATTACGGGATGGAATTAGGTTCTTGGCACTATACTTTCAACATCTCCAAGCTAATACCAACGGTTATCAAAATGTCATCTATGTTTATCGAGCTGGTACATGCGGTTTAGGGTTCCGGTGCATAAGGATTGATGTGCATGTACTTGATAGTGGGCAGGTGCAGCTTATTTTGTGGATGGAGCTATTATTGACTTGGGCCTAATGCATCGACTATGTCATTCTGAGAACGATACTGTAGCAGTATTTCCTGGATCTGGTCTATGACGATAGATAACTATGTATTACTGCTACTATAGTTCCTGCAACGACAGTTAAAGTTGCAGGTCCTGCCCTAGGTGAAATCCATTCTACTTAGTTTGCGAGCGAAAGAGAAATCAGTAATTACTGGAGTCATACGTGTATCTCAAGATCACTCCACTCCACCTCACATCCAAACAAACAAACAAACAAACAAACAAACAAACAAACAAAAACAAGATCGAAATTTATTCTCAAATCATTCCTGCAAATTACACGTCATTAACGCCCACAATGGGGCAATAGCTAGCCAGCCTTTTCAAACACTTTCAAACATCGAAAGATAGTTTCAAAAATCTTTGAGATATCACCCCACTGGATCTGGTGACTTTAAATTTCTTGGATGCTGGAAATGCATCTCCTCTATCTCATCTATCTCATCACATCTTACGATTGAGTTTAACCAAGTAGGTGGGTATGCTACATCTACAGTGTGCAAAGTGTGTCCATTGATATCACCCCACTAGATTTGGTGACTTTCATGGATCCTGAAAATGCATCTCATCTATCTCCTCACATCTCATCTTACGATTAAGTTTAACCAAGTAGACGGGTATGCTAGTGTACTACATGTACAGGACAAAGTGTGTCCAATGTACGCTCATGGCCAATCCTTTAGATAGATAACCTAGGTTAACAATCTGATTTACCTTTTTTCTCTTTTTTCTCTCTTTTCTTTTATTTCCCCTCCCAAAATCTAACACAAGTAAACTCCTACAAAGATCTAAAATAAACACCAAAAAGTTTTAATTTAATTTAAATTAAATTTAAATTTATATGTTTAAAATCATATCTATGACCGAAGAATCTGAGTCGGAGTCGGAGTCGGAGTCCAAATTGCTTTTCTGTACAAATATATAGGTATGCTTGCAATTGTTAATTATGTCGCGTGATCGGGCACGGCGTTGGTTATATACCTATGCGTGCTTGAGTATGGTATGGTGTCGGGGAGATGGTTGAGCCGATTCGTGAGGGGAGGGAGGAGGGGGGTTAGTATGTGGTGTGGTGTGGTTTTAATGAAGTTGTTATTGTTGTTGTTTTGTTTTGTATTGATTGTGTTGAAATTGATTGGATCCTCTAGAATAGAGTTTAATCTTTAAAAAAAAAGACTTTATTATTAAATTATAATCGGGGTATTAATTATTATATATTAATTATTTAATTCTTAAACAAAGAATATATTTTTAAAAACAAATTATTTTTTAATTAAATAAATGATTATTATATATTCAATAATGATAATATAAATAATTATTTTTATAAAATGATATTTAAGATGTTTATTTAAAATAGATATATATTAAAAAAAAGGAAAAAATTTAAATTATTTTTATTTTTATAATTAAGTTTATAAATATTATAAAAAGATAAAGTGTTTATATAAAGATTCAATAAGATTAAAATATTTATAAGACTTGTATTAAAAAATGATAATTTCTTAGCGAATAGATAGTATAGGTCGGCTAGATTATTAATATAAGTTGAAGCTAGTCTTCTCTCTATGTATAATATCATGATAGTGAATATCCATATCTATATCCATATTCATATTCATATCTCTACATCATGCAAGAACTATATAATGAATGCTTGAGCAGTGCAACGAATTCATTCTTTGGCGGAAACAAGTAATATTGTAAGGGATGAGTGGATGAATGTAGGTGGAATAGAGATATCAATGCGAAGGTTTTGATGTGAATTATACATGATTCGAAATGTTTTGAATGAATGGAGGAATATTAAAAGCTCTTTTAGAATTCGTCTGTAATTGGAGAGGAACTAGCTATTGTGCAATGAGATATCCATACTTACTGACTCCCTTTTAGCTTCCAGGTGTATATAACTCTATCGCCATGGGTTACTTTCAGAACCACATCACATTCTCCGAGCTGCAACTAATTATGCAACGAAGGAATCCTCGTCCATCTATAAATATTGACGAAATTCGCCACTTTTCCTCGTTCTCCTACTTATCACCAGCCTGATTTTGATATGAATTTCTTTGGATCCGGAAGAAGTCCCAGTCGAATTGGTATTTGTATGCTGGTTTTTGGCAAGGTCGGAATGACTCGGATAATGAGACTGATACTTGCCTTCAGTCTATCAATCAACTGCTGATTTATGCCCTTTTCAAGACCTTGAGTGGCTCAAAACTAAGCTCTAGGTCAGACTCTGAGTCCCAAGTTAATGGTATCTGTCATTGATATAGTGCTTCAATTATGGTACTGTAGCTCTAAGTGTGTATAAAGTATTTAGTAGTTATATATTAGCTATTGATATTTGCTCGACTGCGACAAGATTCTGTTAAGAATTAAAGTCCAATTTTTGCTAGACCGCCGGTCAAAGAACAACAGACTTAATACCTCACAATCAAGCATTTAATTGATGGCCGATATCTGGCATAAGGCTGTGAATGTAATATGAAGCTCAGTTAAGATCTATTAATATGTAGCTTTGCCATAATGTTCATGGCGCACGGATCCACAACCCGGGCTTGACTTGATTCTCTGAGCTGCACGAAATTGTTTGGGTCGGTGTAAGCAAACACCATGTTCGACTTGAATTGTGTACCGATCTTACAATGTGTGACTGAGTGAAAATAGTACAGCCCCTACGGTTACTCAGTATCCTAAATTCGTTGCGTTAGAGCCATACATAGAGTCGTACCGTGCTGTACACAGCCCGAAGGCATTGCGAAGCCATTGCGTTTCTTCCTGTCGGATAGCTAGAGACATTCGCCGCAGTATGGTTTACAATATCAGAGTCATTGATGTGATGTGTGATGTGTGATGTGCGATGTGCGATCTGTGATCTGTGATGTGTGATGCGTGATGTGTGATGTGTGATGTGTGATGTGTGATTGATGGATGACAGTTCAATAAGACAAATTGACTTTTTCCCCAGCTTCGGTATTGTAACCAACTTTCCGATAAATGATAAATGTTACCGACTAGGTTAGTCCCTACCTACGTGGGTAGACCCATCTTTTTCCCGGGCGCTTAAAAAGACAATGCATGATAATAAAACAATCATCCAATCAGAGGCCTTATTAAGGATGACAGGACACAGATCGGTATCTTCTCAACCAACCACAACATTTATCACCCATCACATCCGGACTGGACGAAAATGTCACTGCAACCTTCAACGAGGGATATTTCCTAATGCAGATCTGCACTGACTAAATCTGATGATAATCCCATTAATCCTCGATCATCTAGCCTCCTATTGGTCAATCTGTCTTCCAAGCGCCATCAAAATATTCATCAACCAAACAAAAGTTCCATCACTTTTCACTCTCCAGCCAATACCATTGCCAGATGGCCAAATCCTCTTCCCATCGGTCCTCGACACATCATGCATTTCACGAATCATAAATACCTGCTAGGTAATTTCAGTCCCGTACCGCTATATACATCAATTCACACCCCCTTGAAGTGTGAAGAGCTGGAACACTTCATGTCACTTTTATATGATCTGAAAATAATAAGCGTTTCGATGGAAGGTTACACACTGCGGTCTGTTTGAAAGGTTGAGGCTATAAAAGTGGTCAACCGTATCATCTATATACACAAGATGGTTCAAAGTGAATCAGGCTGCGCCTATATATTGTCTATATTATCGATATCATCTCCCATTCGTTTGATCTGCTCAGCGTTCCCTTCGCCATTGTTATCTCTTCTCTTCATCTACTCGACTTTCGCTCTCTTACCTATCAAGGTGCTTGCGAAACCAATCTCAGCGACACAAGTTCCTCGAAGTAACCCCTTGGGAATAGATTGGTCACCAGCGCCACCACCAGAAAACGGTCCACCATTTTCAGCTGCAGCTTCACGAAATAAAGAACTTTTGCCAGCTCAAATTGGTGGCATTGTTGGAGCATATTTATTTTCCCTTTGCGTCGTCGGAATTCTCATCATTACTCTCGGAAGAAGACTACGAAGACAGCTTGAATTGGATGCTAGGGCTTTGGAGGTAGAATTGGTAGACGCAGCATATGGTGGCATTAACACTGGGTCGTCAGGTCCAACACCACTTACTCCAGCAAATCTTCGAAACTTTTCTTGGCCATCTCCTGATAAGAAGTACTTTGCACCAGGAATAAATCCTGACCCAAGTGCTTTTGTTTTTCCTCCCATACACACATCATACGAGACCTCTTACGTTTACCCTACGCAGAGACAACACAGTATACACCAGAGTGTATATTCACACCAAAGTAACCTGAGTATTGATAATAAGGTTGTTGAAGCTGATCGAGAAATGATGAATCGAAATCTTGAGGATTTATATGCTCATGTTATGGAGCAGGAGGAGGCAAAGGCTGCAGGAGTGGATGTAAGAAGTATGCCTCCTCCTAAAGTACCAGGCGAAGTATCTGCGACAGCACTACAAAAACCGCAATCAAAGAAGTTCGGCCAACATAAACCATCAGAAATCAATACCAATGACAACATATCAACCAAAACCCACTCTCGAGCATCCTCCATAATTTCAGCTCTTACTTCTCCTAGATCAGCTCCGAAATCTCCCAAATCCCCACGAAGAAAAGGAATCCGGGGTTTACGAATTTCATCTCCAATGGCTACACCACACTCAACCACTTTCTCACATGCTGCATCGGATGAAGAGCCTTTAACACCACGAGAATATGTGCATCGAGCCCCACCACCAATTCCAAAAAATCAACTTCCCTATGGCTCCACATCAGCCAATGGTGAATCACCTACTCGCAGTATAGCAGAGACTCTCGAAACAATATCACCTGTATCTCCTCAACGAAGTCTCCCTTCACTCAATACTCGTAATCTCCAAATCTCACTCAAATCCGAAATGAATACCGCCTCTCCTCAATCTGCAACAAGCGACCGCACTAGAACCATGTTTTCCAGACCTCTCCGATCTACCTCTTCAAAACTATCTCTCCCTAATAACCCAAAAATCTCAAACAGTTCCTCCACGTCTCCGGATTCTCCATCATCATCCACAGTCATTGGCTCCACCTCAACCAACAACACTCAAACTACCTCGGCCGTCAACCCAACCCGTTCCCTTCCCTTCCGAGAACAATTTCAACAAAACATGCTCTCCCCAACTCTCCCTACTAAAATGACTGTTCTCGAACGTGTCCCTAGGGATAATGGACAAAAGACTGGAGGTCTTAAAACACCTTTCAGTGGTGGCACAGTACCATATAGTCCTTATCAACCGTTTACACCCATGATGCCAATTACACCGCGCTTGGTCACGAAAGAAGATAGAAAGAAGATGAAGAAAGCTATGCCTAGGACACCGGTGGTGGAGTTAATAAAGAGTGAAGAGGAGATTTGGGATAGTGGGTATTGATGTGTTTTGCAGCCGGGAGGAAGGAAGGAGTTTGGGATATAGGATGGAATGGAATGGAATGACAATGTAAATTTGTCCAACCTTCAGTACACGAGGAGATGATATTTATGAAATTGGGAGGGATCGGTATCATTTTGGGGATGATCATGCAATTGTTCTTGTGTTATATTTTTGTTGCTTTTTTTCGTATGATGAAATTGTTATATATACCAGCCATAGAGGTGGTGGTCAACGGGTTTCATTAGTACTCGTTGAATTTATGAGTACATAGGATAGAGAGAGCCTAGAGATGATAATTATTATCACGAGCATACCTACATTTCATAATACTATAAGACTTAGTATAGCTAGCGGTCTTTTTTTATATTTTTTTATATTTTTAGTTTTTTTTATATTTTTAGGATTTTAAATGAGATCTTAAATTATCTAATAAGATTAATCTTATAAATTTTTTTATTTTTTTGAGTTTTAAAATAATATTAAATCAAATAAAGTTTAATATTAATATATTAAAATAGAATTTTTAAAAGTTTTATAAATTAATAATTAAGATAATTTATATTCTTAAAAGTAATTATAATAATAATCTTTAAAAAAATTATAGTGTTTCTTAATATATATAAATTATTCAAATGAAATTTTTTAATTGATTTTATTTATTTATTTTTTATAAAATTTTTAATAGATGAAAATCGTCATTTTTGATATAAAAGAGTGGCTGGAATGAGAAGTAGGGGACTTATAATCTAGTAACCCGGTAGAAAGAGATATAATTTGTTAAAAGATTAGCGTTCTTTCAACTTTTGCGAGCCCTTATCATTTCTATACTTTTCGAGAGCACCTGATTTCCACTCATCCCAAGAAAAATGAACATGAGGATCAAAATCCAATGTTTGGAGCAGGGAGCTAAAGTTTTGGATGTAGGAAGAGATATCCCAGTTCGAGATCTCATTCCCACTCCCAATCAATCACACCGGTAATATTATAGTCTTCATCAACCATAATATGACTTCCTTGATCATCTATATGCTTCAGATAGAATTTCCTGTCCCCGGCAGATGAAAATGATTGCGGAAGGGAATTCGAAGAAGCCAATTCGTGGAGTGAAAGTTGGATGAGGTAAGTTTCTATTGGTCAGGGAGTATAAAGTACTCCGTCGGTAATCATGTAGAGGATTCGTGCGATGATTTGGTCGTAGTAATGAGCTGCGTCTTGAAAAGGCCCAAGCGTTTTGAGGCTTTCAATATTATCAGAGGAGTCGGACAGGAGTTCTGATGTAAGTGGACCAATGAAATAACCAGGCTCGGAGTCTTGAAGATGTAATGAGCCCATGGTCTTGAAAGGATGGCGATAAAGCTCGTTGTAAAAGAGGGCAGTTTGTTTCATGACCCTATTTCTCTGCTCGACTGTCGGTGCACACTTCGAAAAGGGCCGCCCGGGAACCTTCTCCATCAGAATATATGGAACGCCGACTGTATTATCCGAACTGGCACAGAAATCAAATACACGTGGAGCCGGCACTTGAGTACTTTGGAGGAAGGGATATGTAGCAACCTCGCTTTCGATAACGAGTTTCTGTACCGGCTTCAATGGCGTCGTTACATTTTGGCGCTTTATTCGTGCAATCCAGCGCACGCCATCACTGAATTGAAGTTTAAGATGGAGATTAACATTTCCCATCACAGTCAAAAGACTATTCAAATCCGTGGGAATGACCACACAAGAGAGGTTCCGTAAAAGCGATGCGCGCTTTGCTAAGGCATCTATCTTGATTGATTCGAGATAGAAGCTCTTTGATTTCCACAATTTGAGCATTCAAGATTGCAGAATCGTATAAATCATCCTTATAATATATTAACATTAAATGAATTGCAAGCTAGCCGGGATAAGTAACGGGCCTCTCGCGGGGGACATTTGTGGTTAGGTCCTTCTAGATGCTGCGAGTATAGGTGACGCTGGCAAAGTATACAATCATTATGAAGTCTTACAGAAGGTCTCTCACAGTTTGCTACATCACAAGTAAACGACATTGTGGAAAGAATAGGCTTAAAGAAAGGATTGTTTGTTAAGTATCAGCTGCTGTTCAAGAAGAATATATGACTGTAGGACCTGCTTAGTAAGCCACTGAAATTTTGCGACGAGCTTCTTGTGTTCAGTGTAGATAGCTTTTTTATCTCACTTCCAAACAAATTCCGGGAAACTCAATAGTTATGAACTAAAAAGGGATAACGAACTATAGAATTCTAGCTTTATATTTTATCTATTCATTTAAATATTGTGAGGAAGTTGGAATTGTAGGCCAAATACATAGGGGTTTTTAACTAGTCAAGTAAGTCTAGTACCCCACTTTTGGACTACCCCTAATATAAACCATTCTAAAAGTTACACTATTATAAACAATTATTACCTTTTCAATCTTTAATAATTCAATAATTATTGAATCAATTGATTTGAAATTTTGATATATTATTATTTATTGTCGATTTATCGATACTAAAACCTTGTTATATATATAACATGTTATAATTTATTTAGTATAAATTATAAAAAATAAGAAACTTGTTTAAGTAAGTCGCGATCCTGATAATTTGATTGGTCTAAATACCCCGGTAAATAAATCTAACAAAAAGCTTGACAAAAGCCTTATAACCTTAGATAAATTTGACTTAGAACTTTTTTCAACTCTATTGAAATCATTCAACTTATTCAATTCAATTTTATTCATTTAATTCATTTTATTCAATTCAGAATAATAATGGTGGTGGTAGTAATAATAATAATAATAATAATAATAATAATAATAATAATAATAATAATAATAATAATAATAATAATAATAATAATAATAATAATAATAATAATAATAATAATAATAATAATAATAATAATAATAATAATAATAATAATAATAATAATAATAATAATAATAATAATAATAATAATAATAATAATAATAATAATAATAATAATAATAATAATAATAATAATAATAATAATAATAATAATAATAATAATAATAGTATTAAATCATATTATAATTATTATTTTTAAATAAAATATTTTAATTTTCAATTATTAAAAACAAGCTGATATTCTGCCTGCACCCTGATATATATTCAATTTTTAAATTTTTATTAGACTTTCTCAAAAAGCCAGAGGTCCGGTGGGCGCAGGCCTCTGGTATTATTGTACATTTGAACTCCTCTGACTTATAGTTATAAAAAAGCTATTTTATAAATCATTTCAAAAATTGAATAAAAATTGAAGAAATTTGCTTTATTTGATTGTCCTCGACTGTAGCACCATGGCTCAATAATACTTTTATAATAGGTTTGTGTCTATCTCCTTTATTCATGGCGGATAGTAGTGGTGTGAAACCATCTGCATTTGCTGCACTAACATCAGCACCATGCTTCAATAGCGACTTGACTAGCTCCACATGTCCCATCCAAACAGCCTCCAGTAAGATTTTCGTGTTATTCTATAATTTTCTCTCGAAGCTAACATCGGTACCCATCCTCCAGCAGCCACTTTACCATTTTCCACACGTCCATATTTAGCATTCACCTACAAAAGTTCCTCAATGCTATTATTTATAAAATGAATATCAGCACCCTTCTCTAATAACAAGTTGGTTATATCTGTGTGTCCACTCCTAGCAGCTTTCCACAAGAGTATGCCTTTGTCATTGCTTGTACAATCAATATCAGCACCATTGTCCAATAACAATTCGATTATCTCTGTATGTCCACGCCTAACAGCTACCGGTAGGAGTGTATTGTTATAGTCGCTCGTATGGTTAATACCACTGACCTTCTGTAATAACGATCCGACTGTCTCTGTACGTCCACGCCTAACAGCTGTTAGTAGGAGCGTAGTAGTATACTCGCTCCTATTCTTAATATCAATGATCTTCTCTAATATAAACTTGGCTACAATATCATTTCTAGATTCAATAGCGTTAGTTAGCAGAATTTCGTGACCTTGACCATGAGTCTGCTCGTCCGGAATTTAGTTTTTAAGCCGACAGCTGGGTAGAAACATAGGTGGTATGTCTTGCCTATACTGCGAAAAGATGAAATCGCGCGGCATTCTGCTGGGGTTCTGGTGATACTGTTTGCACAAGCCGTGTACGGGAGAAGTCATGGGGTAGGCTCTAGCTTCAATTTCAAGGAGCGTCTGAACAGCTTCATGGCTTCCGTTAGCCAGAGCGGCAATAATCAACGGGCCATAGCGCTGCTCCGTGATTTCAAAGCAAGAGTCTTTCTGAGGATATATTCGAAGAAGATTCCCTAGGTTCTTTTCTGCAAGGATATAAGGGGCGATCACTGAATACGTATATCGGCGAACATCGTGTTTCTCAAGATAATTGTTAATAAATACCCATAAGCCGAAGGGAAAATTTGCCGGAAACTCCCCCTACCCCATGGCATTTTGTTGAGCAATATTGGAGTGGCGAAGAACATTCGTGACCGAATAATCGAGAAATGGGAACTTCAACCTAATTTCCACTTGCAATCGTGATTGTGTTTCGTTGGAACGTTCCGATGGCTGAATAGGTTTATCAGGGTGCAATGTATCCACGAATGGATAACTCATGTTACGACATTCCCAAAACCTGGGTGTCCCTAAGTTGAAGGCTTTTATGAATTCTTGGTTGACGGGAGCGCACAACTGAGCCAGACAGCAATTTCTCAAAAGCTCGTGCCCATGACCGACAAAGTTTTCGGTAACTCCAGACCATCGGGCCTCGTGTTTACTTAACAAAAAGTCTCTAACAGATTCGTGAATGAATTGAATTTCCAAGGATTTGTTTCGCGTCACTTCAGCCAAACCTTTGGAGAAGCTCCTCACGAATAATTTCATCTACTCCAAATCAACATCTTCTGGATCCCAGTAACCCGTGCATTTTTCACCAAGGCAAAGCTGACTCGCAAAATAGAGCTCCTGTGGTTTTAGAGGACGAGTCGCGAAGAGGATTAATTTGAGACAAACTTGTAGTTCTTCGAGGTTCTCTCCATCCTTCTTGAGAATCATCTCAAACAAGTCAGTCAGGCCCGATGGAATTTCGTGAAGGCGCTCACGGATTTTCTTGGTGGAAATAAAGCTAATTTAATACTCCGAGTTTAGAATATCGAGGACTAAAGCAACCCAGAGGAAAATATCAGAAGATTTGTCAAGTATTTCTGACCGAAGTGACTCGGCTTGCTGGGACTTTCCTAGCCTTAGTTCTGACTTAATATAGTGTTTAATATCGTCCGTATGTCCGCCTTCATCTTCCAAGGCCAATTCCAACCCCTTCTGGATGAATATAGTCGGATAATGTCGACTGGAGAAACATATTTGCAAACTAACTCGCGAGTTTTCTGCAAGCTCGCATAGATCCTCAAAAAAGCAAACCATCTCTCTTGCTTGGTACTGCTCACATTCATCTAACGCATCAACAAATATCATCAACGATCGACTTCCGAGTTTCGGCACAAGATGCTTCAAGGTTTGCTTAAACGCTTCCTGACTTTACCCATTTCGTTCAATGCCTCTAGCGGCATCGGCCGTCATCCAATCCAAGCTAGACTTCAACACTGGCACCTTCTCAAAAATCTGGTGCAACAGAGACCGATATAGACCAGTGGTTGTTCTTTCCTCAATCGTTCCACGTTCGAGGAAGAAAATTGATAACGTTATTCGTGACGGGTTGCCTTTCGCATTGAGCTAGCCTCCTCGAAGAGAAGCTTCATTAGAGTTGACTTCCCGGTCCCCGGGTTGCCCTTGATCCAAAGGAAACCGCCGTGTTCTTCTTGTTTTGATACGTCATTCCAGGCCCTATACTCAGATTTCGTGAGGAACCAGCGGCAAATTTTTCCCTGGGCAGCTGTCAAGTTTGTTAGACGTTCGTCGATTTGGTAAAGTAGAGCTGGCCTATAATTGACTGTTTCGTGGTAGCGTTAATAATATGTGTAAAATTTCCTGGAGAGACAATCTTTTCGGGGGTTCCGGAATCCTGAAGAGGAGAAATGTCTTGAATGGAGGACTGATCATGTGAGAGCTTTGATCGTTTATTGGGGTTGAAAGCAGTCATAGAAAAAGCCGATAAATCATTAAGCGAACGTTTTCTTGCTCGGTTTCCAATTTCAACCTGGAGCCTGCTAAATGCATGGTTTGCTCTTTCAGCATAGATAAGTGGCATGAAGACGTTAAAAATGCCTAGTAAGGAATAAGCTTTATCCTCTTCATGCTTGGTATCGCGATTTCTTGTCCAAGATATTCGCTGGTCAACGCTGAATTCAGACAAATTCTGTCCTTGGAGAGCCGACTTTTCAATCCCTGTGATTTCGTGCAGCTGCTGTTGTAATGATTCCTTGTCACCGAGGAGTTTGCCATTTGAGCAAAAAAATTCCACCGATCGTGGAGCAAGAAGCTCTTGAAGTATCCAACCACGGGTAAACCAACGACTTTTGCAGAAAGCTGGTTGCCATGAGGAGAAATTGGTCTGATCGTAATTGTTTGTCGTAACATCTGACAAGTACACATAGCATTTGGCTGCGTTTTCATACCAGCGGAACATAGAGTTGATTGACTCTGTGATTTCAGCACTACTTGATTTGTCAATACAACAAGTATCTACCCAAAAGTATCGTAAGCCATCACGCTCGGCTTGTTCTCCACAAAACTTGAGCTTTCTATAACTTGTCTTGTCTTTTCCTTTGCTTTTTATGATATCTTGGAAGGTGACCTCGTCCTTATCTGCTCCCCATGTATGCGAAAGAATAGCATATTTAGGAATGTCGCTGCTAGCAATATTCCTGATCAAGCCAAAGTGACCTCTGTCATCATATTCCAGGAGATGCATTATGGACAAACAGATTGTACTTCCGTAGAATTCATGTAATCGAGGCAATATTGAACAGATGTGTAAGATGAAAGATCGGTACACAAAATTAATGGTGTGCCAGCTGGTGCTTATTCCAGGGTAACATTGCGGCTGAAATGAATGCAAAGCTAGCCAATTGCATACCCTGCTGCTGTAGGAAGGCATACGTTCTGCCCATTGGCCACTAATTGAAGTTAATTATTAGCTACATGTGATGCTAATCGCAACTTTGCAAATCAATAAATCTGTCGGCGGATACAAAAGAGGCGACGACATCTGAATCACCACACAGCAAAATTTCGGCTGTATTCAACTCCTTATTCAAACTACATGTATTTGATCTATTATTATTATTTTTCTAATTTATCTATTTTCATCGAATAATTTGTCTTTTTTCGACAGCCTTAAGCTTTTCAATATTTCCTCACACTCCTTATAATAATCTCTCTATATTTTCTATCAGCAGGTACGGGCGATTTATCTCCATTTGACTGACAAAGACCTCCTAGTGAGACTTCAAGAGTATGATCACAACCCACGAACGAGACATCATCTCAGAAGATATCAAAAGTGAAAGCAAACTAGGGAGCACCTCGTCAATGATCAAATAGTTTAACTATGGCGCCCGAATGTCCCATTCCGATGCCTGGATTATTCTACACTATAACACCAGTAATTATTTCTTGAAGAGTATTGTCTTGTTCATCGTGAGCTAAAGGAAGACGGACTATGCTCAGATAATTAAATGGGAGATCTACTTTGCTATTGTGCAAGATCTCAGAAATTAGCCCAAAGTTTCGGGCAAGGTCAAAAAGGCGCTCAGCCTGACGAAAGGACTGTACTCGATCTAAAGGAAGTGTCAACGCACAAATTTGTGATCGAAGTGCGACTCACACCTCCCTTAATAATCTGGTGGAAGACTGTGGAACATGACATATTTGAAAAACGTTGCCTATGAAATGTATCTAAAAGTCGACAGTCTGCTCATGGTTGTGGATGGGAAAGTAAGAGGTGGTCGAGGCGGAGGCGGGATAAACAATTGGCCGCTGCAACCAACCACCCAATGATCAGCGAAGCCAAGTAGTAAGTAAGATGGAGGCTTGAAAGTTGTATGGCGTCATATCTCATATAATTCGGATTCTACCTAAGCCACCTATTAATCTAAAGTTCGGAAATCGTAGTAGTGTGTATGATTGGAAGAATTAGTAAAGTGAATAATCTGCAGATTTTTGTTATCTACATTTGGCATATTTTTTGGGTATTTCTAAAATCGAAAAGAAGCGAGAAAAACTAGAGCTAAATGCGTTTGTATAAAATATGACGGTATAAAAACATTTCCGAAATACTCTCCAAGTGTTAGGATGGGAGGAAATAACTTTGGATAGTCTGCTAGTGACGTCTATCCAAGAATCGGGAATATGATGATGAAAGTAGAACACAGTCTATAGATAAATCACACTTCTACCAGCATGGCGACATCAACTGTTATTATCACTATATATTTACTAATATCCGCAAGTATCTTGCATTTTTTTTAAGGAGTAGTAGACGCACAACGTATATCTATACAAACAAAGAAATAGGGGTAATGGTAATGTGGAAATAAAAGCTCGAGATATGTGAGTGCAACTTTACTTCATGGAAAACACGGTATAGACAGACATCTTTTAAAATCAAAACGTCGAGCTCAGATAAATGTTTAATATCACCCTGGACTTTGTGGCTTTATACACCCCCTAGTACCTGGCACTTGGCGAGGTCTCAAGCAAAACTATTGCTTGAGCTAGCAACGGTGAGTAAAATTTTTAAGCATTGCACCTTTTTTGAAAGGGACATGCAGAAAGCCAGGTAATCACAGATAACGAAGATTTCCTTACAAATGTAGACCGAAAGACCCTCGTAGCTATGATAAAGCTTCGCACACAGAAAGCAGAAAAAAAACAATGTGGTATCAATGTCTGCCCACTTGCTGAAGGGGGTTGCTGCCATGTGGCCACGCGAAGAAATTCAAGGGCTCTTTGAATACCAAGCTATGGTGCAAAAGTAATCAATAATAAAGAGATATCAAAAATTTGCATCGCAGGATTTTGATCATCGGAGAATAAAAAAGATGCCAATGTTCTAGAACAGACAATCTCACCACGTTTTTTGTTGGACGATGGTTTGCTTCGGTCTTCACGTCTCTGATTGGAAATCCGGGATCATGGTCAGCCATGTAGTTATGATTGGGCAGTGATGGACCCAACAGGATATCGGAAATGAAGTCTGATCTGATAGTGGAGTCCTGGTATAGTGGCACCGTGGATGATAGAGTTCGCACGGCCAAAAGCGTGGGGGGTTTAAGCGGTGAATTTATTTGGGGCTTCTGATTTCTGATGGGGAGATGCAGAACTACAACACTTCGCATGCATCAACATTTGAATTGGGGAGATTTCATACTCCGTATGTTGACGTGTTTAGCTTGTGCGCACATATCAATGAAAATGGATCGCCCAAACATAGAACGAAGAGGCAATGATCGGTACTCACATGGTACTTTGAAGTCCAAAAGTTGTCGTTCATTAGAAAGAAGCCCAGTCATGAGATTAAACAATCATGAAGCATGTCAACCAAGTTTTCTTTTCGAATCGACATCTTCGTGTTCATCGAATTATTTAAGGTTAAGAGAGAGAACAGCTTATTTTGAAACCGGCGAAAGGACTTCCATTTCGGGTATCCCTTTACCCATGTTTATAAATTCGCCTCAGTCATTGTTGGTGGTCGATGCTCACAGATAGTTTTCCACGGCGATAAGACGAAGAGCTGAAACTCCGTGGATAATCAAGGTCTATACAGAGTATGTTAAATGTGCTCAAGCTGTGTACCAGCGTTCTATTTTTGGGCAATTTTGAGTTATCAAACATTTGTTCACCGGCTCTTGGAGAGAAATTGATCGTCTTGATTGTCAAATTTCATGATCATGACTATTAGATTAACGGGATTCATATGGCTTTGTGTATGAATGATTTATGGTCTGTGTATATTTTGATGAGCGTGATGAGCGTGATCAACAAACCTCGGAAGCGCGGGTACTTAGAATAGTTGCTAAGACTACAAACGCGAAGATCAAAGCAAGGGCCCTTATGATACCAAAGAGTCGAATCCGAAGAAAAGTTGCATGTGAAAAGCGATGCTTGAAAGGCAAACCAGTATAATGAAGACGTCGCTCCAGGAAGGGTCAGTGTCTATTAAAAGCTAACGCACCTCGAAAAGCGTAAATCTCACATTTTGTTGGGATCTAATGTACCTCAGTATGAACTGATGACGATGTATCATGTTAATTCACGTGGAAATCGCAGGCCCGATGGTCTGTCATCTAGCAGCGGCCAAGGAGAGGCTCTCTTCACTCGTCTATCACATCATCGATGTTTACGTGAGGTGTCCCTTGCGTTTCAACTTGCAGCTTGTTGATTTGTACAGGAAAACTACCGAGTTTCGACCGACTAATGGAGTCTTGTAGATGTTCGAAAAGGGTCCAGATTGCAGAAGCGCCCTCATGGGAGCACATGCAAGAGTTCCAGAGGCACTTAGGCTTTGGAAGTGGATATCAACAGGATGATTTCCAACATTTTTGAATTTGAGCGAGGGAAGGAAAAGCAAAAAGAAAATGTACCAAGCTTTTTTTTTTCTCTTGTGCAATATCAAAAGGCTCGGATTTACCGGATTAGTCCTTCCGACCGTGCACTCCTTGCGCTCCTGATTCCTTGTGTTACCCCCTGATCGTAGTAAATTTTTCGCTCCCGCTGGCGCCGCATGATTGATAGGGCAAAACAGGGGTAACTAGATCTTCTAGAAAGGATTGTTGAGATTCATCCTCTCGAAGTTGTACAATGGTGTATGTAGGTAAACACTATTAGGTGCACCAGTGCTGGGTTTTGATGTTCTTCTCGTTTTCATCACATACATACATCAAATTGCAGTGATTGGTAGGAATCATTTCCTCTATCACTATCACAATAGGCAATACATCTGCAAGAGTCATTTAAGTTTCCTCCTGCATGTGAAATCTTCGCACAATACCCAACAATGAGCGAAGGCTGAAGGAACACGAATCAGTGGTGGCCAAAGCACTACATAACCGAATACTCGTGAATCGTACTGCGTAGATGCAAAATGTGTGTACATGTTCATGCACGAAAGTATACGTACGATCTTGCCCAAACACTACTGCAATATCAACGATATTCCCGATGACAAACCTAGAGCACGATGAGGATCTTCGTACTTCATATATTCAATTGCAATAATAAGCTTTGTCCCTAGGAGGCAACTAAACGAGAGGACACGGTCACGGCACGCAAAGACATCTTGCTTCCAGCTGTCACCTTGTCACCTCTGTCGTCGCAATCAACCCGCTCACTACACAGCTGCTTAAATACGGAATGTCCCGAAGGATCTCCATATTAGGAAACAAAACATGTCGGCGGAGAGACTTCGACTCTCAGGTGAGTAGTGAGAATTGCTCGCTGCCCAAATACTGTATAATACTTGTGCATGGCAGTGGATCTAACTCATTTGGAACGTGAGCCCCCCCTATGTTTTGTGGGTAGCTTATCCTTTTCCTATCACCTCCGGGACTCATCGAAACCCGAGTAAAAGTGGAGAATATCCTCTTTATCTTTGGAAAGACATGCCACTGTCGACCTCGCACTTGATCACCAGGACTTGGTAGCCTCGCTAGGAGAGCGGCGTTGTAAAGACGCGTTACCAGTTTTTGGAAAGATTGCCAATTCGGATGTATCCTTTGATAGGCAGCTGGTCTATTCCATCCATGACAGTATTCCTTGATTCAAATCCATACATGCATATTTGCCAAAACTCATTACCACACTTGTCTCAAGTAGGTACGGGATTTCTCAATGTTTACACGCCATAGAAACCCACTACTACTTCGTACACCCTGGCGGACCAAATTTGATCCGTGCCAATTGGAAGTTGCGAACTTTGATGATACTAAGATCTGAGGGCATCGTGGAAAAAAAAAATCCATGAAGCGGGCACAACAAGAAAGTTTGATTGAGACGATTTAGACGATGCTCTCTTTTGTCTTTCTCGCAGCAGGCGATTAGTTTCCGTGCCTTCTAAGCTTGCGTCCTAAAGGCATTTATTTGGTTTGCATTACGATGACGACTGGGTGAATCGCGTTTACCATGTGGATGGATGGACTCGAGCTTTAAGGTAAGGACAAAGCTTTGGTTGGGCAATAGAATCTCTCAATTCATTACAATTTATTGTTGAAAGAGGGGAGAGCCAAAGAAATCTGGATCCTCATGGTGTGGTCTATCCTGAGCAGTTATTGTTTTTATTATTATCATTTCTATTTCTCTTGGTCCACTCCACTTCTCATTGTTCCTGCCCCTTCAAGACGCAAGACGCAGCCCGCACCAGCGTTATAGCGTTATACTAATGGTGTCCACTAGTCCTTTACACCTTCACACCTTTCCAACGTCTATTTTCTCCATTTATCTTTCCTTTCTCTCATCCGTCTTTCTTCTTATCTTTAAATCCCGGGTAGAATCCTTTGTTCTTCATTCCCTCTCTACCTCCTTCATCTCTTCGTCTATTCTATTTTCAATCCATTCTTTATTGTTGACTCATCAATCGAATATCCATCACAGACGGATAAAGAATATCTTCTATAATATTTTTTACCAGGTTCTAGGCTTCTGATCGGACCCTTTTATATCTTGTGGCGTGTTAAAACCGCCGAGAGGTATACGCAAACTGTTAGCAGGTTGCATCATAGCCTGAAAGAATCGGTACCTACCGGCTGCCGAGCTTTGAACCCCCACCAACGAATATCTTCTACACTCTGCAGACAATCATTCTTATATCGACTTTCGTTCAATAGGGCTGTTTGAGGGGGACTTTTAGAAGGATCAATTGCTATCGAGATATCGAAGACTTTCGGGAAAAAATGTCCGGCGAACATGCATCAACGAGCGAAAGCAACAACGAAAATAATCCCATTGCGTATACGGAGTTGCCAACTGGGGATGTCAGTCCATCTGGGAGTGTAAATGGAAGTGCAGTCAACAGTACTGTTAACTCTGCCGTCAACAGTGCAGTTCCAAGCAGGCCAAATAGTGCAGGAGGGAATCCACCAAAGAACCGAGGCAGGGTTCGATTCAACGCCACAAACGAAGCCAATGATTTGGAAAACAAAAAGTCCCTCCACCCATTGAGGGATAAGTCTCTTTCACCTCACAGATTAGCAAAGCAAATATCGATACCAAAATCTGCCAAACACACACCATCCCATTCGAAAAACAGCAGTGTCAGTTCATTGATGAGGTTCACTCCTGATAAGGAAAAGGACAATCCATTCACAGATTTAGCAGTGATCAACAATAGTCCCATTACACCAACAGCAGTTAGCAAACCGAGGCCGAGCGTATTAAGAAATAATCTAGGTGGAGGATACAAGGCAGACTTATCGGATGTGGAAGAGAGCAATGAGAAGACTTTCTCTGCTTTGGCCGCCCAGAGTCGGGCACAGAGGATTGCTTCATTGGTTGGAAGCCACTCCACACCGAACTCAAGAAGGAACAGTCTCGACGATGACGCAGATGAGCAACCATCTCCACGACCAAGAAACCCCGGGGGACTTCCTGTCAGAATCGACGATATTCCACTTGTTCCAATGGATAGCAGACCATATGATGGAGCAGATAGCGATGACGATATCCAGAACGAAAAGGGCAAAGAATCGAGTTCAACCGAAGCACATAAACTCGTCAGATCACATACAAGCAAAGGTCGAAAAGATGCATTCAAAATGCCTGTACCACGTCCAGGCTTAGTCTCTGGTCAAGTCACACCAGAAGATGAGCATGCTTCTGTGGAAGACTATGTTCCACGTCCTCAACAATTCAGAGGCGGCGTTCTCTCTTCACTTCTAAAGCTTTACAATCCACCTACCAATGGTACTATGAGCTCGCCAGTCTCAAGAAGAAATAGTGATGTCTCTGAAGGAACCCTCCCAGTCTCCCTTGGATCCTCCGGAGTTACGACTCCAAGGAAGAGTGCAAAGTGGTATCATCAAAAGAACCAATCTCAAGATACTCTAGCTGGTCTTATGGAAGCATCAGCAATGTTGGCCGCCCCAGCTGGAGGAAGTGGTACCCCAAAAAAGAAGCCTGCGAGACCTGGAATGGGAAGACGTACTCATAGTGGCAGACTCATTGAAACAGCAGCGAGGCAATTGGCTGGAAAGCCTAGATTGGAGGACGAAATTCGGATCACTATCCATATCGCCGAGACTTTGAGCAGACAAAAATATCTTCTGAAACTTTGTCGAGCATTGATGACATACGGAGCACCAACGCATCGTTTGGAAGAATACATGAGGATGACAGCTCGAGTACTTGAGATTGATGCACAAGTCCTTTATATTCCCGGTTGTATGATTATCTCCTTTGATGATGCATCAACACATACTACTGAAGTAAAGCTTGTTAGATCTGTACAGGGTGTTGATCTAGGCAAACTAAAAGATGTCCACGAGATTTACAAGGAGGTAGTACATGATGTTATTGGTGTTGAGGAAGCTACGCAGAGGTTGGATGCAATTATTCGTGCCAAGCCAAAGTATCACCCTTGGTTTTTGGTTATGGTATATGGTTTTGCCAGTGCTAGCGTAGCACCATTTGCATTCCAAGGACGTTTTATCGATTTACCCATCGCATTTTTATTGGGGTCACTTCTTGGTTACTTACAACTTATTGTTGCTCCCAAGTCTGACCTTTATGCAAACGTATTTGAAATTTCTGCTGCCGTTCTCACATCTTTCTTGGCACGAGCTTTCGGTTCGATTCGAGGAGGTGATCTCTTCTGTTTCTCAGCTCTCGCTCAATCTTCTATCGCTCTTATCCTTCCAGGTTACATGGTTCTTTGCGGATCGCTTGAACTTCAATCACGTTCCATGGTCGCCGGTTCGGTCCGTATGGTCTATGCAATTATCTATTCTCTGTTCCTTGGATATGGTATCACTATCGGCACCGCTGTCTATGGCCTCATGGATTCGAATGCTACGAGTAAGACTACGTGTGACGCACCAATGAATCAATACGTTCGTTGGTGTTTTGTCCCTATCTTTACTCTATGCCTCGCAGTTATCAATCAAGCAAAGTTCAAACAAATGCCTGTTATGCTCGGTATTTCGTTCTCAGGCTATATCGTCAATTTCTTTTCAGCAAGAAGATTCCCTTCGAGTGCACAAATTTCGAATACGCTCGGCGCTCTTGCCGTTGGTGTACTCGGAAACTTGTACTCAAGAGTTAGACATGGAGTAGCCGCAGCGGCATTGTTACCTGCTATCTTCGTACAGGTTCCTTCTGGTCTTGCGGCTTCTGGCTCTCTCCTTGCAGGTTTGAGTACAGCAGACTCCCTGACGAATAGTACGACTTATGCAAACGGAACCGCGAAGGTTAATGGAACGAGTTCGGTTACCATTTCAAGTAGCGAAGACTTGAACACAATTGTTTTTAATGTCGGTTATAGTATGATTCAAGTTGCTATTGGAATCACTGTTGGCCTCTTCCTTAGTGCGTTGATTGTCTATCCATTTGGGAAGAGAAGAAGTGGACTATTCAGTTTCTAGAAAGCAGGGCTATGTGTAGAATGCGGGGGAAAAGGGGATATATGGAAGCGGAGCATATCCATCACATTTGTACACATATGTGCATACACATACCCTCATTCGTTATTTGGTTTTGTTAAAACGATGGGAGGACAGAACATCGTCTTACGTATTTGAGCTAGGAGCTACGGGCGAGATGGCAAGCGTCGGTGTTTAGGGCTGTTGGTTGCTTTCATACAAAGGAAGGCGCAACCACCACATTCTTTTGAAGGAAATGCAAGGGGATGGGAGTTATTTTTGTTGACATTTTCACGCGGGCTGGAGTTTACTTGCTACCCCACTCCTTTGTTATGGATGGGTGGGCTTCAAATGCGATAGATGGAACAGATGAGTGAAACATTAAATTTAGACTTGCTTAGACTTAATCGCTTGCTTGGAAGGAAAATAGAGGGGAAATAAATGAGCTAATGGGAATAATGATACCAAGGAATAAGATAAAGGAAGGGAAGGAAATTCTTGTATACTTTTTTCTACCGTTGAAGGGGTCGGTTTATGGATGGGTGGAAGGGCTAGATTAAAGGGATAGAATGAAAATCTCTGATCTCAAATTCTTTGTCGTGTGATGTGATGTCTATCTTACTGCTAGCATTGTATGAAAGCAATCGTGGCTTTGACTTGCGATGATGTCAGTTTTCCAAGTATCAAGGCTCAAGGTTAGGGACCTGAGACAGAAACTAGAGAATCGAGATGAACTAGATAAATAGCGGAGCAATAAGTGACGTGCCAATTCATCGGCCACGGAAGTCGCAAGTTGGTCGCGTCGTTAAGTACGCGTCACGTCGTAATTCTTTGGAGGAAGTGGGTGGGGAGGGAAGTGGAGCTCGAGCTGTGTTTTGTGGGTCGGTTCGATGTGATGCTGGAGGGGAAGAAGATGTAGATGTAGAAGGAGAGGCGATGATTAGATTGGATTGGATTGGATTAATTATTTAAGGGTGCTGATGGGATTGGGAATTTGGAGTTTACTAGAGAGTAGGAAGTGTAGTATGGTGTATATATGGTGGTTGGGATGGATGTTGATGGTGTGAGGTTGAGGCAGTGGGAGGATGGGAGGGAGGAAGAGATGGGATCAGGGATTTATATTGTGTGGAGGGTAGGAGTAATAATAGTAATAATAATAATAATAATAAAAAGTTATGTTTATAAAACTATAAAAAGGAAAAAAAGTCTTTTTATAAAGATGAAATTAAATATATTTGTTAATTATTTAAATGAGGATTTTTTTTTTCGTTTAAAATAAAAATATATTAATTTGAATGAATTCTAGATAGTCTAAAGCTCTTTGGCTAAATCTATAATTATTATAAATAATAATAATGTTTTTCATAAATTAAAAGAATACAGTGATAAGATTGATATTATTTTTCATAATAATCAAACAGTCATTTTTTAAAATACCAATTGGCTTTGTAGATTTTAAGTATTGTAAATTTGTACCCAGTATTATATACAGACAGGAGTTCGAATTATTGCCCGCCCGGTCTATTAGAGTAGGCTGTAGGCATTATATATCATTCTTGATCGATGAAGCGTCGAGGTTTTATATATCTAGACTTAGAAAAAATATAATGGAGCTCGAGATTGTATGTCAGGATGTACGGATTAGAATATAAGGAAAGATTGGTCGTTTATTAATGATATAGAATTACAATTTTGGAGAAAGAAATGCGAGAATCACTCGGTGGCTGTGTCGATCACTTTACATCGTGATGAAGGGGCGTAAGCGAGTACTATGGTATGGTATAAGTAGCGAATAGAATCGAACTCGATATATATTGAGAATTCGGTTAACATTAATGGCAAACATTGGATAATAACACTCCCCTTTCGAATTGATTATGGGATATATTTGTGCATTTAGCTAACGGTAACGGAGCTCCCTTTTTTGTTTTATTGTGTTCCTGTTCCTCCTCATCGTTTCAATAGACTAAAGTAACTACCTGATTTTTTAGCATTTTCAAGGATTCCTTCCGTCTTGTCTATCTTACTGATTACTTCAATCTTCCCCTTGACTAAGTAGTCGATATGTCGATGCCGACTCAAGGCTTATCCAATCACCCTTCATCTAGATCCATAGCTCTGTCAGCTCTCTTCGATTGTAGACAATTCCTCGATATTGGAAGGGTTTGTGAGCTTATACCTGAATACCACCATCGCACTTGCAAGAATAAATAAAGAATAAAAAATCAAAGTATAATATATTCATATCGCACTCATTATGATGAAATCAATCTATCACTCCTATTCCTCCATTAGTTCCTTCAAATCCGTCCACGTTCAGAAAATAGCTAATTCGGAGCAACTTGATGGTGCGAGACGTGGATTTCATGACCGCTCAAGCGGAAATACTCCAGCATGACAACATTCCAGCTGTGTATGGGTGAAATTTTTCGCTAATGTAACCTTGTGAAATCATATTTTTTTCAAGTCCGATCAAGTAGCTGAAGAAACTCAAGAATTTCATCTTCACGAAAGGTGTAGCTTGAGCCAGAGCTAGTGGTAAATATCCAAGTGTATCTGCATTTTGCTCCGCGGGTAATTCTGCCTAGATGTCACCGAGGTCTTCAACAGGAGTTCGGTGCGCGAAAGTATTCAAGAATGTAAACAATGTGGGAAGAGAAATAGGGGGCTATACTCTCAGCTCCATTTATTTGGGACTTGTTTCCGAGCAGCAGTTTTAGTCCGGACTCTGTTTCCGAAATTGGAATTTCGATGAGTTCGTAATTATGTACTGGTACTGTCAATATGATAATAAGATGCCCATACGCGCCTTTAGGCAGTAAATTCGGCAACCTTTGGTTCTGACGTTCATCATTGAGTGCATCTCAAGAAGGCATTTATTTACAATTGCCATTTCTAGGGAGCCAGTTCTGTATGGAATGCCATGCTGTGTCTGCTGAATTTTGGGCCAATGTCGTTATCTTTCCCGGTGTGCCAAGGTCAACCGGGACATCTTCGAAGCAGTGTCACCAAAGGGTTATTTTTCGCGCAGTCCATGATAATTTTTCTCGTTATGTCTCTACCACTTCCAATAATAGTCTTATAGTTAATCGGTTGCATTGATCTAGAAAACAGTGTTATAGTCATCTGGACTCTGGTATATATACTCCAGGGCGACGTGCGATTTGCTGATGCCTCCCAGCCCTTGCAAGAAAAAAGCTCTTCTTTTAAGCCGATCATTTTCCTCCCGTGAAGTCGCTCCATGGAGAAATGATCATTGATTTCCTGTAAAATATCTTCTCTGCCAGATGTCTCCAGCTTTGCAAAAGGTAGATACTTTCCGACTTGGAATCCGTGGATTAAACGAAGATTCAGACGTAATTTTCGATGCAAAGGCACTTACTGCGCTCGAATTCTTCACTGTAGCGAGTAGTGACTAGTGAGTGTATCATTCTGAGCCGACTTCGATTTCAGTAGCTTTTTAACCCATCTTTTAAATCCCCTTTGATCTTTAGCTAGGTTTTGTCCAATGGATTGATTTCCGCCGAGATTGATTCGTCTGTAGAAACAGGAAGGAAGCCGTATCTGTTCTCCAACTCCGTGACCTTGCTGAGAGAATACGCCGCAATCCTAATTCCTAAGCAAGATTTGAAAGACTAGTTGATATCGCTGAGACTACAAATCATCGATATCGGGCAAATCCTCTTCGCCAATCAAAAGTCGCTCGCTATCCTCTCTTCCAGCTTTTGATCCATCTGACACCGATGGAATATAATTAATGAATTCTATCAAACTCGCTGATTGGTAAATAATGGATGGGATGATAACGCAAATAATATACCCTCACAATCTGCTTAAATAAGAGTATTCCCAGATCCGGATGTGGAAAAGGGGAGAGGGAGATACTTGGTAGGTTATATAACATATATAATCTCACAAGAAGAAAGGCAGAAGGCGTGGCTATGCTACAGCATGTATTTCTTTAAGTCGCCTCCGCACGACCAAATGATTTCCATCGCACTTACAAGAAAATACAAGGTCGAACCACAAATCAGACAATTTTTCATTTTTCATTTTCCATTCCTTCTTTCACAGAAGAAATCCAAATATCCAAACAAAAACTCTTTCAGTTAACTTACAATCCACTGTCCAGCTACGGATATAGTTATCCTAGACGACGACCTAACTCTCCTCTTCCATCCTCTCCTGAATTTTAAAATGGATTTTTACTACATCTTGTTGACTTTATAGAGATTCTTATTCCTTTTTAAAGAGAAGGGTTATTTGTTTATTAGATGGATATAACTGGGAGAAAAGTAGAATACAGAGATTGTAATTGAATCACCACATCAACTTCTGCCTCTTAGAATATGTAGATTCGCACACAGGGGCAAAAGTAGGAAGGAGCAAATTGAGTACCTATTAAACACAGCGAATCCGGGTATATATGACAACTATCAATCTACGCCAGGCATACTGATAGAATAAAGAAAAGATGACGGAGAAAGTTCAGACAAAACTTACAAGTTGCAGCACCTGAGTGGAAAATAACCTACACTTATGTTCGATAAGGTCAATCAGTTCTTCTCTGATCCGCGTCTTCACATGCCAAAAGTAGACAATTTAATATGTAGGTCAACTACTATCCTGCATATATCACTGCATCTTTCATGTGAGTTAGTCTGAGATGAAACCATGGTTGAGGCTTGGGATATGAATTGGTCCCCTTGATGTAACAACAGCCTACACCATAATTGCCAATATACGCACAAGAACTTGGGTATCATTTTCATCTCTCATCTGCGTCTACCAATATTCACCGGCCTGATCCGACTATCACCATATTCATCGCCTTCATCCTTCGTCATTCCACCCCAAATATCATATCATCATGTGTGCCAGCACATCTCAACATTAATTCCTCACCGCCCTATAAATCTCCCTCAAATCCATCCCCTCAATTTCTCCCTCCGCCACCTCTCCCACAACCCGTCCCGGAACACCACCAACCACACTAAAACTCGGTATGACCATACCCGGCGGAACCACTGTACCCTCCAAAATCTTAACAAAATCCTTAACTATAACGAATTTGCCCACTACAACATTGGCACCAATATGAACATGATTTCCCAGCATTGCTGCTTCGATTATGGAGCCGGCACCGACGAATACATGATCACCGATCTTGAGGGGGAAGTATGAGAATGTTCTGTTAAGATTCCGAGCAGGAAATATCAGTAAAAGCTCCCTTAAAAAACATCTCTCTTCACGAAAACTATATATAGATTAAAAAAAGCAAAACAAAACAAACCCTCGATAAATTTTCCCCGGCGGCCTCAACTCACACCCCCGGCTAAAAAAGCAGTACCGTCCAATGGCAACCGCAACAGCGTTTCCCGCCTTCTCCCCAGAAGTACTAGGGGGTAATGTCCTTAACAAATCACCGCGGATGATAACTTCAGCTTGAATTACTGTTTTTCCGCCTAGGATAATATTCGTTGTGCCGATGATTTGGGAACGACGGGAGACTTTGTTACCTGTATCCTGGGGGGGATTAGTGTATGCGTTGTATATATGGTTGGTTTTGGAGAATAAGATTGCGATAGAGAAGCGGACATGAAAATGGGCTTACCGTTTCAATGTATTCGCCCTTTGGCGCTTTGCGGGACATGGTGATTACATGGTAAGAAGGTAGATGGAGTTGAGGTTGTCGCGTTTGGAGCATGTTATTGAAGTCGAGAGGTAGGCAGAATTACTAAGGCGGTGAGTAAAAAAATGTCCCCTCATTGTTCGCTTGATGGAGTTGCTCCCCCTTGACGAAGACTAAATCATATCCTCTGGTGTTCAACGTTTCACTAGACTTTCAGATACAGCGGTGAAATGACCAAATATGTAGTTTTGGAATTGCATCATCGAACATGTACCAAATGTTTGACAATGACAATTTACCCTCTATGCAGATCTATCGTATTAATTTATTCAAGTTATTATCTTTTGTTGAACCTCCACCAAGCCTTTCATTCTCAGTGTATGCAGTTCCTGACATTGATTCATTGATACCATGCCACGGGTGAAATTGGTAGCTTGGCTGTCCCATTCCATGCCCAACGATATAATTGTCTTGGACTAATACTCATCAGCTTTTCTTCTCAGACTCCCTCAAGTAACTGACAATGGTGGTGAAGGGTGCGAAGCATTAGATGAGCTATCTTCAGCTGCAATATCTTTTTCAAATATCCCATCACCTGTTATCTTCCATGCTCCTCCAGCACGTTTTACGAATTCTACTGCCATTTGCCAAGCATCTGTATCAGCAGCATCTCCTGACTCAAAAGTTTTGAGATATCTGTAATTTGCCTCTGGTGGATCGTTGAACATTTCTCGCATTAATTGAGCATAACAGTTATTTCTCTCCATCCAAAGATCGTCAAAATCAATCTTGTTTTTTAATTCTTCGTCTTCTAGAATATCGTTACGCGGTACCAATTGAACATATAAATGATCCAACCTTGGTAATTTCTGGGCAAGATATTCGAAGTGATTTGTTGCTATTGGAAAGATAGCGATATATCTCATGGATCGAATATTAGAGTTGATCAGAGGTATGGCATCATTTATTCCAACAAGATTGCCTAGTATCTTTAAATAATCAGATAACTACCATCAAATTGAGCGTATAATTTACTTACAGAAGGGGTATCCAATTCCCACCACAAGGATGATTTGTAGGCCTTTAAATTAGACCCTTCATTAAGAAGCAAAGATGTCCATGGTCTAATTTGGAAGATCTCAGAAGACTTGGCATAAGTTCGTGGTAAAGTAGTAGTGGCCAAGGTATAGTGTAATCGCTCATCAAAAAAGGGAACTGCAAGAGGCGATATTCTAGACGATGGAGCAGATATTTCTGCTAGTCTTTGTGGCAATTCTGTTGGACCATCCCTCTCTGTAATCTCCGTGACAATGGCTTCTTTGGATGCGGGTCTTTCCAATCGTAAATAGTGACATTCGATTCCAAAGAGCCATGCCTCCATTACACTTATGACGGCCGAAGTCAGGGAAGCGAGAGCGGCGGCAGGTGCAGCAATCAAAATAGTTGAGGGATCAATTATATGAAAGAGTCGTTGCCAAAAACTATCGAATTCGCGGCACCGAGGTATTCCATCCAAGCAATTCGATATCTTCTCCTCCCGAACCACCAGTGTAAAGCTTGTGACAATGCTGGCGAGAGATTGAGTATGAAGGAATTGAAGGAAGGGTCCTGTAAGATCATTGAGAATTGGTCTAGAATCATCTTCTGAATACTTCAAGATATATCGTGTGTATTTGAACAGCAAGGGTAAGGTTGGTTGTCTCCATCGTTTCGAGATCACAGAACAATTCTTGAGGTCTCGAACTTCGGATGTGGTTACATTCAAGGTTGGTTCATCATGAAGTATCGTATGGGAATGTGACGGAGCTTCTGAATCCAAATGGCTGAGGATATTGGCTAGCAATTCATTTGGAAGATCTTCAATTGTGGTGGGACCCCGTTTTGTAACGTCTACGGGGATCGTATGTGGAGTAACGTGGGATGTTGAGGGATATTCCATTGGAGTCGTTGAAGGCTGATGTGATGATATTTCTGTAGATTTGCCGTCAATTGTGAGAGTTTCGAGGGTATCCAGGCTTGAGGAAGGTAGCTCAGGATTCATTTATTGTAGATTTTGGATGTTGGAAAAACCAATGAGATTAAAGGTTGAAATGGACAGTTTTGTCTCCGCACCTCGGTGGATGTGAAGTACAGCGTAGAATGGATAATTGGACCACTTAGCTGGAAAGGGAATATATGAATATATGGTAAACTATCGTGAGATTGAGATTATATGATGGGATGGGGTCCCGGTGGCTCAAAGCTGTATGGTAAACGGTTAAACTGCTTACAGATAATAATTGATAAGGCTGGGCAAATGACGCTAAACTAACAAAGTCTAAGGTTCTGTCCTATTGTGCGGGGTTATTTGTCAATGCTTACAAGACCTCATTCCTCTGCTACCGGTAACTCCACCTCCTCTCCCCCTACATGTTCCTATCTAAACTTCCCGTCTAGAAGACATGTACTACCAATTCAGTTGGAAGCTTCAACCAGAACCCTCCACCTCCTCTGCCCGCCCGGTTCCGAGTTTACATAAGGTATAAGGTAGGTAGGTACGTACGTACGTTTGGGAACGATCTGTCGCCGTTAAAGGTGCATGCGCAGCACAAACGTTAATGCTTGAGTAAGGTATGACCAAGCGGGGAACTATACTACATTCTTATAAAGATCAACGGGGTGGATCTACAATTGCAGCGAGGATTCTGGAAAGCTGGTGAGGGGCAGATGAGCAAGCCGTCGCGTCTTTCTATATGACTTTTTTGATTAAGGAAAAGTCCGTGGATTAATCATACAATGGCAGGAGTATATAACCATGGCTTATTTGCCTGCCAACCTATTGCTATACAATTTCTATCCTCACTTACATTTTACAATTACAGGATTCATATACTCTTATTAACTTCTCTATTGCAACATGTCTCCCAAACTTCATCGAAATCCTCCTTTCAGAGCAGAACATCTCGGGTCTCTGCTACGTTCAGAGCAACTTCTTTCGATAAAACATGCCCTCGATAATGGAAAGGATAATGTTACAAAGGAAGATTTGAGAAAGGTAGAAGATGTATCCATCGACGAGATAGTTCAAGCACAACTTGACCTAGGTTTCCATGCCGTTACAGATGGAGAGTATCGTCGTCATATGTTCTGGTATGTTTTTATTCGCCTGCATAAGATTCACTCCTTCATACACCATCATACCACCCTCATACATCACCCTCATACACCACCGTCACACACCATCACACTATTAAAACAGAATACTGATATACAAAAGGGGTACATTCTTTCCCGGCCTCGAAGGATTTGAAGAAGTCCAAAATCCACCCCTGGATTCTTTCCGTCGCTACGTTCCCGACATCGGCGCATTCCTTGAAGAAGGCCATAAGCCCGGTGAATCTGTTTACTGTACTGGCAAAATAAAACATGTCGGAAGCACATACCTCTCCCAATGGAACTACCTCAAAAACCTTCTTCAGGCGGAAAAATTCAAAGAAGCGAAAATCACCCTCGCAGCTCCGAATTGGTATCATCTCCGCTACAACACCGGCCACGCATATCCAAAAGACATATACCCCGACGATGCCTCATATTTCGCCGACATAGCCACCGCCTACCGCACAGAACTTAAAATATTATATGAAGCCGGAGTCCGAAATATCCAAATTGACGATCCCAACCTTGCATACTTTTGCTCCGAAAAAATGCTGGCAGGTTTTAAACAAGATGGGGAAGACTCGGATGCTCTCTTTGAATCATATATCGAACTCTACAACGATTGTCTGCGTGATCGTCCAAATGATTTGCACGTAGGCATCCATCTATGCCGCGGAAACTTCGTCAACGGTCGTCACTTTTCTGAAGGCGGGTATGATGCCATCGCTACGAAACTATTCCAAGACCTAAATGTTGATACATATTACCTTGAATATGACACTGCGCGAGCAGGAGGATTTGAACCGCTCGCCCACCTTCCTAAGAATAAAAATGTCATCCTAGGATTGATCACGAGCAAATTCCCCAAACTGGAAAATCTGGATGAACTGAAAGAAAGAGTTTTGAAAGCAGCCGATAAAATCGCTGAAGGGAACGGAGAGACAAGAGAAGAAGCATTAAAAAGAATGGGTGTTAGTCCCCAATGTGGATTTGCGAGTCACTCGGATGGAAATAATATGCAGAGAACGGATATGATTGAGAAACTGGAGTTGGTGAGGAAATTAGCTGAAGAGATTTGGCCTGGTGAACCATGAAGGAGGGATTTTGTAGGCTGGCTGAAAAAAATGAAGTGAAATGTAATAAAATAGCATCGGACGGGATTGGCATAGGAGTAGATACCTAAGTAAAGATGATTTTGTACAGTAGGAATTGAGACGAATGTGTAATTTATATGCATTTCCATACCTTTTACACCACCCGCCCACTCTATTCAATACCCCAAACACGATCTGTCACCAGTTCACATATTCACTGTACAACACTCGAATACTCATGAATCTCCTCATACGCATAATATCACATAGTATCCCAGATGCAAGTGATAAGTCATGGTAGGTAATAAGTGGCCAGGAAAAAAGTGCCCATCAATTCTCCATTGATAGATCAATATCCAGAACGCCCGCGCCATCTAGATGCAAACCGTAAACCCTAAGTTTAAGCCTTAAACCATAGCCATGCTATGAGGCTAGTTAATACCTACAGGTATTCCCCACACCGAGTACCGCAAGATACTTCCCAAAATGTATGTAGTCAATGCAATCAATCCTATGTAAAGAGCCACCTATTCAACCAAACCCACCGACCGCCTACCCACCCACCAGTCCACTCAAGGACGTCTACTCATCGAACTTATCGCTGTCCGAATCATGATCACTCAAATCTATTTCTCTTTTTCGCCTCTCCTCTTGCATCTCTCTAAAAGTACTATAACTCAACAACAAAAACGCCACGATAATCAACAAACCACCTGCAATAGCAGCCGGACTCAATGGTACACCCGTGAAAGCCCAATCGACTATTGCGACGAGGAAAATAGTTAAAAGTGCTGCGACACTACTTAAAACAGGGCTTGTAAGACTGATTAAGACTAAGAAACTTCCTGAGAAAATAGCATTTGCTAGGACGGAGATGGCCAGCATCCAAGCTGCCTCTCCATGTGGGAGCTCAAATGTTTCGAGACCGGTAAGATGGAGGATGGGCAAGGGAATCCAGAGAACTAATAGGGTAAAAGATCCGATGAGAGATCCGAATGTATTGGCGAAAATCATGCCTCGACCGGGGCTTGTTCCTTCAGGTGGACATGCCAATTTCTTATATAAGACCTCGTAGAATCCATAAAGAACACTCCCAATTCCAATAACAAGATTTCCCAGAACTCTATTTGATGCTTCATCATCTACATCACCTGGTTTCCCACCCACTGAACCACCAGATTTCCCTCCATGTTTCGTTGGTGTAGAATCTCCATATGCGACAACCAAAACTCCGATAATAGCCACCATGACCGCAAAAGATTTATCCCATCTAAGAGGCTCTTTCAAAAGAGGTACGCTGAAAGCATATGCGAAGAATGCCGAGCAATTGTAAATAGCCGTGAGATCGGATGGTGATGTTAAATTAACCGCCACGTACCAAGATCCACCAGCAACTGTAAGTGCGCATGTAACGAACGCAGTCATTTTGAGCATATATGGAATTGGGGATCTTTGCCCTCTTGGGATATCTAATTCTCCAGTTTCCACCATTTGTGCGGTCGTTCGAACAAGATAAACGTGTCTTCTCCAGAAGGTTTTCCATGGCATCTTCCATTTTTGTAATCGTAATATTAAAAGTTGAGTAGGCCATAGTAAAGACCATGATCCATGAGTAAAATATCTGGAGTTGAAATGTTAGCTTCTAGTGTTGTTGGGGTGGATTCTCCTACGTACAACATGCAGTATGCTTTATTCCACCCCAATTGATGTTGTATATACACGGCAGTTTCTGTTTGGATGACGAAACTAATCAAACTCAATCCCAAAAAGAAGGCGGCATATGTATATTTCTTTTTTGTGGCCAATTTTGCTTGAGTGTCCGGACTTCGACTTCGCATCGTAGATCGTCTCGAGAATGTGGGACGTTCCGTGGGACCTGGAGACGCATTGTATCCCGTCCTCCCTCTCTCAGGATCATCACTTTTGTGTAGTAATGGTTGATGTGAACGGCCATCTGCAGGGCGATGCAATGGAGGCCTTCGTCCTTCCATATCGTCGTCAAAATCGGAATTGGAATCTTCTTGGTCGTCGGTCAACGGACTAACCTGTGAAGCCTCTCCTTGTTGTGTATGATGTGCGAAGTCGAGAGTCCGAACGCTAGGACTGTGAGAGGATAACCTTACCCTCAAAGAGTGTCTTGAGACAGGATTCGAGGTCTTCCACGAGTCACTATTGAGTCCGGGTATTGGATGTAATTCCTGTCTATTTGAAGATGTCTGGTGACTTCTATGAGACATACATGCGATTTGGGTGGGTGAATTGGTAGTATAAGTAGAGACAAGGAGGGTTGCTATCGGAATAGACAATTTATTAGACTTCGATGTCAAACGTTGACCTCGAATCAGGGCTGACTTTGTGGATTGTGTGGCTGCGCTTTCGAGGTGTATTGTGCGAATTAATCTTTTTACAGTTGATTTTCCCTTCGATCCTGGGTGATAGCGTAATGGTTTGCATTAAAGTTGGTTGTACAGAGTAAAAAAGACCAATCAATTAATTTGTCGTCATCCTTGGCTGGAAGTGAAGCCCCTGGTAATTCGTAGTGTAGGGAGTGTAGGGAGTGTAGGGAGTGTAGAAGTGGATACGGATGGATGAACCGGAGGAGACCCTGAATCGGAGTCAGAATCTGATAAACTCCTCTTCCTTCCCCCACGAGAACGAATCAAAAGACCTAAACTAATCAAACCTGCTGGATAATAATGTGGTGTTCGTTACCAAAAGATCTCAAATCTAGGATGGGTGTATTTATATATCTTTAGCGTCTTGGTCGTGGTCAGAACAGAAAAGGGTGGTTACTCGAAATCAATTTGCAAGAACTTGACTAATAAGAGATATTTCGTAGGGTTGTGGTTGTGAGATGTAAGACTTTTGCTTGTAGGTGATGTTGTCGGGTGCTTGGAAGGGAAGACTTTCAAAGATTTATAAAGTATTTTGATCACCGTATTATCTTAATCTTACATTTCTCCTCCCACGTGTACTAATGATTTGAATTAAACCTTCAAGTTTCATCCTGTACTCGGTAGGTTAATGTTCTAGAGTTGGACAAACGGCTGAAGCAGAAAGAAGAAAGCATGACCGGCGACGTGCTAGGTAAGATACGTAGCATCGTATCTCCTTAGCTATGAACTCTGAACTATGAACTATGAACAGGAGGTTGCTTATTTCATCAAAGAAGTTTTCCGAGTTCATCCAAAACTTCTGCATGCAATGTCCATCAACAACACGCCCACCATGAAGTGCTCGGTAGCTATAATCTACGTCCTCCGTATATTTCTTGTGAAGGTGGGGGTTAATTGATGCGGGGTTCAGTCCAGCAACATGGCGTCGCTATATCAGAGAGGAATGTCTATGTTTATACCTACTCGGTACCACCGACTCATATCATAATTCTATCTACACCTCCATTTCACTTTAAGTTATTCAAGAACAGACATACTATCATAAATATCAACTATATTGTTAACGTTATACCTCCATATTCAAAATGCCTCTCATAACAACTAATCCCAAACCCCGAATCATCCTCGGTCTCATGAACTTTGGTCCTGACCCCTCCACCGGCGCACGTATAACCTCATTAGATGAATACAACACCCTTCTTGACCATTTCCAAGTCGCTGGTTACAATGAAGTCGATACAGCACGTACATATGTTGGAGGAAAACAAGAAGCCTTTACAAGGGATGCCAAATGGCAAGAGAGGGGTTTGACACTGGCCACGAAAGTTTATCCACTCCAGGCAGGATGGCATACGGAGGCAGAGTTGACGAGTAGATTCGAGACGAGTTTGAAGGAGCTAGGGACCAACTGTGTGGATATATTTTATTTGCATGCTGCTGTTTGTTCCTCTCAATCGTTCGAAATATGAGGGGGTTTTAACAGTGATAGGATCGCGCGACCCCATTCACAGACACATTGGCAGTTCTTGATAAGCTTCACAAACAGGGCAAATTCGTCCGTCTGGGACTTTCAAACTTTACAGCTTTTGAAGTCTCGGAAATAGTCATGCATTGCAAATATAACAATTGGGTGCGTCCATCAGTCTACCAAGGAATGTACAACGCCATAACTCGATCTCTCGCCTCGGAACTCATCCCCTGCTGCAAACGCTACGGGATTTCCGTAGTCATATACAATCCTATCGCAGGAGGTCTCTTTTCAGGTGCCTACAAATCTTCGGAGATCCCGACCAGTGGACGCTATAGCGATGCCGTGGGAAAATTGGGTGAAATGTACAGAAAACGCTATTGGAAAGACTCGAACTTCTCTGCATTAAAATTGATCGAGCCCGTTGTTCAAAAACACAATCTTACAATGGTAGAGACAGCACTACGATGGTGTATACACCATAGTGCACTTAACGTATTGCATGGCGATGATGGGATTATCATGGGAGCAAGTAGCGTTGAGCAATTAGATTCGAACTTGAAGGACTGTGAGAAGGGACCCTTGCCTGAAGAGGTGGTGAAGGTTTTGGATGATGCGTGGATGCTTTGTAAGGCGGATACACCCGATTATTGGCATTTAGATTTGAAGTATACTTATGATACTAGAAAGGCACTTTTCGGTGTGTAGATGGAGGGAGTGGATTGCTTTATTAGACTAACGCTGAGATTCGGGCTTGGTTCTGTAGAACGTAGAAAAGAAGCAAAGAATCGGATGTGGTTAAAGGGTCTTGAGTAGTAAATCATTAGAGAAGAAGGGTTTAAATTCAACGGGTATTTAGATCAAAGTAAGGCAATTTTCGACCCTTCGTATACTAATAAATCGGCTGAAGAATGAGTGGATTTAAACTGTGGACGGCATTTCATATTGTGACACTTGACCAAAACGTGAACAGTGAACCATCGCTTAGTCATACTTCTGCGCGGTTATACTTCGGTTTAGAACAATCGCGTTTCGCGTCATTCAGAACATCGTCGCGTCTTCCCACAATCAATTTCTCTAACTGTAGTATCAACCACTTCTTGCGGGTCGATATCAAAATCAATTGCAATTTTTGACCAAGCAGAGCTGTTGAGAGATCATTTACATTCCTCGGCATACCTGGAGATTCCCTTACCAAGGCATTGGACAACTTATTGCACCCTTAATCTCACAGTTATTACCCGTACGTACACCCACAAACCCCTCCATTCGACAGGGTCCCTCTTCGGATGCAAATATGGTCAATACCGCGAAAACTGGACCGGGGATATATTCTGCTACCTATAGCAATGTGTGTATACCTACTTGAATACAATGCCTTCTATCCACTTCATTCCTTGTTGCTGATTTGAGTATTAGGTCCCTGTGTATGAATATTTGTTCGGAGAGGCTCTCAAGGAACATGGTAAGCAGAATGATACTCCTAACTTCCAAGCAGTCTAGCTAACTTCGGCACAGTAATGAGAAGACGGCATGATGATTGGATTAATGCGACACATATATTAAAAGCTGCTGGATTCGATAAACCTGCTAGGACGAGGATCCTTGAAAGAGAAGTCCAGAAGGAAGAACATGAGAAGATTCAAGGTGGATATGGAAAATATCAAGGTTCGCATACACTCTGGATATAAGAGTGTTACAGGATTAACTGGTCTTAGGTACTTGGGTTCCTCTCGAAAAAGGTCAAGCTTTAGCGCAAAGAAACAATATTTATGAAAAGCTTCGTGCGATTTTCGAATACACACCTGGTGAACTTAGTCCTCCGCCAGCACCAAAGCATGCTACGAATAAGCCAAAGGTCAAGAAACCAGCAGTACCAAAATGGGGGGCGAGTGAGTTTCTTACTTTCCTTCTAGGTAGATAGTACTAACAGAATAGAACCAGTGCCGATTCAACAAGCTGCGATTGCCCGTCAAGTCGAAGAGAATTACGATAATATAGGCACTCAATTGAATGATGATGAAAGTGTGGCAGATGATGTTACAGTTGCTTCCGCTTCATATATGGCCGAAGATGATCGATTCGATATGTCTCGACCACCTACCGGACATCGAAAGCGCAAAAGAGATCGTGAGAGGGATGAATCTCAACAAGATGATCCTGTCGATCTTCGTGCACAAGCTCATCTTATGTGGGCCGATGAACTTTTGGATTACTTCATGGCACCTCCCGCTGATGCGAATTCTATGGATAGAAGACCAGAACCGCCCATAAATTTCGAGCCCGACTTCATTATTGATACAGATGGTCATACCGGTTTACATTGGGCTGCGTCAATAGGTGATCTTGACATATTGAAACAACTCAAAAGATTCGGTGCAAATCTTGTTTGTCGAAATAATCGTCAAGAAACTCCGCTTATGCGATCAGTCCTCTTTACAAATTCATATGACAAGCAAAACTTTCCTCTCATTGTTAAAGAATTAATCAATACTGCTCATGAAATTGATTCATGTGGAGCTACAGTTCTTCACCATGCAGCTGCGACAACTAACATGAAACAAAAGTTCAGATGCGCTCAATATTATTTGGATGTTCTGCTTGAAAAGCTTATCGAAATTTTTCATCCTGATGAGGTACAAAGGTTGTTGGATGCCCGAGATATTAATGGAAATACTGCAATTCATATTGCCGCGAAGAACAAAGCCAGGAAATGTGTACGAGCTTTGATGGGTCGTGGTGCCTCTACAGATATTTTAAATGATATGGGTGAAACGGCTGAGGAAATAATCCAAGACCTGAACGCTTCTCGCAGATCCGAAAGACATCAGCAAGCTGCTTCTTCTTCACCTTTTGCTCCGGATTCAGCTCGTCACTTATCTCATTATGATGCTCTTGAACAAGAGGATCCAAGAGGTGTAGCGCATATTTCAGAGGCTGCCATGACTTTGAAGAATAATGCGGAACCAATTTTATTGGAGAGATTACATGCTTTAGCTTGTAGCTTCGATGAAGAATTGGCGGAAAAAGAAAATGCAGAGGCGGATAGTAGGAGGATTTTAGAGGGGGTGAGGATGGAGTTGGTGGGAGTCAGGGAACAGGCTAGACACTTAGCGGAGGAAGAAGAAGGCGAAGAAAATGTCATTGCAGCAAAGGCGCATCTCGTGGGTTTACAAGAAAGAGTCCAAAGTTTAGTGGAAAGACAACAACAACTCCTCTTACTCTCTCGTACACAACACGAAGGGTCAAAGATAAATGGTCATGGAGGTGGGCAAATTAATGGAACGGGAGATTCGGAAGATGGAGATAATGATAGAATACTAGCAGCGCAACAATTGCATGTGGAATCCCGAAGGAGAAAGGCATTAGTGGGTGAATATATTGGAGCGCTAGGGGTTGCTGGTGGTGGTGATGAGGGAGAATTATATAAGAGGGTTATTGTAAGGGATTTGGGGGTGGATGAAGGAGAAGGGGGATTAAGTGATGAGGGGTTGGATGCATTAATAGCGAATTTGGAGGAAGAGAGAGGAGGTGTGGGGTTGGAGAGGGAGGTTGGTGATGAGTTATAGGGTTGGATGTGAGGTTGCAACACTTTTTATCGTTTCAGATGGTAAGAAGATTTACATACGAGGGATTTGTGGCGTTTAGGTGAAGGACTAGACAAGGGAAATGGAATGGAATGGGATGGAATATTTAGGGTACTCCTATTGAGATTTCGGGCATTGCGATGGATGGATGCATGGATGTATAGATTAAGGGAAGTTCAGGTGTTTTATCCACCAATCGTTATGTTAAGTATATATTGGTATTATAGGAAGCGGAGTGCGTATATAAAATGAATTATTACAATTATTGACTTGTTCATTCAAAAAGGGGGTGTTGCTAACTTTTTAGTAGTGTTTTAGAATGATGAAGAAATATAGATTATAATTCTCTTGATGATTAATGTATTCTATTTCTTTTACATTTCATTACCTATATTCTTATAGTAAATATTAAAGCTTTGCTTAATAGTGTTATAGTCAAAAGAATGATGGTCTATCTAGTAAGAATATTACAAGTCCATCCATCACACTCTATCAAGCCTTTGAATGGTGGAGTAAAAATACTATGTGACAAGCGAGCGTAGCACATCATCCATTCTGCAAATAAGAATGTATAAAGACCTTCCTAGCCAAGGATTTCACTTTCTCATTAATGGAATACAGGAACGACGTGGTACTTGACCGTGGATGGTTTTCAAACCAGTTTGTAGAGATTCAGACGGTTGCGCTTTGAGGAGGTCGTATATACAGACGGTTTTGTGGTGCAATTAGCTATTGTATATATAGAATTGATAGTCATCGATAATGTAGAGCAATGTATGGCTGATTATGAGTTGTAACAGAAATTGAGTATTGACAGTGACATATAGTGAACAATAGTGATATAAGTCCAATAAAGGAAGAACATTTCATCATCGAGCAGGGCATCTCTTTTGAATATTTAAGATCTGCTTCTAGTTCTCTCATGATCATATCATCTCGCCCTTTTTAATTTGATCGTACCACAGATAATGAATGCATCTTTAGGAAGAAGCTGTATTAAGTACCTATCTAGGTACTCAAATACTACACCTACGCTTGGAACTGTCCTAAAAAGGAAATAATAACCTGATTCGAGTGAATTTCCAATCGTATACCACAATCTCAGATGTATTCGGTATAATTCACTTGTCTCGACTATAAATAAACTTCCTTGTATCAATACTTCACAAGTCAAGGATATCTGATACCTATGCTATGTAATCATGCCTTCTATTTAGGATGTGTGATTTGACTTGAAAAATTGATTCACAAACTGCGCTTAGGTATGAGCCCCTATCGTATGGGAAAAAAGAAAATATTATATAGGGAATCTCAAATAGTGTAATTATACACCTTTTTCTTTGGCAGCGATAATAATAGCTAGGACGGTAAAAACGTTACATTTGTCAAAATAAGATAATTTATAAGAATGGAAAATATACTGCTCCACTAGTGAGCTGTTAGATGCGGTGATAATTTAACTAACGAGCGATTTGCTCCTTGACCATTCACGGTGGAATTACTATTACTTCACCCGTGGTAAATGGTAGCTACTCGATTATATTCGAATCTAGTGGCGTTCCACACAAGCTCTTCATGTAGATAAAAGTACAGATATGTCCCCACCCTCTTCCTCCATTTCCTGACCATATTAATTGCTAGTACCTCTAAGGTATAAAAGGACCGCGCACTCACTATAGAGTATTGACTCTCAAGATTGAGAGGCAATGGTGCAAAAGCTCGACCAGAATAGAAGTGAAAGACTAGTCCACCAGGTCTCTAATACTATGACCCTTTGACCCTTTGACACAGAGTACAACAGAATCTCGCATGCGAGAGTCCCTATCGATTTACGCTGAGAAAGTAATGATAACGGGGTAAATATATCGGTGATGCATAAAATTGAATTGGTAACAGTGGGTGAGAAATGGTAATAATTCCTAATTCTTGTTATTCCAAGTGAATCAGAAGAAGAGAAGAAATTCAAAGAAAGAATGGAAGCTCTTAGCATTGCGCAAATAACTTCAAGACCCTCTCTCCGCGTTTCTCGTCCTTAATCTTTGAATGTCGCGCTAGGAAGGAAGACAGATACAGAATAACACTCGAATGTAAAATAGGGTTTGTTTCCATTTCCCGACTAATAGTATGAAAAGCAGGTCTTGATCCGCTTTAGTGCTCTTTAGTATTTACCTTACCTTAATTGCGCTACAACATCCCCAAGTTTTCCCCTTTGAAGAAGTATAAATAACCTACACTACGCAGAATCAAATTCCTCAGACCCCGACTCCAACAAGAGCTTGAGCCTCCGATGTAAATAGCGAAGATGGAAAGCAATTTGCAGGCCAACACTCGACAACTTCCTCAAGGTGGTTTCTTCTCACACGGCGGGAAGAAGTCTAGATTCCAGGTAGAAGCATATTTGAGCTGATATTTATGTGACAATGACAAGATGATAATGAAAAGTGCCAGGGATAACTAGAAGTGTAGCGAAATAATGAAAAAGAGTTCTCAAATAGTCAGTTGGTACATATATACGTGTGAGCAAGCACGCAAAAGGATCGAGCACATATCCATCAGTAATCCATTCATTTTTATTTTATTCTTAGTTATTTATTAATAAGAAAAATAACAATATATCTCTATAAAAATATAAATTTGACTATTATTTAATTAGATCACATATAAAAAAAAGTTGTTGATCTAAAACAAGCAAAAACTAGATCTCAAAAGTGGATTTCATTTTCATTTTCAGAAGTCAAAACTAAAATGAAGGGATGGGTTTAACGCGCTAGGTAGCCCAGAATACAGTATGTTTGATATTATCAAAACGATGAATGGAGCTTGCAAAATCATTGCCAACAAGTCAAAGTTTTACGACAAGCACTAGACACTTTTAAAAGCTGATAATTAGCAGAAATCCGTCGAAGCACCAGTGATATAAGTCTTACTTAACCGAAGCTAGGTACCAGGTAATCAGCTTTTTAAGCGCAACAGATACGGACTTTCATAAACGAAGCACTAATGATCCTATTCTGAGTTATTTTTGTATAACACCAAGACCGATTAGAAATCGACGACAGGTAATTAAATAATGTGTATGATTTAGAATTGACAATATGATGAGAAAGGAGACGATTGGCAGCAGGAATTGGATGTTTAACTAACATCGAAGATAGTCCGTTTGCATTGCATGCCTTTATGTAATGAAATTATAATATCGAAATCATAAAAAAGTTAAAAACACAATGGACTGAAACGAGAACCTATACGTACCGGGGCCTCCTCGTGCTCAAAGTTTGAGGAAGAAGGGAATGTAGTAGTGTACTCGGGCTAGTCTTTGATGAGGGCCGGGCTCAAACTTTTATATTCTTATCAAAAAAGTCGATTTTTTGAAAGATATATATTAATTCAATTTTTTCAAATTTTCAAATTTTCAATATTTTAATTGAATATTTGAAATAGATATTATTATTTATTTATTTATTTAATAATTATATATTAATAAAAATATTTTTGATTCTTTTATTAATAAAAAATTATTAAATCAAAATTATAATATTTTAAGATTTTAATTTTTAATATATTTTAGATTTTTATAATATATTTTGATATAAAATAAATAAAAATAATAAGATATTAAATTTTTGATAAATATCTATTATATTTTTGAAATTTGAAATATATATAATTATCTATTGAATTTATAGAAATTTTTGAAATATATGATTTTTGATGTGAAAATATGCTTCTTTAAGCCTCCGGCCCTCATTAAAGACTAGCCCGAGTATATACATAGTATTTTATCTCGTTAATACGACTAGTATAACACCCAACGGCTAGTGAATTGATCTCACGACCAGGGGTAACGACGATAAGATCGATATGTAAATGGCATCAGTCTACTTTCATGACACATCTTTTCATACCGCATCTTTCGTTCCCATTTATCGTCCATACCGAGTTCTTGTCGATTTCACTTTTACAAATATGGCTTCTCCCCTAGACTACAAACTCTATCACCTGCTCTCGCTTCCGCACTAAAACACAAATCATTAGTTTTATCCATCATAGGACCCTTTCCCATCATTTTACCATTCTCCATCCTTTACCTTCCTATCTCCGTATACACCACAAATGAAAGACGAAAACTCACTAGTCATAAGTAGCACAATGCCAATTACTTCTATTATCCCAAATCGCCACATCATTCTTGCTCCACTTCCATCTAACTTGGGCATCATGATTTAAAGGCACCAAATTCTTTAACCATGGAAGTAAAAGATCCGATTCATCTTTGGTGAGAGGATGAAGACGCCTTGTGAAACCTTGATTTATGAAGAGGGATTTTTTGCCGGTTACAGCTGTTGGACGTTAATAATGGACGGAATATGCCAGAGGGGTGGAATGATAATCGAGAAATGGAAAGCTAATGAGGAAAAGATAAAGAAAACAGAAGCAGGTGGGAGTAACATACGATTTGTCCTAACAACAGGATGAATGGCGCTTAACTCCTTCCCGATATTCAGAGGACTTCCCCTCATATCCTCCCTGATATCCTGTCCTAATCTCCTCGCCTCCTCATGGAAAAAGTTCGCATCATGCGTTGCCGTCAATCCCTCCAGTACCTCTTTCATCTTCGGGCTCAAGCGCTCATAGATTTCATTTCCAGAAGCCCAAAGGGTATCGCCGCCTGTTTCTGGCAAAGTATGGATTTTCAACATGGCATAGTCGGAAGGTACTCGTTCGAAAGTAATGTCTGCGTGCCAGCCGGTACTGGCAAACCGAGATACATCAGAGAGTTGGTGGGTTAAACCACCTCCTTTAGCTTGTTTGGCAGAAGAGATGACGGATATTTGGTCGCCCAGTTCGGAGGATTGTTCCGTAAGGGGATGGATGTGGAGGGTAGAGGACTCAGGCTGGGGAAACGTTAGATGATGGGGGAAATTGGATTTGACAAGGTATGAGACAGATGGATGTAGAATTTTATTAATGTAAAGGGAGGAACTCACAGAACCAGCTGCTTTGGAAATTCGTTCAATGACAGCTTTCATTTGATCAGGAGTAATATCTTGATTTCGGAAGAAAACCACACCACGATCGGAGACTAATCCTCTCATCAATATTGCTTTCTATCAACCAAGAGTATATGTCAAACATACTTGTTAATGCGAGATCATTGAGTAATTCTTCAGGAATAGTCGGTGCAAGAAAGTCCTTCAATTGGGTCTTCTCATCAAATGCTCGTCCAATTACTGGTGTAAGATCCGAATGTTCGTATTGATCCAATAATCCATTGTTTACTAAAGGTTTGGTACATCTTGTACGAGCTATCTGATCTTCATCCTCCAGAACTGGTTGAGCTTTAACATTAATGAAGTCGGCGGAAGGCATAATGTCAACGTTGTTCAGAGACGCAAGCAAATATATACATACAACAAATCAACAAAGGCAGAAGAAGAGTAATAAAAAAAAAACATGCAAGAGCTCGCAATAGTAAACTTTATCTGTCTATTAAAAAGTTCCCGAGGCACGGATAAACTCAAATGCCATCAACATCAGAAGTAAGGTATCTTTCTGTTGGTCGGGAACCCCCGCAATGCGTAACACCCTGGTCAATATTCCAATTGCGTGATATGTCACCATCGTACTGTAACCAAAAATAAGGAAAAAACAAGGAGAAATCACGGATATGACATTTATATCTGGCAAGTCCCTCCGCTATTAAAAGCGATTTGTTGATTGACTATCAATGTGTTCCTGTAAGATTTGTAAAATTTGTAAAGTTTGTATGTAACATAGGAATGGGGTTTGCTTGGCTCGTCCCGATACTATCGAGGTGGATTTGTTTCAATACTTAAGATGGGCGGCCGACACTGCTTCCTGTTTGATTCAAATCCTGTTGGTTGAATTGATTCTGTCAATATAATTCGATTCGACCTTTGGGACGGACCTTTGAGACACTCGCTCATCTGATTTCTTCCAATTGGCAATATGGAAGATGTCAAAGACAATACATCGAGAAAGGTCGTCTCGGATAGTGCATCACATATCTCGGTGACTCATGTTGGCCGTGAGAATTTGGCCGATGCACTTCCGCCTCATGAATCATATGAAGGAAGTCATAGATATGATCCAGCTGCCACATGGACGGAAGCAGAGGAGAGAAGAGTCGTTCGCAAGACTGATCTTTATCTTTTGCTGTGGATTTGCGTCATGGTAAGAATTCTCCCATTCTGGTCAATGTCTTGATTATTGATTCGGAATATAGTTCTTCGGATTGCAACTTGACAGAGGGAATCTCTCCAATGCTACAGCGGATAATCTTCTAAAGGATTTAAAGCTCACTACCGACGACTATAATAATGTAAGGTTTCCATCTTACCCCGACTTAAATGTTGGGTGCTTTCCGTACTTACAGTTTGATAGGGTACTACAATTCAATTGTTGTGCTTTCTGGCAGCAGAATTTCCTGTTCAGTTCCTCACCAAGCGTTATGGATTCAAATACATTCTCCCAATCATGATGATGCTTTGGGGTACCGTCTGTAAGTGAAGTGGACCGGAAGAAACCATGATTGGAGAGAATAGCAATACTGATACTTCACATTAGCATGGACTCAGGCCTGGATGCATGATCGTACATCCTTCTATATCACCCGTGCCCTCATTGGACTTTGTGAAGGTGGTTTCATTCCTGGTACCATCCTCTTTGCGACATACTTCTACAAGTCAAAGGAACTATCCGTTCGTCTTGCTTGTTTTTGGTCCACACTCAATATTGCCCGAGTAATTTCGGCGCTACTTGCAGCTGGAATCCTGACAATGAGGGGAGTGGGTGGTAAACCAGGATGGTTTTATTTGTTCCTGATTGAAGGACTTTTCACATTTTTAATTGGTGTTATTGTAAGCTTCGTCCCATGCTCCCCAGTTTCCCTGTGCTGGATTAACAAGGAAATGCAGAGTATTTTGTATCTTCCTCAATCCCCGACGAAGACTTCCAGTGTTTTATGCCGCAAATCTTGGTATACAGAGCGAGAGGAGATAATCATGGTGAATGTAAGTCAATGAACTCCAGCTAAACACTTCGACACTAACAAAATAGCGAATCCTGCGTGACGATCCAGCCAAAGGGCTTACATCACTGCAAGAACCAGCCACATTCAAAGACATTCGCGAAGCATGGAGTGACTCTTCCATGTGGGGTCTTTATTTCATCGGTTTGGTAGCGTACATTCCTGCGACGCCTGTTCAATCTTATATTACGCTCACATTGAGGCGTTTGGGATATACTACCTTCGACTCCAACATGTTGACCATCCCATCTGCTGCCTTGCAAGTAATCACTATGCTTGTGCTTGCATATAGTAGTGACTTCTTTGATGAACGTACATTTCATTGTATTTTTGGAGAATTCTGGATACTGCCGCTACTTACGGCACTCTTGACAATCCCCGATGGCGGGAGGGACTGGAGTAGATGGTCTTTGGTGACATTAATTTCTGGATGTAAGTGCTTGGACGAAATTCCCATGTCTCAAGTTCCAAGTTCTAATTTACTGACTTTAACCCAGATCCCTACTTCCATCCAATCGTTTCTGCTTGGATTTCAGAAAACACGTTCGATGTGAAGAAGCGCGCAATTACAGCGGCGACTTACAACGTTATTGTTCAAGTTGGATCATTGATCGGTTCTCAAATCTACCGTTCATATGATGCTCCATATTACAAACAAGGCAATAAGGTCCTGATTTCCATTTGCGCATTGGCGCTAGTGACATTTGTGACACAAAGACAGTACTTGATAGTGTTGAACAAGAGAAAGGAGAAGGTTTGGGATCAAATGACGGCTGAAGAAAAGGCTGCATATCAAAACGACAGTGAAGCAAGAGAGAAAGATGGTAACAAAAGACTTGACTTTAGGTTCAAGTATTGATTTTGGAAGTCAAGAAAGAAGGGGGATGGACTGAATTAGATGGATGAGATGAATGAGATGAGATGAACCAAAATGTAGTGTAATGAAGTACCTAGTATATATATATCATATATATATCATATATTATATATCTAATATATATCATATATCATATATCTAGTTATCTATAGAGTAATTACTGGCAGATTCGTGATAATCTTGCAAACATAAATGTTTTTCAATTATTATTATTAGCTAAGGTAAGTACGAGTATTTCATAACTTTCATTAATTATCCACTTTTGGCAAATGAAAATGTCAAGATAACCTTAACCTTAATTATTATCAAGCCAATCATCAAAGTCGTCATAATTTATCTGATCTCTGGGAAAGCGGTGTAAGACTTTCACCAGATTTGAACCAGATCGGGTTACTCTCACTTCTCAATTCGAATGACCGACCAATAGAATCATCTTATGAGTTTAAAAAATGTGGCTTGGCGATTAGATCCCTTGCCACAATTTATAGTGTCCCTCACCAACTTGTAGTACTCCAGCCTTCAGCAAGCCAAGGGCAATCATGACAGCCACCATGAAAATCATGAAAAGCATGAAAAGCATGACAATGTACTCGAGTACAATGTATGAGATATCCGATACCTGATACCGATACCTGATACTTGACCATCCATCGCTCATCAGTGCTCATCCATCCATTTCCATTTCCATTTCCATTTCCATATCCAGATACCCCGAGTATACTGCCTCTCTGCAAATCGGAAAATGAGAATTCGATAAGACTTATTACCCATCCGCCTGCGATATTTCCCTTCGGTTTTCCCTTCGAGGTTCTCTCCCACTATCTTTTTTGTACTACGCGATAAGGTACACTAAATCCCGTGGGCTGAAAACTTTCGAGAAAAGTCGTTGGAGATAGAACAATACAAAGATATCCGGGCTTTTACTCATTCGCAGATGGCATCTCCTACCAATACCCACAGTGCCAATGGCAATGATCTCGACACAATGATCCCTTCTTCTTCTGCAGCGTTATCCCCTACGCCTACAGCTCTTACATCTCCTCTTCCAAATATTACTCCTATCATGTCCTGTGATAGCCTCGAAACTGCATACAATGCAGATCCATACTCTCTTCTCAACTCCAAAAAGGAAGATGTAAGCATTGCCACGCTTCGCACACAACATCCAGATCAAAAACGAACACGAAAGGTCAAAAAGATCAAGAGTTTTTATAATAGACAGAATGCTTTGATCGATGCATATCTAGCGAGTAATAATGAAGAAGCTGCAGAGGTTGAAGATGGACTTCAAAATGGTGGAAAGATCAGATTCGCTATCTATGCTAGTTCTACCGTCAACTTTTGCCTGTTCATCATACAAGTCTTTGCCGCCGTCTCGACGGGAAGTTTGGCACTGTTCGCCACTGCTGCGGATGCTTTTGTAAGTTTCCAACTTGGGAACGGAGGCCGCCGTTGAAAGACTAATTCCATGATTAGATGGATTTGGTCAGTTCTATAGTGATGTTAATCACTTCGCGGATAGCCGCCAAACCCAACATTACAAAGTTCCCGGTTGTGAGTAACGTCTTTTAGTAGAAGAAGTATTCTCATCTCACACTTTTCTTAGGGTCGCAAACGAGTCGAAACTGTGGGAATCATCCTCTTCTGCGCCCTTATGACTACAGTCTCCGTAGAATTGATTATCGAATCGGCTCGAAGCTTAGCTGATGGTCCAAAGGAGAACGAAACTCTCAAACCTATTCCTCTCGTCTGCGTGGGTGTTGCTATCTTTTCCAAGGCTGTCCTATTCGTATACTGCTTTACCCTACGTCGTTACCCAACTTGCGCAATCTTCATGTTGGATCATCGAAATGATATCGTGGTTAACAGTTTTGGTTTGATTATGTCCATTGTGGGTACCAAGTATGCAAAAGTTTGGTTCTTGGATCCAGCTGGTGCTATCGCTATTGCATTCTTGATATTGTTTTCATGGGCATCAACTGCTTTTGAACACATGTGGCTTTTAGTTGGCAAAAGTGCTCCGCAAGAATTTTTGAACAAGCTTGTATATGTTGCAGTTACACACGACCCTAGGATCCTAAAGATTGATACTGTAAGGAGGGATTCTATTCTGCTACTTGACTATTGCTAATCCCTGACACAAGGCAAGAGCATATTCTGCTGGTGAGAAATACTATGTCGAAGTCGATATTATCATGGGACAAGAAGAAACATTGAAAGTCACGCATGATGTTTCCCAAACTCTACAAAGAAAGCTTGAGGGTAGGTCTATCGTGGCACGATAGTATCTGAAAAGACGCTAACAGAAACAGGGTTGGCGGATGTCGAAAGAGCCTTCGTGCATGTCGATTATGATGATTTACATGATATATTTGAGGAACATAAGCCACTTTATGAGATTCAAGGACCTAAAGTTCCAATATACGAGCGTGTGAGAGAAAGGTTCAAGAGGCAACCATCTGGAAGAGAAGGGGGTGATGTCGCGATGCCGACATCTTGAGTATGTCGAACGAGAGGGAAGTTCAAGGATAATTGGGGATTGACCTGACAGTTGGAGCCCCGCTTGAATTTTAGCCACAACACGGTGCTGGAGGTTAGACTTGGTATTGTGATAGGGGGAAAGGGATCCTTTCCCGCCTTGAGTATCTCACATTTCAGTGAAAATCGTTTACCTGCAAATCATTGCGGGGCAAATTTCTTTTTCAGAGCATTTTCGAAATATGGATGACGCCGTACCTCTGTCAGAAATGTTCTCAGGGTCATCATTGGAAGAAAATTGCTTTGGCCTGCGCGTTGTTCTTAGCCTTGCACCGAGTGGCTGGAGAAGGGGGGAGGGGTCCGAGGAAGCCCATGCGACTCAGACGATGTATGGGTGGCCGTGCGAGGCTCACTTACACCTAGGTTCATTGGACCATTGCAGAAATCACATTTTAGTTGCCGTGTGAATCGAATGGCGGAGCTCGTGGATGAATAGAGCGGCTGGGATTGATTGCGTGAGAAGATATGAAGACTTACAGCTTTCGACCTGAAAATTTATATGCGCCTTGGCCCGAGAATTTTTTACTTTATGGGGATGAAAGGGAAAATTCAAGGTGGATGTTTTTGAATGGCAATAAGATTTGTTTTTTTATCTACATATTGTGGAGCTGTCTTGATTGAAGATGGAATTATTTTGTGATATTAATAGATGCATAGATACCTTGGAATTTTACTGCAAAGCATAGGAAATGAATAGTAAGAAGCTTCGGAAAGGCTTTTGTCAAGACTTTTTGTTTATGGCTTTAACTGGATGAAATGAAAAAGGTAGTTGTGAGATGTAGATGACTGCGATCAAACCCATGCGAAGATGGTTTGAGACGTGGATGATAAGCGGTTGAGGCTTGTTGAATATGTGTCGGCGAAGGCAAGGGCAAGATCGATTAATATTGATGTAAACTACACCGTAGCATTTATGGTATGGGCGTACCAAATCTCAGTCGTGAACTTTTGCACCCCCTGAGCTGACTAGTTGGATGTGGCACAGGATGAGGGAGCAACGAAGGAGCTGATAAGTGAAGAGTAGTTTGCGCCTTTTAGAATCTCAAACTCACCGCCGCGTCTCTCCCGTCTGCTACCTCAGTTCCCTAGCAGGGAATGGTAAAAACAGTATTATGCTATTATGCACACTCCGAAATTGAGCAGTATAGCTTGTAGTACAAGCCCCTATACGCAATGTTTCGAAGGGGGAGTGTCTGTTGAGTAGGTGAAATGAGGAGGGATGGGAAGATATTGGTTTTTGGGCATTTATTGGAGATAGGTTCGGGGGGACTTTGTTTTGTGAGGGAGATCTGTGGGATGGTGGGATGGTGGGATGGTGGGATGGTGGGATGGTGAGTTGGTGAGTTGGTGAGTTGGTGAGTTGGTGATGGTGAGTGATGATTTTATTGTTATTGTTGTTGTTAGTGTTATTGCTCCTAATGGAGATTTCGAAAAGCATTGCATGTTCTCGGTAATGAAAGTTGAGAGGTACCTCGCACTGTAACGCTTTTAAATATCGAGCGAGACTCTGGAGGAATTCAAATCTTACAGATCAATATTTTCAAGGAATTTCCTGAAAGGTGCTCTGCATCTTTTACATTCTTCCCTCAGTTGTGCTTTGGCAAATTTTGCATTGCAGAGATGTTTTAAGAAAGTAGTTGATGAGAGGGGAATGTGAGTGTACAAAGTCTCCCTTGTTGGCTTTACTTCTTTTTTTCTCGGGTGGAGGTGATGTAAATATATCCTCAATAAGATTTCTGAGTGGACCGGGAGATATTCAAGGTACGGTAGATAATCCCACATTAGAGGTAAATATTTGGGCATACTATACCGGAATAGAGACACGGTACTATTTAAGGAACGTATGGATCGTTGAACCTTAAGCTTCATCGCGGAATAAGCAGGACACAATGGAATTTTATGGAGTCATAATGGCGGGTTGGTTATATAGACCATTATTACCCACTTCCTTTTCGTTTTTACCACTGAAGTATCTTCTCCTTACCATTCCTGTCGCGTTATAGTTCTAACTGTCACTGTACTTCATATGTTTCCACTCACAGCTCTCAATATCGAATCAGCGCGTGTAGCTTATTGCGCCCTAAATGAGGAGTCGAGATATATAATTTCTAATTCAGATACAGAAGCTTCGAACTTCTATAATTATTACATATTTAGCTTTCAAAAGAAGAAGAGCACAATAGAGCTATGTGAATTGAAAACTTATAGTCCTATATATTATTAGTTATTATCTAGATTTTCTATAGTACTTACAAGTCTTACCTAGACTATATAAAAATAATGTCACGATTCACGGTTTAGATTATAATAGTATTATTGATATCGGTGATTTAGATACTGATTACTAAGGGGGTGTGATTTAACCATTGTTTTCAAGAGGCTTAATCATTTACGAATAGAAACCCAGGATTCCTAGAATAAGTATCTTAGACAACTATATTATAATAAAACAATCATTCTAGAGGATATTGTATCCTAAAACAATAATTCCTAAAGAAAAGCTCCTGGGACAAATGTTCCAGGAAAGGAAAGGCCTTAGGACCAATCATGTAATGAGGAGCTTTAAAAGCTTTAAAAGCTTTAAAAGCTTTAAAAGCTTTAAAAGCTCCTAAAGATTCAAAAGCTTTTTGAAGCTTTTAAACTCTATAAAGCTTCTTTCCATTCTGTAACGATCTGGTCGAGGCAGCGGCTGCCTGAGGTTTCGTATGGTTGGTAGTTGTAGGTTAAGGCTAATAATCATTGGTTATTTATTTGAAAGTGAATTCGTTACTAGATCAATTGGAATATAGGTAAACTAATTGATAACTAAGTTGAGCACGAAGCTCCTAAACTATGAAACTATTCTGATCATATATACTAATCTCTTTCCTTTCATGCTAGCTATGCTAGCTGGCTAGCAGAGCTAGCATATCACGTGATTGATCTTGAGGCCTTTCTTTTCCTGGAACACTTATCCCAGAAACTTTCCTCTAGGAACTATAGCCCTAGGATACGATATCCTCTAGGGTGATGATCCCATTTCAGCCAATTAGCTAGGACACTTGTCCTAATCTAATATAGTTGCCTGGGATACTTATCCTAAGAATCCTGGGGTCCTATTCGTAAGTGATTAGGCCCCCTGAAAGCAACGGTTAAATCACACCCCCCCTGTAGTCGGCATGTAAATCACCGACATCAATAGTACTACTATAAAGAAAACCGTGAATCGTGATAGATACCTGCATGGTTGTGCTCAACCTGCCTTAAGGTGACCATAATGCCATACTAAAAAGGGTAAATTTGACAAGATGTGCACAGACTACCAGCTCACCGATAGGAATTGTCGATCAATTGGAATCACGTGATCGTCCTGTATACGAGGTCCGTGACAGATATTCATAAATAAACTATAAATTATTTGTAGTTTATTTATTCAGATTCTTCAATTACTTGCCCTACAAATAAATCATCTGTAGGTTATTCTTTAAGGGCAATAATCCGCCCTGTGGGGCCCTGTTGCGCAGTCTAGTTTTACCTCTTCTATAAGATTTAAAGATATTGGAAAAGGATTAAAATTCTAAAGTCCTTGACGCTATGTATCCATAAAACTCTAATCATTTATCCAGTGAAGAACTCGTGTATATAAGTGGTGGATTCTGTGTGAGTTTTGTAGGTACCCGGTATATAAAACCCTATATTGTCCCAATCCTGTTCTTCTATTACATTCAGAATAGGAATAGGTGGGAGTACCGGTGCTCTAAGGTGCGTGTATGGGACTCAATTGCCGCGCACAATATCATCATGGATTAGGGTAATTGCTTTTGGGCTGTATATATATGCCATTGCGGTTTTTCTCCAGCTGGGTATATCGCTTGCCGTTGTGACCGTGAATTTTTGCGTTGCTATTGGTTTCAAATTATTGTACAGATAATCACTCATCGTAAGGGTAGAGAAGGAACGAAGGGGAAAGCGGGCATAAATTCATCAGTAGAGTTGGAAATGAAGGTAGAACTGATGATAAAACGTGATCGGACCAAGAAACTAATTTTGGCGTTCAAATATTCGTGTGCTTGACGTGAAGTAGATGGGGAGGAAAGTGAGCGTATTAATGAACAATAGTCAGCTTGGGAGATATGTGCACTACCTGAAGCTTAGCGTCCATCCATGAATTATACACATCTATTATCGTTCATTCACCGCTGTCTATATGCACTCTCAATCTCTACAGGCACAATCCTCCTTCTCCCAGCCCCTCCTCCACCCCTTCCACAAGTTAGGACATCTCCATGCAATCTTCTGCTTTGAACAGCCCAACAGAATTCCCCACAGCCTCTCAACCGTATATCCCAAATGCGGTTTTTCCAAACTGTCCTTTTCACCAAAAATTTCCGCATCTCTTCCTCCGGGTCCTAATTTCAATCTATCATGAGCCCAGCCCCTACTTAATGATTCGTCTGACAACGCATCATTGAGAGTCTCCCAAATATCCTTTTTGATTCCTCGAATGCGTGCCGCTGAAGCAATGAAATTATTTCCATGTGTTATAATAACTTTCTTGCATTGATGAGATGCTTGACCTTTTTCCACCGGACGAGATGCAGACCACATGCTCGGGATTAGTCTGAATGTATCATTCCAGCCACTTTTATCAAGGCATCCATAACAATCACACGTTTCCAGTTCCCCCAGATTCAGGAAACCGGTTAAAGTATCCGAGTTTTCTGCCGCGGGTGGTAGTTGCGCAGGATTATAATAATCGAATAACCGACGACCGATTAGATCGAAATTATCGATGGTATATGAAGAGGTAGTGAGAAAAAGCGTCTGCGTAGGTAGATCATCCCAATTCTTCAATATATGATGAAGGAAAATTCCAGATACACCTCCAATATTGGGAAGAGGATGTATATCCCCGAAAACGACTTCTGTTCGAAGTTTCTTCACGATGTCTGCCGACGGATCTTTTGTATAGATTACAACATTTGGTTTGTGTGCCAAAACGGCAGGCTGTGATGTTAAAATCCCAGTTACGATCCATTTAATTTCAGGGATTGATTCGCCGGCTGAATGAGCGATGACGATTTGGAGACGATTTTTAGTTGATGCTCTGTAAATTGTGTCTAAAGATGGAGATTCTGGACCTGTCCAGAATTTCTGATCGTGACGAATGGAGATTGTGTCCATCCAGTAAAGTATACCTGCTGAACTCATGACGGTGAATATAAGCGTGGTGGTCCAAAGTAAAATCGGCTTATGCCACATTGGGTAGAGCCTTCGAGTTGGTATGCCAGACTTCCGCCTTATAGTATAGACAAAATTTATGGATTTAGGAAAATAGAGGCTTATCTCTCTCGGGCCAATACTAATAAGGTAAATGAGCATGAAGGCAAAAATCTGGAACCAGTCCAGCGCATTTTCTTCCTTAAGTGTACTCATGAGCATCAGACCTAGGGAGAGGTGGAGCGTTGCATCGATTGCATCCGGGGCATTTTCGTCTGTTGATTCATAAGGTGACCTCGAACTGGTAGAAAGTGACAATGTGGATCGTAAAGGAGTATTCCAAAGAACATGAGTTAATGCACCTGGAGCCAGGTTCTTCATAAAAGTCGAAAAATCCCAAGTCCGAAGGATAGAGAATGCCGTTCCGAAGTCTTCATATTTGTATGCGGTATAGAGAGTGATGAGCAAACATGGAGGTAAACCAGCCCAAAGCATGAAATAGAGTGAGGCTCCGTGAGAAGGGTTTTTGGGAGAAGGCACTTGATATCCGATCGCAGCCACCGTTCTGGCGAGACTGAGGAGAAACATACCAAGTATTGCAAATGAAAGCGCTTCTACGTTGAGTCGATAGTCGTTATAGACAATTGTGGAAGTAAGGAAAAAGATGCCCAAGGCCCAGACAACAATGGTCTTGTCAAATCCTTTGTCTCGAGGAAGCATTCGTAAATCGTATGCTAGACTAAAAAGGAAAGCATCAAATGCATATGTCAGTATCTATTGAAGTGTCAGAAAGTGCAAACTAAAAGATGAAGAGTCTGCATACTAATAGAGTAGAAAATACAGCCAAATTGTTGAAAAGCATGATCGCTTTCGTATTGTATATCAAAGCAATCATTGAAATGAGTACCGTGAGGCAATATCTAGTAATAACGGAAACGCCTTCTAAAAATGATGGACCCCGATTTGGATTCAAATCCGGAAAACTGGTGAAGTAGTCGACAAAACTTATCAGGACGGCAAAAATGCTCAAGCCGAAGTACGCAGTGATTTGCAATAAAACAAGAAAACATATTGCTAAACAGGAGTAAGATATGTGAAGATGTAGATCTTCATTTGAATGAAAATAGTGCCTATTCATGGGGAAAAGACTTACGATATCCTTAAAAAAACCGTGTCAGCTTGGGTTCAACCAGAACAGAAATGGAGTACAAAATCTTACTAAAATCAGTAGTCAAAAGTCTCCTTGCCGTTAGTATAGACGAAATACTGAATCCTATCCAAATCCTACATTTTTGAATTCAGCCCTGGTCCATTGAGCCTCTAGGTTTATACATACCAAGGCTTTACGATTCGCCATTTGTGTATCCATGGTCCATCCTCCTGGTGAACTGAAATTTTCCCTAATCCTTCTTCCTCATCTCTTCTCACAAGCTCATAATCATCAATTTCATTCCTCTCATCAAGTTCCCTTTCATGCATGACTGCGAACTGTTACTACAACTCCCAATATTGGAGCATGTGGTACGCATTGCACGATAACTTTTTGTTGCGTTGTTGTTGTTGATGTAAATAAACTTCAGTCCCACTATCTGGTGTGTGTGCATCCGTCCCTAGTAAAAAGCGGCATTGAACAATGACCCGGTTTTACAGAACATGGTTGTCAGCTCGGCTGGCTAATCTAGATGTATAACAAAATATAAGAATTGACGAGAATTAGTTTTAAATTATACAGATCAAGCATTCAGACTCTCGCCTCTATTTTGTTTGATGTGGTTAATGTCGATCACGTGAGCTGAAAGAAAAATCAATTTTGGAGCATAACCATGTCTATCCATGGATCAACAACAACATCATCAACATCGACGACACCAACGACATCAACAAACAAATTCAACGTTTTTCGCACAATGTCTAGAATAGGGAATATACTTCCTCGAGCCTCTCGAGTCATTCCAGGAAAAGATCCCTCCTCTATCATAAATTACGACCGAGTCGGAGCTCAAAAAGAACCTCGTAGTGTGGCAGCTTGGGCACATCACTCCAAGAATAGGAGTTCTCGATTGGTCTTAACGCTAGACTTGAGCAGCGAAGCAACAGGAATTCGTAACAAATTGAAGAGTAAACACCTTCATCCATGGGGAACTTTTCCTGATACACGAGTCGACCTCATAGATCCACTGCCTGAACGCAACTTTTATATGAAGATGTACAAAGACGCCATCAATGATTTTTGTTTAGAGGCTCCGTCTTCTTTTCCCATGCGCCCATCAACGAACTATTTTGTGGCAGAGGATCGTAGAGAAAGTGGCCTTGTTGAAGAAGAGTACGGAAACAGAGATTACATGGAGAGGAAACCTAAGCCGCCAACCACTCAACATGCTTTAATTATGATGAGTTTACCAAAAGCATCGGTGGCACATAAACTTCGTGAATACTTTCTGAAGGTATTCGGCAAATTTCCAAATGAAGAAGTGCGAACTATCATGAAGAGGTTGGAAAAGGAAAGATACAAAGCTCAAATTCCTTTGGGATTTTGTAGAGAGATGGGATCTAGACATGCTGAAGAGTCGAAGAACGATCTTGCACGTGATTTTGGGAGCACAAGTGGTATTGATTTGGGGCATGCTGTAAGTTTGAGTTTATGGCGCAGGAACTACCAAGTAAATATGGCAAGAAAATGGGGTAAGCCAGAGCTGGTGGATATTGAGTGTCTATATTCAAGAGCTTTCAAAGGAACTGAAGAACAGCCTTCATTTGTTTCAATCGCTCCTGAAGAACAGTCTGTGGAAGAAGCACTTGACGAAGTGGCGACGAGAACTGAATCATAGACCAGCTCCCGTCCTAGGAGTAAGAAATATTGAGTCAGGAGGTGTTTTACGCCTGAAAGGAAGACACCAAAAATTTGAAGAAATCCTAGTTGGAGAGGGAAATTAGACACTGGAACTAGGACATTCAAGGGAAAAGCAGGTGATGATGTGTAGACTTGAAGCAATCAAGCAGAACTTGATGAGGCTGTGAAGGAGATGAGTGGCGGATTGATAACACCGGTCGAAAATATTGATCTTGGCCTGGTCGTGGTGCACTTGAGTCCGAAAGCACATCAAAGGACTCACTGACTTATGCTAAGAAGCTCGTCTGAAATCTGTCACATGGGGATGCGGCAAAGGAGTGTATTGTCGGGCATGGTTAGAATCATGGAAACGCAGAGAACGAGACAATTCCGCGGGAGAAGTGTTGTTTATGCGGGTAGTTCAATACGTTCAGCCAAGTATTGATACTCTTCGTTGATGGGAGGCTGGAAATCAGAAGGCCCAGGTGAAGACTCTTGGAAAAGAACTTAGTACTCCTCCTGACAAGATGATAAATTTAGCTGTCTGGCCACGGCCAAAACTTGGCCTACCAGTGTATTCATATATCGCATCACATGCAGAGGAATCGGAAGACCATAATCAAGACCACGACTTGGTCTATGTTTCTACTATTCTTCTTGGATTTCCTTTTTTTTGCACAACTAAGTTTTGAGGACCAACAGCGACACTGTAGGAAAATTTCCCGGGTTTCGACTGCTTCCCTCCAAGAAATCATAACACGTGCCTCTGCAAGGTTGCTGCCGGCCCTTGTTTCGCGATCTATGTGTATTCACTCGCGAAGCTGCATCTTCGAGTTCGGACGGAATCCATACGCGTGAGTCCATGGATTGGTTTGCGCTGATGGGAAAGGAGTCATGATCAAAACCTAAATCCAGTCAAGATCCTCAAAATGTTTATTATGTTTGCATGACAAAGAACGAAATTTCCTTCTGACATGGAAATCGTCCGTAATAAGAATGAATGTACCTTTTTAATAGAAACTCTCGGGTTGGGAAATAAAGACAGTACCATCACAGTCGACAATCTTACTTGTAAAAATTTCACAACGTCCTAAAAAAGTGACAATGCCACGTTAATTTGTTTGAACTGCTCTTGCTGAATCATTAAGATTTTTAATCTTTTACTCCTATCTCCATTCATCGTGCATATTTATACAGCTATTTATCATATCATCCGTTCAAGAAGAACCAAAAGGTTGATTATTATGTATCCACTCGAGATACCCAGACTCTTTCAACTCCGTATCCGCGGCCATCTTCGCACCAAAAGCCCCCACCTCCTTCAGAAAGAGCTCCACATTCTCCTTGATGCTCAAGTCAACGGGCTCATAGTCGTCCCCAACTTGGCGCATTTGAACTCCAGACGCCATAAACGTCAATAAGAACTGATCATCCGAAATGGCCAACTTCTTCGCACTAGAAATTTTCCCTTCCAAAATATCCTTAGGAAGTAGGAACTCTTGAGCAGCAGGTCGGCCAAACCCTACTCCGTCAACGGTATCCAGCGCAGCAACCATAGCACCCACAGTCTTAAATCCACCAGTAACATAAGTCTTGGTCTTGGTCAAAGGCTTAACAATTTCCTCGGCGAAATCCAGAAAGAAATTCTCTCTCTTCCTAGTCGATTCGCGCTTGTGAACAAATCCCGATTCTTGGTATGTTCCACCAGAGAGCTCAACGTAATCAAATCTTGCACCCTCTAGTGCTTGACACGCAGCCTTGGCATCTTCGGGCGTAAACCCGCCTTCTTGGAATTCAACACTATTCATCTTGATACCGACGATGAAGTCTGGCTTCACTCTCTTATGAATCTCGTCCGCGATCTCTTGGACAATGCGGAATCGGTTCCCAAGCGACCCTCCATACTTATCTGTTCTTTTATTTGTAGTTTTCGAAAGGAATTGGGCGAGGAGGTAACCGTGGGCACCGTGTAGTTGAATACCATCAAAACCAGCCTTCTCGAGATATTCTGCTGCATGGGCAAATTTATCAACTATGCTGTCGATATCTTCTTGGGTTGCTGGACGCGGCTTGTTGAAGGACATTCCCATCGAGTTTCCTACAATAGCTACTCGTCAGTACAAGTTTCGGCCACACATACGAATGCCAGCTTGAAAGAGATTTGTACGAACCTTCTAATTGAATGTCACTGGCAGAAATAGGACTCGGTTGTATTCTATTCTCGACTTGGCGTCCCGGATGGCTCACTTGTCCAACCATTAAGCTTCCATGAGCTTTTCCCTCCTTTGCCATCGCTGCAAATCTCTCAAATCTCTCTCCCTCGAAAGGAGCCTCCCGTGGAATAATTGTGTTTCCCATACCCTCCAAATGATCATATTCAATCATAATATTTCCGGTCAAGATCTGTCCGTATTCTGCCTCGCCCCATCTCTTGTAGACATTGATGAGGCTCGTGGAGGGAATCCCTCTAGCCTTGAGGTCTTTTGGGTCCCATGATGCTTGACGTTCGCTCATTGCTCCCTTCAGGAATCGATTTTGTGCAACTTTGCCGGAAAATTCATATTTGAGAGGGACTCCAAGCGGGGAAGCATCGGAGCTGGAGGATTCGTATCTGACAGACATTTTGTTAATAATCTACGTAATGATATATATTGTCAATTGGAAAGATTGAGATTTCAGAGAGAATGCCCATGAAGAGTTCCAGGAGGACTTTCTTATACCACTTGCCAACATCGCGCTGAAACAATACCGCCGCGGCTCAAGTGCTTTGAAATCAGGTACATTTATAATCGGATTCGGATTTTCAATTGTACACTAGTGATAGTGGAGAAAACCCACAGCTAGAGCAATATCACACAAACAATTGCCGAAAACTGCAGTACACACCGCTGCAGTCTTCGCATGGCCCATCCAATATGACTTGGCAGGCATTTTCCTCGCAGCAGTTTTCAATGATTGGCAATGATTTTGATGGCGGTTAAGATGGGATATGCAAAAGGCTCCACTAGAAGTTTCTCAAGTTATCTCGGTGCTGGCCAAGCTTTGCCTCGGGACGATTAGTTATCCCGAATGAACGATCCTTGTGCGGAATGACTCGTGCGTAGAATGATGGTTGAAGTTAAGTAAAGTGGCAAAATAAACTTAAAAGGGGACTTTTCGCTTGATGTCAGCACAAAGCGTCATTGAAGATGTATGTTTTTAGATGAAAGTGTGAAGTTTAACACTCTTCCTTATTTAATCAAATGTCTTCATATCCAGTACGTACTCAAATGAAATATAGACACATATGATACATAAATGTAAGGTTGAGACTTTTCTGTGCATGATGCGGTTCCATGTATCCCAGCTCGACAAACGAACGCCAATTCACGCCGCCGTATATTCAGAAGATGATATATAAGAACTCCCGTCACGTTCTAGAAGATATGATTGCTCGTCTCCGCATCCAAGCGGAAAATGGTATTGATTTCCCAAAGGCCATTTATCATGATGATTCGTTCATTTGAAGCATATGTCCCATTTTCTCAATCTACAAATAGGATGTTAGCCTGGCCCCATCCCACATACTTTTCAGTGTAAAACGTACCTTAGTTTTCAAATACCCACCAACTTCTTGACTCCTGATCCCACCAGTTTTGCCCCTCCAAGCCAGAGGAACCATGGCAACTCTCTCCTTGACCACCACTTCTCTGTTAGGCCCTTCAACCGCTCGTATCTTATCCGGATTATTCGTCAAAAGTTTGATTTCGTCAACTCCCAAGTCTTTCAACATAGCAGTAGCTAGTCCATAACTTCTAGCATCTGCCGGGTGTCTCAAAAGTAGGTTCGCCTCGACTGTATCTGATCCCAAATCCTGTAAATTGTATGCTTTTAATTTCTCTCCCAGTCCAATACCTCTCCCCTCTTGTCGCAAATAAATTATAATTCCGCCAGCCGCTTGTCCCGATGAAGTGGGCAAGGACATTAACCTTGCAGCCTCATCCAATTGCTCCCCACAATCACATCTCGCAGACCAAACAGTCTCTCCTGTGTAACATTCCGAATGAATTCTAACCAGTGGCGCTTGCACCTTTTCTTCTTTCCTTTCCCCGCCCGTAGCCGAATTGGGCATGCTACTTGTAGTCCGACCCGGAAACAATCTTCCCGTATATGCTCCCCGTATCAGCCTGTCCATCTCCGTTTCTCCTTCTCGCACAGCATCCAAACTATAACTTCGTATTTGGTTCCCGAATACAATGGCTAGATGTTCTTTATTATCCTCACTGTTTTGGTATAGATGCAAAAACATTTCCGTCCCCGTGGTTGTAGGAATTCGTGCGCGAACTACACAATTAACCTCCGGCAAAGTCTCTAGCAACTTGGGCTTCTTGGATCCACACCCCCCAGTTGGCGTAGTCGAGTCTACAGGTACTGATCTGGCAGGGCGATGTGCGAAAGACGTAGGTGTGGATGCACCGGGCGTTGAAGGAGGTGTAAAGGCGGGGGAGACGAGGTCGGGCAATGATCCATTGTGATCGGAATCCTGCGATGAAGTTTCAACAGGAGAATCTAATTGAGAGCGTGCAGGAGGATGGGTGAGCGAAAGATCTGAGATACTGAATTGATTTAGATCGAGCTCAGATATTGTGCGAGTTACAGGTATTGGACGAGGCGAATAGAAAGGTGGGAGAGAGGGGACTTCGTCCAAGGATTCATCAGGCGTGTTGCGCCAATGCTGAGGAAGAGTAGCTGATGTCGGGTTAAGGTCTGGCATTTTTGGTTGTATGATTAGTTTTGGAGATGGTAACAATCATCAATTTGAGAGGAGCAACAGGGAAAAAGGGTATATTGTTGCTGTGAGTAGGTATGGTTGTTGGTCGTTGTTCGTTGAATACTCCGTAAAGAATATGAATGAATATGAATGAATGAATAATGAATATCAATGAACCTACTCAGTAATTGAAGTGAGTAAAAGTTCCGACACCCCGAAGTCGGGTCCTGTCCTGTAATCATTCCCGTAATCATTGATAAAATTGTGGGGTCTAGGCTTGCTTACGATATAATATAAGATCTTACATAATCTCACAGCTTAATGCTGACTGATGGCTGGGGAGAAGAAGAATCAATCTTCTCCGAAGCATAATTCGAATTGTAGGGTTAAGGTTTACTGGTAAAATATTAATTAGGAATAAAATAACTGTCGTATACTCTGTGGCTAGATGTCGTATTTCAAAGTCCATTCACATTAACCTTTTGAGTTAATTTCGAATGTAAATGCAATATATGATCTAGTCAGTTTGATGGAGAGGTTTGCATTTTATCCATTGGCATTGCCATCATTCCTCCCTCCTCGATAGTCCGAATTTTAAACGAGTGTTGTCCGAGACACGCTCCCGGATATCGCCATTCTGAAAGATTCCAATGTGCCGCAAACTCTATACACAGTTCCTGGATTCCTGTGGTGATACATAACAGAATACACGTTTACCATTTTACTAGGCCTTGCTTTCTCTGAGTCTACTTCTATCATCGGTATATTAGTTGTTCGCACCATCATTTGCATTTTCTCTGGCAGCTCTTGAGGCTTCTAATCCGAGCTCTTTACACCCCCATGTAAATTAACCTTCCCATCCACTTCCGCTCTCTCTAAAGCACCAGACCCTTCAGGATTGATACCCAAGCGCGCAGCTGCCTCGATCTCGACCATGGGTCCTACAAACCATTTTCTAGCCCAGACCACCCATGCTCCGCAAGCGCCGATTGCAATGATCCCCACAGCCACCACTGTATAGTTTACAGTCTGACTTGTCACCGGATTTGTTGTAGGAAGACAAAATATCACAGTGATAAAGCCGATCCAGGATACAGAAATGAAAGCAACGGGTCTCGAGAAAATCCCGAGGTTAAATGGTCCCTTCCTAGCTTTGAACTCCTTGGAATAGATGAGGCCAAGCAGAATCGGGGTACCATATGAGATGTACAAACCAATAGTAGCTATGCTAGTAGCCGCAGCAAAAGCTACACTGGAACCCAGAGAAGGAAGTGCTAGACAAAAGGCTAGAGTTGCTGCAAGCCAAACGGTTCGGATGGGAGATTGAAAACGGTTATCGACCTTGTGAAAGAATTCTGGCTGTTGGTTGTGTCAATACCTGGGAAGAAGAAGTCTGGACTGGAAAGAGAAACTTACAATCCCACCATCTCTGGCAAAGGCAAACATCATTCTCGAATTCGAAGCCATCGAAAAAAGCCCACAATGCCAGACACAAATCATAATCAAACACATGAGCACAACGGCCCCATCAGTTCCGAACACATCGACAAAAATTTGAATAACTGGTTGACCATAATCACTCGTAACTGTATTGTCAAAATCTTGGATGCTAAATAAGAAGCTCAATATAACGAAGAATCCAAAAAGGGCCGAAAACCCAACGGAAGAAATAACGCCAATAGGTGCACTCCAAGATGCATTTCGAGTTTCCTCAGACAAGTGGGCGGAGGCATCGAAACCAGTGAGCGTGTATTGAGCCATGAGAACACCACAGCAAGCGACGTATGCTGGGGATGCCCTGACGCTCCATCCAAGACTTGGATCTACACCAGTCCCATCGTAGAATTTGGCGAAGACAAATTTTGCGCTTTGGTGCGTAGGGGCTTTTGCGAGAACTGCAATAGCTATTGCAGTTACGCCTAAAGAGTGAAGCGCGATAGATGTATTGTTTAGATATCTTAACACGTGGACACCAAAGGTATTGAAGATACCATGGGAGATGAGGACAGCTACATAGATACCGATTGTTCTTGGGGCACTAGGGCCATATGATGATTTTATTGTTGCAGTTGTTGAGATGAGACCTGCGAGGCCGAAGCTGATTCCAGTAGTGACAGCAACCTGACCGAGGAAGTTGAACCAACCAGTAATCCAACTCGCAAAAGCCGAATGATTTCTCGGAGCAAGAAGCGCTGCCCAATAATAAGGTCCTCCAGCTGTAGGTATAGCAGAAACAATTTCTGCCATACTCAGAGCAATCATAAAAGTAAACACGGATACAATGATCCATCCAATAGACATGACTAAATTTGTTAGAAAAAGTATACTATCAAGAGATAATAGGAGCATATACAAACCTCCAGGACCACCAGTGATCAAGCCATAAGAGAATAGTGTCGTTATTCCAGTGATCACTGACTGAAGCAGGATTAGCAAGTCTTTCTGTTAATGGCATGATTTGCAACATGGTTGATGCTTCCCGCAACCAGGCCTGATAATGCCCCGCGAGGTGGTATTGATTTCATAGTGTCTTATATCGGAGTTCTGGTTAAAAGTCCAGACAAATAACTTACAATAATACTAAAAGAAATCCCAAAATTGTGCATCAGACCCCAGTCTCTCCTCAATTCCTGTTTGTATCCAAACTCCGCCAATTCCTCTTCATCATGTTGTTCTACCCTGGAGACTCTGAAAGCATGCTTTCCAATGGGAAGTTCTGGATCAACCTCCATTGCTCTTCAAATGCTCGTAGATGTAGAGAGCGGCAGAAAAAAATATTTAGTTTTTTCGATACTTCAATACTTCGATACTTCGATAAGAATGACTGTCATAAAACGATCTAGGTGTAACTCTAGACGGCATCGCCGAGTTCTTATGCATCTGTCAGCATTATATCTTGGTTGATTGTGACCATGTCAGCCTCTCGATAAGAAGACCTGGTTCATTCATGAGAGCGAATCATGATTGGTCAATTTTGGTGAGGAGTGAATTTGGCGATTAGGAGAATAGGAAAAATGAAGTTAAACCCGTAAGCCCCAGACCACAGGAAATGATCCGAGCTCAAGATTATGAGTCCTGGCTAACGTTATCGGCATAAAGGAATGGATACGATACATAGGTATTGTCTGCTAGATAACAGAGGCAAGAATTAAAGAGATAAAGTCGAATGGTTGAGATTGCAATGAAGATTAAGAAAGTGTTACGCTCGAAGTTCAGATAAGAATTCCTCACGAGCCATGCAATAGATCGGATCAAATTGCCTCAACAGGAATGGCCTCATTGTTCCAGATATCGAGAATAATTTCAAGTATGCAAAGAGAAGGCCTTGTCCCATTCATGAAGTCGTTACTTCATAGTAAATTATAAATCCAACCTCTCAACTGAGCTTTAGAGCTTCTCCTTTCCGTCTGCATCTTCCTTGCCTTGCAATTCACAGAATGCCTTGAATGTGGTGAAATCTTCATCTTCGGCTTCAAGTACCACTTCTGCTGTAGCTCCAACAAAGTAGACATATCCAGGCTTAACTTCCTCGACCTTGGGTCCAACACTAATCTTACCATTTCCAGTCGTGCAGATGAAAATGCTGGGACCAGTAATTTGTTCGAATGTTGCTTTTGCTCCCCTCTTTTTCAGGTCAGTTTTTACCACACTGAACTCCGCAATGGGTGGGTCGTAGAGTATGGCTGATGATCCAGAAGAGTAGGCGGTGGCATTGAGAGTGGCATATGGATAATCCACTGGGTCCATCTTTTGTTCTGAGATTGGGGCATATGAATATGTCAACATCGAAGTTAAAGTATCAACGTCTTTGAACTTTGGTGTGAAACCAGCTCGGACTACATTGTCGGATGCAGCCATGCATTCGATAATGTCGCCGCTCAAGTACGCATGAATGTCATCTGCCTTTAAAAACATTGCTTCTCCGACTTCGAGTTTGACGTAATTCAAAAAGAATTGGACGAATAATCCAATGTCTCCTGGAAATTGTTTGTTCAGCCTGATGACAAGATCTGCCAATTCCTTTCCTTCATTTGACGTGCCTCCACCTCCGGCAAAATTCTCTCCCTCCTCCTGTGCCGCTGCAACCAATTCCTCACTAGCTTTCTCAACATCTTCTTTCTTCGCGTTCATCAAAGCCGTGAAAACCCTTTGAAGCGCCTTCTTGTTCTTTTCCTCATCCTTTTGTTTATCAGATGTTTCCTGTCCCTTGATCGCGGACTGAAAGTCTTCCGCTTCGGACTGGCCAACTACCTTCTTCAGAGATGGAACGGTCGAGAGGAAATGTGAGATTTCCGCAAGAGGTCTAAATCCGCAAAGTCCATCGAAAGGCGTGATGGCAATTGTCATTTCCGGTTTGTGATTATCATCTGGGTAATTTTTGCTGTCCTTCTGATGCAATTGTTCTGCGAGTTTCTTATTGGGATGCGCTTGAATGCTCAGGGCTTTTCCGATTGAGAGGACTTTGAAGAGAAATGGTAATTTTTCACCAAACTTCTCACTGACATCTTTCGATAGGAGGGCTTGGTTGTCTTGAACGAGATCGAGGAGTGTTCGTTTTGTGGCGACATCCTTGGAAGGGTTTGAAGGATGGGTTCCCATCCACAACTATGGGGAATGAGTATGAAACTTTGCAAAGAAATATAAAGGAAGAACCACTTACTTCAGCATATGGCTTATCTTCTTGGATAGAAAAATCATCGACAGGTGTCGCAGCAGCAAACTTTGCCGCGGCTGAATCATTTCCTACCTTTCCCCAGTCATAGCTGTTCACTCCACATTGAAGCCTAATTAATGGAACTTGCATTTTAACTGTCGACTTATTGACTGTTGAATGGGTAACGTGCGTGGAAGGTTTGCTTCGGCGTGTTACAAGTATTGGCCAGACGGTAACCTTTATTTCTTGTAGCTTCGTTCTGTTCTGTTAATTGACAGCATCGATAGAAAGGAAAAGTGATGTATTCACTTACCTAGCAGCGACTTGTGCAGGGCCAGTATTGGAGGGGCCAGTAGATAGAGAGCGGATGAGTAAAGTACTAGGTACCTAATATTAGCATGGCCAGCCCCGGGGAGGTGGCATGTACCTAGAAAGGTTAACCTTAGCTTTTCCACCCCGCGCGGTCGGTTAACCTATAAATTGATGATCATTTTTAATTTTTTGATTCAAATGTGGAAATCAACCAATGAGATATCATGATTGACCAGGCTGACAAGGCTGACATGGTGATTGGCTTTGAGTTATTCCCAAGGCCAAGGCTAACAAGGCTAACAAGGCTCTGCTAGTAGTGTTCCCAGCCCAAAAACGTCACTATCTCACCAAGGTTATCTCACTATCAACTTTACGGAGCAGAAGTGTTCCAAGGTTGGTATTTTTAAGGTTACCTCCCTCCCTGCACTTCCTAATACCTCTTTTGCCTACCAAGGTTACCACCGAATACCAATTTAGAGCAACATCCTTTCATTTTACATGCCTGTGCCTACGATCAATGAATCCATGAATGTTTCATACTCTGCCAATTGAATGATTATATCATTCTACAAAGTGTACTATCGGTAGGTACCTCATTCCTCCCGCAACATCCTCTTTCTCTTCCTCTTCCTACTGTCTATCAGGATCTGCACTGCAAGGTAGTCATAATTATACCTACCTAGGCAGCATCTACTGTGCCTATCGACCCATCTACCTCTATCTCATCTCTCTCACCTTTTTCATCACCCTCATCACCCTCACCTGGGTTATAGCGCACCTGAAGAACTACCACCTCCACCCTGAAATCTTCAGAACGACATATCAATTATTAACCTACCTAGTAATATTATCCTTCCCATACACAGCCATTTTTCTGCCATCTACATTATTTTTTATTTCTCTTCCCCCTTCATTCCCCCTTCATGTTGGTGTGTTTTGTCCTATTACCGTCAACTTTTATTAAATTCAATTGCCATTCGTAGCCCTCAATTACCCTTAACAGAGGTACATCATCAGACGCTCGACTTATTCCTCATTGGAAGTAGGTGCGGGTCAAAATACCCACAACCACAAGTAAGTCGCCGCGGTCAACTCTCATGATTTATCTGGTCTTTAAAAAGAATGTCAAATTAACTAAACAGCCCCAAGTCGGGTTGAAATGTTGATATTTATTTCCCTCTAACTTCCTTTTCCCGGTACAATCCCGGTATATTTTTATCTACTTTAAAAGTTCCCCTGGCTAAAATATGTCTAAACCTAGAGGGCCGTCCCTGATAAAGGAACTCGAAAACTCTGAGGGCTTCAATAAAAACATGTCCTCCGCCTCTACCGCTGGTCGACGGCAAGCTCGCGGTGGAGCTCGTTCGGGTACACATGAGAGAGGTGAAGAAGCAGCCTTGTGGACCGAGATCACCCAAGCTCTAGCGAAGATCAGAGCCGAAGAGAAATCATTCGAAGCAGATATTCCGGAAGCGATCATGAATAGAGAATCCATCATAGCTGACCAATTGAATCGTGGAATAAGTGAGTATACAGTCTAGCCGCAGTGAGGTTAGGTGTTGATGAAATCCCAGGCCCTGCTCTCGCTGCAATAGATGAGCTCAGCAAGTACATTCGAGACGGCGTGAAGTTTTCCGAGTCTACAGCGGCAGCTATACGACAGACGGTGGAAAAGATCTCGATCCTCTTGGCTTTGATTAAAGGTAACGAAGCAGAACGAGGCTCCAATTCACGGGAATCGCATGGAAGATCCAGTGTTACCGACGATGTGGGATCTATGGACTCCCCTGTACCTTCTCCAGCAGAAAACAAACATGTTCGAAAGATGGGAAATGGCAGAACTAGCAGTTTACCACCCAAGGGAAAAGATACCCCGAGAAAATACGACAACGGAGAGCCTACGACGAGCACGAGCACGAGTAGTACAAAGAAGATTGAATTTTCCAAGGGACAGGAAGTGGCATTCAGACCCAAACCCGAGTTCCCAACGACGGAAACGGATTGGATCCAGGGAAAAGTTACAAAGGTTATTGGGGAGGGCAAAAGCCGGCGGTACAAGGTTGAAGACGTCGCTCCTGACGAAGGGAAGCAACCTAAGGATTTCCTCACCTCAGCATCTTCCATGTGTCCTATCCCACCAGATGACGCTATCCTTGGCCCCTACGATGTCGGGAAGCGCGTACTCGCGCTCTATCCTGAGACAACGACATTTTACCGAGCCGAAGTCAAAGCAATGCTGGATGATGGTAATAGAGTTAGATTAATCTTTGATGGAGATGAGGATTCTACAAAGGAAGTTGAACGGCGATTTGTTCTTGATCATTCGGGGTAAAACGGCGTGGGAGTAATATATGTCTCAAGGGACCTGGTGGCACTGATGATTTATCTGGCGTTCCTTCTTTCCTCCCGTCTTCCCTTCCTTCATCGGGGATCTCTCTTGGTACAGGAACATTTGGAATAAGGATACCCCGCACAGCGTTTGGACTTTTATAATTTATATGGGGGATAGACGGAGTTTGGGGTGGTTAATTACTCTCAGCGGACTCTGGTGTACAGGACACGACGGCCGTCGCGTTCAGGAGTATTCTTTTTGAATTATGAAAAAGGTGATTCGAAGTCGTTACACATGTACCTTATGAGTACGGAGATACATGACGGTTAAAGTTAAATATACTCGATTAAGCTAAATACAAATACCAAATTTGATAATTTCACCATCTCATAATTCGGAAAGAACCGAAACTGCCCCTCCTCATCCACATGGTTGAGATATGCGGTCCTCAATTTCAGGTATTATTTGAAAAGCATCAAGTTCAATATTGGACTGTGCAATCTCGAGATTAATAAGATAGCGGGGGACGATCAAGTGCTCGAATGCTGAGGTGCTCAGTTGGTACGGTGGTACGGCGATAGGGTGGTATGGTGGTATGGTGCTGCGGTGCTGCGGTGCTACAATAATATACTTGTAATTTGTACTAGGTAATACCTAACTACTGTTTCATCTCCTCAAATAATATCCGAAGGTTCGGCCTACGAATTTCGATTTTTACCTTGATACAAGCTTCACTTTATTATAAAGGAGAGGAGAGGAGAGGAGAGGAGAGGGAGAGGGAGAGGGAGAGGAGAGGAGAGGGAGGGAGAGGGAGGGAGAGAGGGAGACCAAGGGAGACCAAGATGGAAATTAATCCAGCTCTAATGGTACAGTACCTATTCAAGCTTCAGGCTGGCCCGGATGAATTAAATATTTCATAAATCCATATTTTACAGGTAACACCTCGCAATGAAAATTAGTTGATTACTCAAGACAATCCGAGCACTCAAATGTCCAATTTCCCCTGAAATGAAACCAAAATGGACTTTCAGGTTTAATATGTTTAATATAATTAACTCGGATAACTCAGAGATAAACTCACATATGTAACTCAAGGTTGGCGGATGAGAATGGAGAATAGACAATTATTTAAAAGGTCCATGATCCTTGTGTAAATCATAATTTACCAGATCAAAGTTTTACAGACATCGCAGCTGCACAGAACAGAGTAGGGTAGGGTTGGTTAACGTATCGTCGAATGTCGAATGTCGAATGACCATCTTCTTCATCACGATCGAGTTAGTTACTTATTTACTTATCAGTCTGTAATGTACCACCTTTTACATTACGTTCACACGGAATAACTATTCTTGAAATCTCAAATATCAAAGGCCTCACTCTCACTCAATTTATGGATGCAGTTTTAATTTGTATCATGTTTTCATGTTTTAATGTTTTAATGTTTTAATTTGCATTCTCCTATTTCTACTAGTTACAGCTGCAGGCAATTTTGGCAATCTTACAGTCTCTCCTTTCAATCAAGATAATCCAAGTACGAAAGCAATTTAGCGATTAATACTTCCTTCTCATTAGGCTCTTCTTAGGTCCTTTCTGACTATTATTATTACGCGACTTCTTCCTCGAATAATATAATTGGAACTCATAAGGTTACTACAAAGGCAAGTAGTGAGAGACGAATTGTCTTGTCTGTGTCTGTCTGTCTGTTCTGTCTGTTCTGTCTGTCTGTCTGCCCGTCTGATACATACCTACACTACAGTCAGTCAGTACCTCTCCCCTTCTTGATGCAAACAACAAGAATCGTTTCAGCCTCGTCTGCCAATCCAACACTATCTAACCCAACACCATCTCGCAGTTGATCTCATTTTATTGCATTTTATTGGGCCTGGCTTGATCTGCTTTGATCAACTTCTCTCCGTTTCCTTTAACCTCTAAACATCTACCCTCCTGTCAACTCAATTCAACGTCACTCCTTTCAAATATCGATCAATTCGCAAATCAACACGACTTCGTAGATCCTTCCTCTCACCTCTGTTCGTGTCATCAATTGAACGGCGCATATTCTAAGATTACACATAGACACACGCATATCTCGAATTCCAGCAATATGGGAGGAGCTATTTCAAAAATGATGGGCAAGATCTTCGGATCGAAGGAAATGCGCCTGTTGATGTTGGGTCTCGATGCTGCAGGGAAGACGACCATTTTATATAAATTGAAATTGGGTCAGGATGTCACGACAATCCCCACGGTAGGATTCAACGTAGAGACGGTGACATATAAGAATGTCAAGTTCAATGTTTGGGATGTTGGTGGTCAAGATAAGATCAGACCTCTGTGGAGACATTACTTCAGTGGTATGTCCTCAATTGCCAGTTGAAACTGTGTTTGCTTGGATACGGATGAGTCGCAAGAAATGCTAATGTCCAATTCGTTTGGCTACAGGTACTCAAGGACTTATCTTTGTGATTGATTCCAGTGACAGAGCACGCATAGCAGAGGCACAACAAGAGTTACATCGCATCATCAACGATAGAGAAATGCAAGACTCATTACTTCTAGTTTTCGCCAACAAGCAAGATATTGCAGGAGGTATGCCCTTTAACCAAATGTCTACACTTTATGCCAGGTGAGAAGCTGACATTTGAGCAGCCATGAAGCCACCCGAGGTCACAGAACAACTAAAGTTAAACGATCTGAAGAACAAGGTTTGGTTCGTGGTACCAAGTTGCGCGACCACTGGTGAAGGGTTAATGGAAGGATTAGTACGTTTATATTTTCCATCCTTTTATGGAATGCATCAATGGATACCGTGGGTAAATTTGTCACTATACTGACAGTCTATTTTCAGGCCTGGCTCTCGAAAACAATTGAAGGAAGACCTGCTCCACAAGCAAAGTGATAGCTCCAATCTACCCTCTCGAGAACAAACCAATGATCGAATTCCATCTATCAATCCGTCTCTATCGCCGCAATGTACCTCAAACTGCACGATATATCCGTCTCCTACGAACATAACTCCTCTACGAAACATACATAAACAACTGGCTGCTAGGAGCATTTGTGTCGATTCCTTCCAGTCGCTTCTCCTCATTCACGACCTTCAATTTCTTAACGGCTCTTTGTCATTGTCTCCGCGTCATTTCCACGAGCGTATCTCTTGTTTAAATCTCCTCGTCTCATCTTCCAATCTACGGAATTCCTCCCATCTCTCTTTGTTTATTTTTGACTTGCGCATGCATACATGTGCACGTATTGCGCTGTTTTTTGGGTGGTGAGGTTGTTATTTACGTTACCTACGGCGGCGGCGATACCAAGAGTTTCCCTTTATCCCTTTTAATTCACTATTGATTCTTTCTTTCTTCCATGAGGGGGCGAGATGTGGACAGGCAGGATGGTGCGAGGTACCTACATAAGAAAGGGGGAAACTAGAGTTGGAGCAGGAAAGGAAAGGAAAGGAAAGCAAGAAGGTTCTTAATATATAGCGAGTGGCGTAGGAGCAGAATCAGAAGAAATGAACGGAGAAGAACTGGGAGATGGAAAAAAGATGAAAGAGAACACCACCACCTACATACAAAAAACGAAAGCCTTGTAATTATAGCTACAATACAGTTGCCGATTTGCATTTGGCACCCCAACTTTCAATCGTGTTTGTGGTCAAGGGAATGTGTACGCAGGTACCTCCGTAGATGTGGTCACAATTTCCGGTGTTCTCGTCACTGTGGATGTATATTTTCCTTTTATGGTCTATGCTGCAGATATATCCACTTCAACGCCTCGCATCTAAACTCCATGTGTGGCCAAGGCCATCCCAGCACCCCATTTTCCAATCCCTTCGTATCCAAGCTATACACAATCAATGACCGAGCATTATTTAAAATCCACAAGACAATCCACAAGGACCCTTACATCTAAAAATCGGCATCGTCACTCCACTTGCATCTGCCAAAATTGTGCCCCCAAATCTTTCACCACCAAATGACCAGGACTTTGCCCATCCCAAACCGCTATTTCTTTTTCGCGCTCTTTCTTGCTCTTTGGCTTTCTCTTTCTGTTCTTTTGCCTGCTGTCGTTTGGCTGATTCGCGTTCTTGCCAGGAGTGGGTTAGCTTTTCACGGTTGAGATATGAAAAGCGTCGGCTCTTCTTTTTCTTTTCTTTCTTTGAGTGGTCTTCCTGGTGGAGAAATGGGTTGCTTCCGCTTGCTCCGTCGTTGTATGGTAAATTGGAGCTGTGATTGCTGTGATCGCTCTGATCGTTAATTTCGAGTTGATCACCACCGTTGTTATCAGCACGGAAGGATGAAAAGGTAGGGATAGAAAAGCGCTTTCTTTGTCTACCAGTCGTATGCTCCTTGGTCTTCTCGGAGACTTCATATATATTGTCGGTGCTACTGGTGGGCGTATACGTATTGTGATGTGTTGCGAGGAAAGTACCGGATGTGCGTGGAGGAGAGCTGGGTTGTTGGGATTGTCGGGGTTGTGGCTTTACGGTTCCGTTGCCTTTGGGCTGATTAGAAGTGAAGAACGGAAATGACCGTCGGGATCTTTGCTTTTCTTCGGCCTTTTTTGCTTCTGTCTCGTCGTGGATGGGGTTGTAGCGAGCGTGAGAAGATGACGTGCGAGTGAAGACGTAGGGTCGACGCATTTCGACGGCTTCAGATATATATTATAAGAGACAAAGGCAGAGTGTGATACCTGAGCTATCAACCCATCAATTGACCGTCAGGAAGTTGTTGATAACCAGGATGGCCGCTTAAAACCGTTTTGTGATTCATCAAAATCGGCAGCTCTCAGAAGTGACGGCTCTTTAGGACAATTCCAATTCCAATTGACCTAAATCCAAGATATCATGGGAAAAGAATAAGGCAACTGGGTGTTGAACTGATGGAACGAAGAAGGCTTATGTATGTTGCACTTATTCATTCGTCACTGATGCCCAGATTATGCCCCTCATCATCGTCATCATATCATACGACCATCGAAACAAAATTCGACAGTTGTGCTGCCATTATGCTAAGTTTTCGAAACCTAGTTCCTATATCAGTTATTATATCAATTCATGCCAATGAATTGCTCGCTTGGGGATCCCTCCCAAAATTGCTAGTAAGGTCGACAACCCGCATTGTGGCTGTGCAGCTTTTCTGATGCTTTCCCAGCCCTTCATCATTTACAATTTTGAAATTTTTATGCTGCATACTTTCGATGACGGTCTGAATGCTATTCCTTCAATCGCTTCGCAGGTCTTGAATCGTCCGGCAACCCACTCCGCTTCGTGCCAGGCAAGCTCCCAGTTCGAATATCGTTATCATCCTGACTAACCCTCCTATGTGGATACTCCGTTTTGACCCCCTCGAAAACGTTGGCACTAACTTTGTCTCCTGTACTGAAAAATGGATGTGTTAATGCCGCCTGCGCCGTTAGTCGTTTCTCAGGGTCATATTCGAGTAAACTGCTCAATAATTTGTATCCTTCGGCCCCTAAACTCGAATTCGATACAGGTACAGAGGTGGAAGAGGAGTTTATCGTCTGGTAATACCATTTTTCTAAACTCGAGTATCCGGCTTTTGCGTGCCCGCTGGCTGAGAGTGTGGAAAGTTGCGAGTACTCCGGCATAAATACCAAATGTGGCCATTTTTCCTTGGTCGGGAGTCCCATTATATCAACAATCTTTTGCATCTGGTTTCTTTGGAATGGTACCGTTTTCTTACTATCCATTTTCGCTTCTTCGCCTTTGAATATTGGCCTGAGAGAGAGTAGTTCGGCGAAAATGCAGCCAACAGCCCACATGTCGATTGCCGGAGTGTAATGTTTTGAGCCTAACAAGAGTTCAGGGGCTCGATACCATATAGTGACTACAACTTTGTCGCCCGAGAAGAGAGCATGGAGTGGTTTGTTGAAGAGGCGAGCAAGACCCAAGTCGCCAATTTTCACTTCACCCGAGGAGGATACCATGATATTTGCGGGCTTGAGATCGCGGTGAAGTACCCAATTGGCGTGAAGGTATTGACAACCGTTGAGCAGTTGAAACATTATAGATTTGACGGTCGGAGCAGGAATAGGATGGCGAGTAGGTTGGGTATGATGGTGGATGATTTGCAAAAGGTCATGTTCGGCATATTCAAAGACCATAAAGATGCATTTGTCTTCGAGAATAATCTCAACGAGACGGATGACATTCATGTGACTCAATTCGGAACAAAGTGCCATTTCCCGAACTGCTGATTGAGAAATACCAGTATATTGAATTTGTTCTCCTTCCTTGTCTGAGATACATTAGCATATGTAGAACAGTTGGTGATATAATTTTGTCTGTAATTACCTGGCTTGAACTTCTTGATGGCAAATTCTCCGGGCCGTCCATCTCGCCCAACGGCTTTATAAACTCGCCCATATGTACCAGAGCTAATGAAACCAATGACTTTGTATCGATCAATAACTCGAACTTTACTTTGATATCCCAAACTAGGATTAGTTGCTCTTTCGGCTGTACCTGGGAGATATGCTGTTAGCCTTACATGAACCATACCATGTAAAGTAGGATAGCAACGAACTACTAGGGGTATAAAATGGAGGAGGTCTTCTGGTAGGATACATATTGATATATCGAATATGGGATGGGTCGAAAATAAGAAATCAGATGACTAATGAGGCAATTATCTAACAATTGGGAGAAGCAAGAGGACAGAGTTTTTATGCCATTATACAAAGAACTAATGAAGTGCCGATCAATGGTTTAGGTTTTTTCTTTTGGGGGAGAGGAAAGTGATACGATGGAAGGAGCAAATGAATAAATATTCTCGTTAGAAACGAGGAAAAAAAAAGAATCAAAATTTCACATTACCTTCAAAAATAGCTTGAACTGATCTTTTTATCTGAGTTCTAGATGCGGAGATCGAGGATGGGCCGCCGGATGACGGTGGATTAGATGTCAGGCTCATTATTGTTATTGTGGATATGATGCGTGTGTGCGCGGCGGGGGCGGCGCACTTCGGCTTGGTTTGCTTGATTAGTACGCAGGATCTGTGGGCATGAAAATCTGTAAGCCTCCAACCAAGACAATCCTAGACAAGCTTCGTGTGGGCAAAACAAGGGGAATGGCAACAGGAAGATTTCAAATGCGCGTGTGAGTGTGAGGATGGGTGGGGTGTGGGTATGAGTGTGGGTATGAGTGTGGGTATGATGAGTGTGAGTGTGAGTGTGAATACCTAGTAGGCAGGGCAGCGCAATAGTGTTTTGCAGTAGTGCAGGGTCGGTAAGGTGCAGTAGAGCGCAAGTTAGATGCAAGTGCAAGTGTAAGTACAGTTGGATGTTGGTTGTTGGTTGCATCAGCTTGTCAAGACTCAAGTGAAATTCCCTCAGAAATCAGTTTCGTGTCGCGGAAGATGATCAATATTGCCGCGAAAGAAAGTAGCCCTGGTCGAATGTGTATGTATGTATGTACGTACGTATGTATGTAAGTCGGTGCAAGGTATAGGTTAATAGAAAACGTACAACAGACGCTTGATATCAAAGACCCAAAGAAGGAAAGTTGTGAATTAAGGTCTTAGTAATAGCATGGAAGGTCGAGACATATGTCCGCCGATCAAATTCACGAATCTCGGATAATAAGACGAAACAATTTCAGATGACCGAAATGAAAGGAGATACTTGTAATGTAGCTAGGTAATGTGATGTGTGGTGTGGTGTGATGTGATGTGCTGTGCTGTGCTGCGATATGAGAAACCTTTCCGGAGGATGGCTACTAATATCTGCAGTGATTCGATACAGCGACGATAAAGTCATACGGAATGGCTAGCCACCTGCGTCTCGGACTCTCAGTGCCTTTTGATGCGTAACCCCTAGGAATATCCAAAGATGGGGAGAAGGAAGATGAGAAGAAAGCTAGAGGCGATATTCGGAGATAGCGGTCAGATGAGACAGACAAACAGGATGAGGAAACCTTATGAACCAACGAAGACGAAGGAAGTAAGATAGATCTCTTCCAACTTCGTGGAAGGCGAGAAATTTGACAGTTCTGGGCGTTGGATGGCGCTGCCGCGTATACGGAATAGATTGTGAGGATGTGCAGATAGAGACGCCGTGTTAAGGTTATTAACCCGACCTGTCCTCTAATAAAACTCTCATAGATTTCGGAGTATCCGTGAGTTGAAGTCAAAAGGAATAGTTCACATGACCAGTGAGGTAGAAATCAAAAGAGGAAGAAACGAAGAAACAACCTTGGATACCTAATAGAGGATGTATTGAAATTCTGGTAGTAAGTGAATGATAAATAATAATTTACAATAAACTAATTATGAATAACAATTAGGTTACTCTGTAATATGATATAAGGTGATAAGGTTAGGTAATTACTAGCTAGGCCAACGTAACTTAACTTTCTTATCGATAACAGAAGCAACCGAGGGTCAACGTAACTTAACTTTCTTATCGATAACAGAAGCAACCGAGCCGTCACCAATTGCTTTAACCTTATCGTACCCATTACCCATCACCTATCACTTATCACTCATCACCATCAACAACCATACCTACTAGGTATGTTTACAACAGCCGGCCCAACGCATACAACCACCAGCATTCCAGACCTTATTAGGATCGAAATTTGTATATACCAAAGCCATTGCAACACATGAATTTATGCCCCATAACTTCTATCAAATTCTTACGTTTGGAGTTCGATATGGCTTCAGGAGGCATGAGACAATGTATTCAGGATATCACTCCATATCTAATCTTTCTAATCTTTATATCAACCCTTGGACCTTTACAATTTGGTTTCCATTTGGTATGTGCCATTCTAAACAATTATAACTCACTCGCCAGTCAATACTCCGAGAGCGCTGGCTAACTTCTCCCACAAGTCGGAATTAAACGCACCTCAAGATGTCATTACATGCAAGAAGCAAAATGAGGCCAATTCCATCGCTGTCGTTCGTACCAACCTCCCACAATGTATACCTATGAACGAAGCCGAGTTTGCCGCCCTCTCATCTCTCTTCGTTCTTGGTGGCTTACTAGGAGCGTTGGGTTCGGGTGCCATGTCGACCAGTTATGGAAGATTGTTTGCCATGAGAATCACCAGCGTTTGCTTTATAGTAGGATCCGTTCTAGAAATCTTCGCAGGCACAGTTCCAGTAATGTCTGTTGGCAGATTCTTTTCAGGTATCGGGGCTGGAGCCTCCACAGTCGTGGTGCCAATCTACATATCTGAAATTGCACCACCAAAAGAAAGGGGGTTATTTGGATCCATGACACAAATTACCACGAATGTAGGAATTCTACTCACTCAGGTTCTAGGTTACTATCTAAGTAAAGGATCGAAATGGAGAATCATATTGGCAGTCGGAGCAGGACTTGGTTTGTTGCAAGGAGTTGGGCTGTTATTCATTCCGGAAAGTCCAACATGGCTTGCCGCACATAAAGACCCTCAAATGGCTATGAGAACACTTCAGCGAATTCGGGGACATGGTTCTTCCATTGCGGAAGAGATCCAAGACTGGAATATTGAGCCTTCAGGAGAAGAAGAAGAGCGCCTGTTACTTGATCCGGAGCTGAATCGAAGAAATTCCGTCGCTAGCAAGGCATCGTCACAAAAATCCACGTCGAACGTCGGATTTTTTCAAGTCATCAGGGATCCGCTCTATCAGCCTGCAGTCATCGCCGTCATTGGTATTATGTTTGCCCAACAACTGTGTGGTATCAACAGCATCATCATGTATTCCGTATCACTGCTTTCTGGCCTTCTTCCTGTTTCTTCATCTATCGTCACAATCCTTATTTCGGTTGTCAACCTGGTCGCAACAGTCGTATGTGCTCCGTTGGCTGACAAAATTGGCCGAAAGGCATGTCTTCTCCTCTCGATATCCGGGATGGGCACAATGTCTCTTGTTTTAGCCCTTTCCCTTCGGTGGGAAACCAAGGTTCTCTCTGCAATATCCGTCATCCTCTTCGTGACTTTCTTCGCAACAGGTCTTGGTCCTGTTCCTTTCATAATGGCATCAGAATTCGTCGGTCCAGAAGCTGTTGGTGCAACCCAAAGTGTAGGATTGGCAGCCAATTATGTTGCTACATTTCTAGTTGCTCAATTCTTCCCAATCATCAACACAAGACTAAATAGAGCATTAGGAGGTGTGGGTTGGGCATATTTTATATTTGCAGTCCTTGCAGTGTTGTCTGGAATATTTGTGAGTTGGAGGGTTCCCGAGACTAGAGGCAAGAAAGATGCGGATGAAGTTTGGGGGAGGACAAGAAGGGTTGATTGATTTTGGCAGCGAGCTCTTGGTATGCGAAAAGTTAGGCCCAGCGAGTTGCTATTAGTTCGCGCTAGGTGATAATGATCTTTGGATAACTGTAATTGATTTTTGATGGAGACACATTATGACTTTTTATTTTGATTTCGACTCCTCCTTTGGAGACAGCACCAAGCGGTTCGGTTTTTCTTACCTGTGCGATGAACCCTGGTCATCCTTCCCATTTTGAAGTTTCCTGCTCATGCCCACAACTCAAAATTCATACATCACGTTCAGGTGCCGACTCTTCCGCTGCCCCAAGGGGAGAGCAGGCTTTAGGTTCCTCGAAATGATCCAGTAATAGTGCGTTTACCGCAGCGTCCCTCGCAACCTAGCATGAGTCGTGCTCGAGGAAGTGGCCCCTACCTTTTATGCCTTAAACACTACCGAACCCCTTTCCCAAATATTGAGGCATAAAGCATCCAGTAGCTCCTGTGAGGCCCGAGAGGCCATGAACGTGGCTTAAACGCTACTCAATTGCAAAGGCTTATCAGCACTAAAAAATCACGCCCCTTTTTTGAGTCTTTTCTCGTAAATCATCTCGATGCAATGAACAGTTCTGAATTTAAAGCCATCAGCATAAAAGTATAATCACTATATGCAGATACCAAATTAAATAGCAGAGTTTCTAACTTCAAGGACGTGTTTAAGAAAAGGTTCATGAACAAGTCTTCGAGTGACAAGCGAAATGAAGAAATTGAATGATCGCATGGAAACCGTGAGTTAAGTGCTAGATTTGAGCCTCAGATCATCTTGTGTTCCGGAATGTATCCCGAATTTGTCTTCAACAATTTCATAGCAATAGTGAAATCGCTGGATTGGCGACGAACTGATCTCTGAGTTAATGTTAGCAGACGTAAGGGGAGATCGTTCCTGGAACCTTGGTCGAAGCCTCGAAGGCGGCACCATGTTGATTTAGGGTTGGGAAAACCCCAAGGTAATATTTTAGCTCTAAGCAGTCAACGTGGGAGGATTTATTTGATTGCGAATGTATTGACATCTTGGAAGCATGAGGCTGCTGCAGCGGCAGTGTTATATTTCTCATGTAATGAAGATTGAGTGATTGTCTACTCGGGAAACTCAAAGTCAATCATCGTTAAACATCTTCGTGTAAATTGTGCAGCTAGCTACAAAATACCTTTTCGTCGAGCGCCACCTGATACATTCCTCCTGATGCAGTGTGAAATTTAGACTTGTATCAATGGATAGTACTTGAGACATAGCTGATCAGGAGCACCAAACCTTGATGTTTTCCAAAGTTCAATGTAATTTCAAATTGGTCCTTGCTGGGTACAAAATTGTCCACCAGCCCTTTTTTCGATAAATTCCCATCTTCTGTCTCTCCATTGTCTGCAAATTTTTGCTTCAGAAAATGTTTGCTCGTAATGACCTTCCCCATTTCTTTGATACGTTGTTAACATGGTGATGAATACAACTCGTAACACACTAGCAAATCAAAGCTCCTTATCCATCCAACAATGGTTTGGTCAATGGGCATCACACGAAATCTCTTCCAACGAGGATAGTTCGTGCAAGCCATACTGCAAGCTGTTATGATGTTGGCCTTGGCCTTAAATGATACTAGTACAAGCAAGAAGTTGGAAAACATCCCTGACATGGGGACTAATATTCTCTACGAAAGCTTCAAGATCTTGATAATGGTTGATATCGTCCGATACTGTATCTTGTACAGGTTATAGGCAGTGATTCCAAGGATAAACTTTCTCCTTGTCGATTTCTGCTACAAGCATCAAACCCACTTCCAAATATACTAGTTCATGCTTTTAAAACTTATAAATCTGCTTACGGGCCCTGCTAGGAAGTTGCCATACAGGTTTTTGCCTTTGCAGACATACATCCAGTCTCGTTATTTTGGAAAGATTGAGTTTGCCAATTGACTCAAGCCAATCCGGTATTATGTACCACGAAACTCTTCGGCAACGAAATCTACTTCAACTGTAGTATATCTGACTAGCTTCAGATGAGATAATATAGTGCCTTTGAATCAGACTTGCTATGGTCTTGACGTGGTAAGATCCCATGGACGTAGCATCGTGAAATCGATACTATAAACAAAATACATGATGCAGTAAATCCTCCAGTTCTGCTGATGGCATATCAGACCAAACGATGAGAGGGTAGAAGCAATACAATGCAGTAAATCCTCTCCTCCTCTAAATCCCTAAGGCTTAACAAGGATTACTAGGCCCTGTTAATTTTTCATCTACTTTTTATTTCTTCTTTTCCTTTTTACTTTCAATTTCTTTTCCCGTTGAAGAGAAGAACGAATCAATTATATAAATCATTTTTTAAATAAATTTTTTTCTCTTTCTTTTCTAATTGATTTATGTTCTATTTTATCTTTATCATATGTAATGATGCTTCTGTTTTCTTTTTATAGATTGAAAAGTTTCCTTTTTCCGTTTGGTCAGGGAAAGGGAAGGAGGGGAGCTTGGATATGCTTTCCTTCGTAAAATCTTTGTGTCCGTAAAGTTCGAGCTGATTCATCCTGATTTGACAGATTTAGTCTTGCTATGATGATAAGTAAGATCTATTGTTTCAAGATTGAATGGGAAGTGTGAAGAAAAAGCCGCCGTCATACTCTTCAACACTCATTTAACACATGGCTTAAGTTTGAATTGGACCATAACGAAAAAAAAGCGAAGTATCTCCAGAGAAATAATCTATAGTCATTGACTATAGAAAACATTTCATTGTGTCCATGTATATGGAAAAAAATTTAATCGTTTGGAGTGGATTGATCCAGCTTCAAATGTTGTAACATGATAGCTCCCATCGCCTCATAAGTACCCACATTCCGACCACCCCCATTCCGACCACTTTTACACCAAAAACTAAAATTTTTATTTATGAATATAATTAAATAAAAATAAAAATTTCATAATTTCTTATATAAATATTTTGTTAATAAAATCAAATTTTTTAATCAAATCATTAATTATAAATTATTTTTTGTTATAATAAGAAATTTCTGAATAATATTTATTTAAATATTCCAAAAAGATTTATATTTTATTTTTAATAATTTTTGTTGAAAAGTTATTCAAGATTTTCAAGATTTTAAATTTATATATTATTTATATACAATTTAAAAATCAAATTTCAACTTTTGATATCTTGATCAATTAAATTATGAAAAATTTGAAATTTTCAGAATTTATTATTATATAAATAATAAATCCAAGATTCAATTTTTATTTAATTTTATTTACAAATAAGAAAGTTATATAGGCTGATTTTTATGATTTTTGGTATGAAAAGTGATCGGAATGAGGGGGTGGTCGGAATGTGGGGTAGGGGATTTACTAATTGAAGTTTTTTATAAAGTTCAAGTAAGTGGAGAAATTTTATGCTGTTCTTCTTACTATAAACTTTGATTGTATCAATAGATATCACGACATCTCAATCTCTTGATGGCGTGCTCATCGGTGACTATGCTGATTGCGGGGAATATGACTTGCGTGCTTGCAGTAAATCATATCCTGGAAAAGTAACGCAATGTCCACATGTTGCAAAAAGCACGAGATCTGACTTGTGTATGCGTAATTACACAATATGTGCATGTTTGGTCTAGTCCATTTCAACTGGAAGCCGAAATGTATTTCACTGCAGTAACCCCACTCCTAATTCCCTTCTTCCGCCCTGCTTTTTTGTGTATCCCACATTACTTGACACAATGGCCACATCAACTGCATCCAGCTCTGATAATGATAGCTACTCAGAACATCATCGAAAGTTTCAATCCACCCCAGTACCCCAGACTGAAAAAGAATGGCTTTCAAGAGCATCGGAAATCTCTCAGATCTTTGGTCAAGACGCCGCTAAAAGAGATATTGAGAATAAATCGCCTGGTGATGAAGTATTATTGTTGAAATCGTCGGGATTACTCAAATTATTGGGTCCAAAGCAATATGGTGGCGGTGGCCAGTCTTGGGATGTCGCATACAAAGCGATCAGGGAAGTAGCTAAAGGTGACGGATCTTTGGGTATGCTACTTGGATACCACCTGCTTTGGTCGACGACAGCGAACATCGTTGGTACAGATGAGCAAAAAGATCGATTGCAAAAGCACATAATTGAGAATAACTTTTTTATGGGAGGTAATTCAATTTATGACCTGGAAACAAAGCTTCGGACAGACTGACCAAATACCATTTAGGTGCCGTCAATCCAAGAGATTCCGATTTGAGCATTAAATCTGATGGTGATAACATTGTGTTCAATGGCCAGAAACATTTTAATACTGGTGGGGTCGTATCTGACATGACAATTCTCGAGGGTGTGCTTGAGGGAACTGGTAAACATATCTTTGCCGCTGTACCAACAAGACAGCCAGGTATTAAATTTGCCGTGAGTGAAATGAGGGTGGTAGACCAAGTTTCATAATTTAGCTGACAAAATGAACAGCACAATTGGAACAACATTGGTCTAAGACTCACGGAATCCGGTAGCGTGAAGATTGAAAATGTTAGAGTTCCATGGGCGGATGCATTAGGTTGGGATGCCCAAACGAAGGAACCGCTTCCTGAAATCCTTAATGTCCCCTTCGCTACCCTACTCCTTCCCACCATTCAATTAGTTTTCGCAAACTTTTACATCGGGATCTCTCTCGGTGCTATCGAATCGGCGGCAAAGTATACGACAACATATACGCGGGCGTGGCCTTTTGGGGGAGACAATAAGGATAGTCCTACAGAGGAGTGGTACATTCTCGAGCGATACGGCACTTTCCACGCACATCTATCGGCGGTTGTAGCTCTAGCAGATTCAACCGGTGAAAAGGTGGCGGCTGTATATGCAGAACATCAAGAAAAGCGCTCAGTCTCTGCACGGGAACGTGGTGAGCTGGCTGAAGCTGTTGCGGCTGTGAAAGTGGTTGCAACTGATGTTGGGTTGAAGGTGACAAGCGGGGTATTTGAAATGACTGGAGCAAGAGCAACTAGTAAAAATGTCGGATTGGATCGTTTCTGGCGTGATATTAGAACGCATAGTCTTCATGACCCTGTTGCTTATAAGAAGAGGGAGCTTGGGAGGTGGGCATTATTGGGAGAAATTCCGGAACCAACTTGGTATACTTGATGAGTGCTTGCAATCAAAAAGAAGACGTATCTGAAGTAAGATGGACTAGATAAAACAATTCGTGAAGATGTTGCATTGCTCGCAGTCACACTCTAATAGATACGAAGCTAGATTTCATTGAGCCATGAGAACTTCCTCATTTTGAAGGCCGCTTCCGTTTATGACCTTGAATCTGTAGCTAAGGGAAGTTTCATTTTGACCAACAGCCCATGCAAAGTATAAAAAATTTAAAAGCCTGGAAGCTTAGAGTGATTGTTATGAACTCTAAGGAGAGCCGCCATCATCTACAACAATTTAACCATGGCTTCGGATGTTTAGTTGCTGAACCGTGAAGCTTCTCAGGACGTATGGAACCAGGTGGCCAACTGGGTCAAGTAAATATCAGACACTGAGTATAGGAAAATGTTGGCTTACTAAGCGGAAATCATTAGTGCCAGTTCTGTTGACTTAACTCACCTCAAACCCCCTCAATACCCCGGACATTTAGATCTCCTCTCACCACATATCACACACGCAATCATGACTGTAGTCGAAGCTGTAAAGTCTGCAGTTGGACTTTCTGGTGCTCCATCTACCAGTATGCTCCCCTCCTTTCAAAACTACATTTCCTGGGTACGAAGCTAATACTAGGCTTAGGCGCAACTCGAGAACAAATGAGCGAAGCCCGATTACCTATTGCATATCGTGATGGATGTGCTGGTCTATTGATTCCGCTCAATCGTTGTCGGCAGGAAGAGTATTATCTTCCATGGAAGTGTGAGGTTCGTTTGCTAGACAGACTGAAAGTACTGAGCTATCGGGGACAAGGCTGACATTCGGGATTTTGCGAACAGCAAGAAAGACATTCCTACGAAAAATGCCAATATGAAGAATTCAAGAAGAGGGTCGCGAAGATGGACGAATTGAGAGAGGCAAAAGGTGGTGCAAGAAGCAATTGAAATGAGAGCAAGGCGATCAGGAACGGAATGGATGTGTACATATGGCATGGAAATGGAATACAATTTTGCAGGATATTGATGTAAACCCAGCATGGTGACAATGGTCTCGATATGACGAAACAATTTTCGAAAAAGATGTGTATCGATATAACCATTGTATGCACCGATATATTTGATGGATGAACTTCGAACGCCGGGACTTTTAAATTGGTGATTGGACCGATTATTCCTGGACCTCCGGGATCTGTCATTTGACTACACTCTTTTTACGACCACTATACAACCAAGTCTGCAGCTATAAAGTTATTGGTACTGGCCACCGGATCCAAGCTCAGAGATACCGCAAGTGAGGCTTGAGGCGACGGTTTGTCTGGGAGTCGCTGAGATATGGTTAGCTGGATTTGGAGCCGTGAACTTACGGTATACTTGAATTTACGGGCATTGATACAGGAACGAATATGATATTATTCGATTTACCGTGTCTATGGTCGACCTGTCTTGACTGGTAACCGAACTGGATTTGCTAACTCCTAGGACAATGCCGGCCCCAAAAGTTCTGCACAAGGGGATGCCTACTTTGCGTCATGGAACGACAAGTATTCTCGGTGCCCCGTTTTCCACTCAATTTCCTCTTGTTTCTTCACCTGATTTAAAAATATAGCACTTAGTATTTGATCTGCTGTAGAGTCAGGGTAAGATTGTCTTGCCGGATAGCCTAGTCGGTCCATCAGCGTAAGTTAATTGTCCTTTTGAGTTTCGTCGCTCTTCACCCGCAAGTGCGTTAAAATCAAGGTACGAGTGGTAGATACGGAGTCATGGATGTACAATCCGGATTGTAATACAACAGCGCAATCGAGGGAGCGGAATTATGTAAGTGTTTTGAAGCCTGGTGTACTGAATAGTAGATTGATTGTGGTCTCATGGTACTGTGAGAACGCGAAGATTTGCGATCTAGTAAGCAGAATCACTGTGGAAAGTTAATCTGCTGGATAAAATGATTTTTTTTTTAGAAATAGGGTATCATGTCTACTTTTGGTGGATTCAATGTACTTCAACCACTTCCATTAGGCATTGCCCTCAGGTTCCCCTCTAAGTATACTACGGCGGATTTGACACCGTCGACAATATACACCTGTTTAGCATCCTCTAATCCCAATTCTTCGATGAGTGCTTCTCTGACCATATCGTCCATTCCAGCCATTCCCGCACACCCCAAACAGACAACAGAACAGTCTCTTCCTCCAACCAATCTTTTCACCGCTTCCTTCATTTTGGTTCTCACAATCTCGGGATCAACACTATGAAGCTCGCCGGCTGTGAGACCTGTAGTCTCGACTCCCCTAAATCGATCACAGTTCTCTCCCTTTCTAACTCCCAAGAAGTTTCCCACACCCTCCCCCAAGACTTCCTCCCAGTATTTACCAGTACTGACAATCCCAAAACCTCCCTTCTCACCTTCATCAATCCCTAGTCTCTTTCCGTTGCTCTGCGCCAGCAATCCCAACGACATCATGACACTCGCTTCAAAGATACCCATCACGTGTACATTCGGTTTCACAACTTTCTTCAGCTCTGTAACCAGGGGATGGACACTATAACATGCTACGAGGAAGGCATTGTATTGATCAAGAGTGGGTGTGAGGTCCGAGAGAACAACTTTAGTCGAGAGAAGGGCATCTTCTTCGCTATTGATGGATGGAGGACTTGGAGGAGGGGCCGTGTAGAAAGAGACTTTTACGTGAGAAGGATCATTTATTGTAGATAGTAGAGTATGCAGCCCTTCAGTCATAGACTTGGACGAATTCGGATTTATGACGAGGAGCTTTTTGTCCGTAAGTCTATTGGAAACCATGGCTGCAGCAATAGAGTGGAGTTCCTTTGAAATTTGTTTGTAGAAGTAAGGTTAAATTTAGGATGATAACCTTAGATACAACTGTTGATAGGTAACCTTATCCTTTAACTTTGATCAATAAATTAATCAACTTCAAATGAATTCAAGGAGAGTTCTTTAACTACCTACCTAGTAAGCAGAAACAAGATAAATGTTCATCAGGTTCACACTTCCAAGTGCGCTTTCTCCAATCACCATCCCCCACCCACCACCAACCAGCACCAGCCTTGTGAGGCGAGGCGGGGAAAGCTCAAAGGTTAAAGGTTAAGCCTCGTTACGGCCATTCATTCCGACCTCAACCGCAGCGTCGTCAGAATCCCATCCACCGATACACCACAACTTCAGCTATTTCGTACATAGATTCTACAATTCGAACTGCCACAGCTTGTAATTATGGCAGAACCACCAATAGGTATAGCGCAATCACTTATCAGCTTTGTTCTGTCAATACTAACGTCAATCGCATAGTTCTCGATGGAGGAACTGGTTTCCTGAAAGTCGGATACGCAGCTCAGGTATGTGGCATTTTGGCCTATTAATGATTGCAGCTATCTAGTAGCTTCAGAACTAACTTTTTTGTACTTGAAGAACTTTCCCGAGTTTCAATATCCATCTATTGTCGGCCGACCAATTCTGCGTTCCGAAGAAAAGGGTGACGATGGCATGGTCATTAAGGACATTATGTGTGGTGATGAAGCTGCCGCAGCAAGAACCATGCTTCAAGTATCGTATCCTATGGAAAATGGTATCGTGAAGAAATGGGATGACATGCAGCATCTTTGGGACTATACGTTTTACGAGAAAATGAAGGTTGACCCAACAGGCCGGAAGATCCTCTTGACAGAACCGCCGATGAACCCCTTAAAGAACAGAGAACAGATGTGCGAAGTTATGTTTGAAAGGTATCAATTTGGGGGAGTTTACGTGGCTATTCAAGCTGTGTTGGCTCTATATGCACAAGGTATATCTATTTTCTCGATTGTGCAGTGTGCCATGAGTAGCGTACTGACTGTCAACAGGTCTCAGTTCAGGAGTTGTGGTCGACTCTGGAGATGGGGTTACGCATATTGTACCTGTTTACGAATCCGTTGTTCTCAATCATCTTACTCGTCGTCTTGACGTCGCTGGTCGAGATGTCACACGGAACTTAATTGCTCTCTTATTACGTCGCGGATATGCCTTGAACAGAACAGCGGATTTTGAAACTGTTCGACAAATCAAGGAGAAGCTTTGCTATGTGTCGTACGATTTAGAATTGGATCAGCGATTGAGCGAGGATACAACTGTCCTGGTTGAGAGTTATACTTTACCTGACGGGCGTGTGATTCGCGTTGGTAGTGAACGTTTCGAAGCTCCTGAGTGCCTCTTTCAACCTCATCTCGTCGATGTCGAGCAACCCGGTATCGCCGAATTTCTTTTCAACACCATTCAGGCTGCCGATGTTGATGTCCGATCCTCACTCTTCAAAGCTATCGTTCTGTCCGGTGGATCGTCTATGTATCCTGGTCTACCATCACGACTTGAGAAAGAATTAAAACAATTATGGTTGACGAGGGTTCTTGGCGGAGATCCTGAACGGTTAAACAAGTTCAAGGTCCGTATCGAAGATCCTCCTAGGAGGAGACATATGGTTTTCTTGGGAGGAGCAGTGCTGGCAAACATTATGGCTGATAAAGAGAATATGTGGATCACGAAGCAGGAATGGGAGGAGCAGGGCGCCAGAGTACTAGAAAAGTTAGGACCTAGATAGGAGCAGAAGAGAGGAGTTTTATGGTGAATCGTGTTACTGATGCATATGGCTTTATTGTGTCGGCCTTGTCTTCCATCTATTGTACGGAATCAAAATTGCTTCGTGGAAATATATTATTGAAATAGATATTTGTCATTTGTATATGGCTCATTCTCCTTGTGTTAGATTAACACACTGCAAGGAAATTGTCGAGCATCATTAGGTATGGAAAGATGAAGCGATATTAGCTGCCTATTGGTTTGTAGTTACAATTCATTGGCTGTGATATACTTCGCATTCTGTTCTCTAGTGAGATGTGTATGATAGATTGTAGATTTGGGCAGTAAAGCAAACCTACATTTGGCTCTATTTAGTCACCCCAATTTTCCAAATAAATAATCATTTATCTTCAGATTGAGAAAGTGATAGTAGTAGTGTTTGTCATGATGTGTAGTTGAGCAATTCACAAAGGACTGAAAAGTAAGTTTGGTACTGCACCTAGTTTTGTACTGCGCACAAGTGAATAACACAAGATCATTAGATATGAATAACAATTTGATAGTATTGATTGAATGCTCAATCTCTACACTTGACAAAGTAAGTTAAGCACTATTCAAATCAGCGTAAATCTGTAGTATTGTGTCTTACGGTGTTCACTAATACACGCTTAAACTAGTAACTTCCATCTACAGTACCCGGCCAACATAATATAAATATAAAATCTCCTAGGATCGGACCTGTCAAAATCAACAATAATTCAACATATAAGAATCCTAAACTTTTGCATAGATTACTTGCAACTACAACAAGCCCTCAGAGCAACGAAACTCAACACTTTATCAACTCAACACTGTATCAATATTATATCATGTCTCTGATCGTTGAGGAAGATGACTGTTGTAGATATGATCTTAAAATGCAGAAAGTGATTGTTTCAAATCAAGCAAAAGATATTCTTCTGAGTTATTTTAATGATAATGAAATAAGAAATATAAAACTATAATAGATATTAATTATAAAATTAAATATTATTATCGGCTTACCGACTTTATAGCTTTGTTATATATAAGGTTTATTTAATAAATAATAAAAAATAAGAAACTTGTTTAAATAAATCGCAATCTTGATAATCTGATTGATCTAAAATACCCCGGTAAATACCCCGGTAAATAATCTAACAAAAAGCTTAATATAAATCTTACAATCTTAAACAAATCTGACTTAAAACTTTTTTCAATTCAACTTTAATAAAATCATTCAACTCTACTAAAATCATTCAACTTAATTAAAATCATTTAATTTATTCAATTTCTATTAAAATCATTCAACTCATTCAATTTAATTTTATTCATTCAATTTTAAAATCATTCAATTCGATTCAATTTTATTTATTCAATTGAATTGAATGATTTCAAAGTTAAATGATTTCAATAAAGTTGAATTAAAAAAAGCTTTAAATTAGATTTGTTTAAAATTGTAAGACTTATATCAAGTTTTTTGTTAAATTATTTACCGGGGTATTTACTGGGGTATTTTAGATCAATCAGATTGTCAGGATTGTGATTTATTTAAACAAGTTTTTCATTTTCTATTATCTATCAGGTAAATCTTGTATATAATAAAATTATGAAGTTGATAAACTGATAATAAATTTAATATTATTTTTAATATTTTTTATTATTTCAATGTTTTTTATATTATTTTTTTATCTATTATTTCAAATATTGTTAATTTTGAGAAAATTACAAATGAAGATCTTTATTATTTAATTGTTTATTTTATTATTTAAATTTTCTATTAAAGTTTTCAATTAGATTTTTGATATATATTTAGTTTTTATTAAATCCTTTCTTATTTTATTTTTATAAAGTATAATTTTATTATTTTGTTTATAATTTATATTTAATTGATTTTGATATTATTATAATCATCATCGTTAATAAATATTCAATCGATTTTGAATTATAAATATCTTTTTTTATTTTCTTTTGAAAGATCTCAATCTTTTATAATATATAATATCTTTTATATATTGATATAAGAAATTTTTATTAAATTTTCTTTAAGACTTTTATTAATTTTACTTTTTAGAATCTTAATTTATTGATATTAATATTTCAAATATAAGAAACTTATTATAGATTATATTAAATCAATAGAAATTATTAAGTAAACCTTCAAAATTGATATAACAATAATAATTTTATAATCGAAATTATATAATTACAAAAAGATAATATTATAAAAGTAATAAATCAAGATATGTATATCTTGATAATATATTATAAGAAGGGGATTGAAAGAGAAAGTTGAATTAAATTATATTATAATATATTACTTATGAAGAAAACAAAATTTATAATAGTTTTAAGATTAATACTATATAGCTTCAAATGTATATATATAAAAGATTGATTATTGTAAAAAGAAAAAGTAAAAGTTTTTTTTTTATATTTAATTATAAAAAGTTATATGATTGATTAATTAAAAATCTTTATATATTTAACTTATAATTTCAATTTTTTTATAATATATAACTTTGATATATATAAATAGAATAATTTAAATTGTTATAAAAGTTTAAAGATATTTTATATTTTCTTTTTTTGTTCAATTCATTATCAATTTTCAAAAATAATCAATTTTAGAAATTACAATATTATCAAAGAACAATTTTTTATTTAGATTTAATAATATTATAAAATAAAACAAAAATATAAATCTATTAATCAATTAATCTTTTAGATATTATAAATATTGATTTGTAATCGATTTACAATATTATAAAAGATATTTGAATTATTTATTTCTTTATTTATTATTTTAGATATTATCTTTTAAAATTTTTATAATTAGAATTTTTTTATTTCAATTATTTATTTTAATACTTTTATATCTTTGGTTTAAAATTCAATTAATTTTTTGATTTGTTTTTGATTTTTAATAAATCTTTTTTTATTATTTATTTATAAATATATTGTAAAAGTAATAGGTCGAGATATATACGTCCTGATAGCATACTATGAGGAGGGAATTGGAAGAGAAAGCTGAATTAGATTATATTGTAATATATCACTTATAGGTAAAACAAGGTTCATAATGGTTTTGGAGTTGATACTATATGAATTCAAATGTATATATATATGTTACGAGGGATGCGATCTAGATCATGTGGAAGTGGCCTGGATCCTCGAATGGTTTATAACTAGGTGTTAAGCAGGAGTTTTAAAGTAATATCAATAATTGCAATTCGTAATTAATAATAGAATATATTAAATAATTAATCTTAAGTACAAAACTTCTATATACAGGAAACCCCTCTGGTTTATATAGATCTTTATAATCTATAGATTTATATAAACTTATGATTTGTATAAACTTACAATTCATATAAACCTATAATTTGTATTCTTATATATATAAGATCCATTATATAACTTCTAGAATCAGATTATATATCCGAGCTTGCTGAAAATAAAGAAACTATATAAAACAATTACTATACAAATTTATATACAAATTGTTTTATTTTTTGATAAAGTCTAAGCTTATATAAACAAATTGATTATTATCTTATAATATTATCTTCTTTCTAATCTAATACTTATCTCAAACTTTTATAATCGCTTTTTTTATTATATTATAAGTTTTTATAAAATAAATCTTTTTCTTTTCTTTATTATACTATTTACAAAATTAAGAAAATATAAAGAACAAATCGAATTTGTTTTAATAATTGAATCTGAAAGATTCGAGATACCTTTGTATATTTATTATAAAAAACATTTGTATTGTTGTATTATTGTTAAGAAGAATTTCAATTATTATAATGAATATATTTATCAGAATTAACAATATAATATATCAAACCTTTTTGTTAAGGATATAATAGATATTATATAAAAACAAAAATGTTTAAATCGTAAATATAAAGAAACTTTATTAAAATTGTTTTACTTTGATAAATAACAATATTTCTTTTGTAAACAAGTTTCTAAGATAATTCGTTATAATTTGAAAACGATAAATGAATTAAATAAAATAAAAAAGAAAGAAAGATTGAATAAAAAGTATATAAAACAGAAAAAAGAATAATCGAGTTCTAATTTATCGATATCTATTAAAATTAATACAAATTTGTTTGATAATTACAATTTTTCTTTTTTTTTAAGTTTTTCGGATTCTTTTTAGGAAGATTTGAATAATATTGATAAAATATCTTCAACTTTCCAGGATAATTAAGATCTTTTTTTAACTTCTAAGTATTCTCTGAATATAGGAAATCTAGTTATTTAATCAAATACTTGATTTTGTTTTTGATATATTTATAATCTAGTATTGTTTCGATATTATATATAGTATTTGGATTGATTAATTCGATTTCTATTATAAATATATCGAACACTTCTGATAATATCGATTCAAGTAAAAAGATATAAAATATTGAATAAATATTTATAATATATAATAACTTTAATTTATAATTGATTGATTTAATTATTTTATCGATTTTGAATAGTTTTAATTTCTTATAATTTAGTTTATCATTAAATCGTTTTGTTTATATATTTCTTTGAAGAAAATAAACTTTATTTTCTTTTTTAAATATAAATCCTAGATTATATAATACATTGTAATATATTATTGTTCTTAAAACTATAAATTATAAATCCAAAAAGAATTGTTTTTGTAAATCCTTGATCTTTTCAATATTCTTTATAATTTCATTTATATTTTCATTTTGTAATAATATTGTTCAATATACTATTAGATAGAATCCGAAGTTAGTATAAGTTGATATAATTTTCGTTATTTCTGTTTCTGATAAATTATATACAAATTGAATCAAGGATAATAATTCAATCTAATTGTTTTATTTGTAATTAATATAATATTATAAGTAAGCTTCCATTATCTGGTTTAATCACTTTGTTTATTTATCTATTTATAAATAGAAAGCTATCAATAACTTCCTTTTTATATCCAATAATATTATTAATATAATTCAAAATTTCGAAATAAATAATTTATTTCGATCCGAAATTATCTTTTCTGGTATACCATATATACTAATTATATTCCTTAAAAATATATATATCAAATTATCGATAGATCATATTTCATAAAATAATATTATATAAATATATTTGATTAATCTATCTATTATTATTAGAATAATATTATATTCCTTTTTCATAACTAATTCTTTAGAAAAAAGTAGTTTAATTACAAAATCCTATACAATAAATTTTCATAGTTTCGAAGATAAATTAAGAATCTTGAACTGATTATATAAAGTATATCTAACAATTTTGTTTTATATATAAATATCATATTTCCCAATTATTCCTTCAACTATTGTTCTTATCTTTAAAAAGTATATTTTCCATCATAGTTTTATAAATATTCTGATTATTCTTTAATATTTGTATACTGATAATTTGTATTATTCTTTAACAAAATCTTTTGTTATTTTAATAAAAATATAAATCTTGTTATAGAAATAGATTATTTCTTTTTTGATTATAAATTCTGATTCTAATTCTTTTAGGATTCATTATATAATAATATTATTTTTATAATAAAATAATAATTGTAATTTGATTATATTATCCAATAATTTGAAAATAATAATTAATTATAGTTTATTATATATTAATATATCATCTTCTTATTTTAATATCATATATATTTCATAAGTTTTGTTATATAAATACTTTGATTTCTAATTAAGAATATTTACTTTAGTATTTTCGTTTCCTTTGATATATGAAATTCTAAAATTATAAATTACTAAGATCTCCGATTATCTAATTTATTATTGATTTAATTCCTTCATTATAATAAAATAAACTAAATTCTTATAATTTGTATATATTTATATTATATATTTTGATCTTTTCAAATATATTCTTTATTCCCTAAATATATTTATTATTATTAATAACTCTTTATTATATATCTTATAATTTAATTTAACTAATAATAACTTTTGTAAATAATAAGCAATTAATTGTTATTTCTTATTTGAATCGAATTGGTTTAATATAATTCCTATTATATAATCTGAAATATTTATTTCTATAATTATTAATAATTCTAAATCGAAGATTAAAAGAATTAGTTTTTTAATAAAAATCTTTTTAAGGTTTTCGAAAATCTTTTGTATTTACAAAATCCATTGGAATTCCCTTTAATTCTTTCTAATGATTTCTAATATTGAGATAATTATTTTGGAATAATCCTTAATAAATCATTAATAGAAATTGATGAATTCTAAAAAGGATTATACCTTCTTTATACTATTCGATGATTCCCAATTTTGAATTGTTTTTAGTTTGTTAGGATTTATTTTGAAGTTTTCTAAAAAGATTATATAATCCAGAAATTCCGTTTTTGTAATATAAAATTTGTATTAAAGGTTTATTTCCTTCAAATGTTTTAGTATTTTATATATATTCAATATATATTGTTCTTTTGTTTTAGAGAATACAAAAATATCGTTCAAATAATATATATAATAAATATCTAAATATTTCTTTAATACATTATTGATTAATTATATATATATTATTGGTATATTAATTAATCCGAATAATATAACCTGATATTCATATAATCTATATTGAGTTCTGAATATTGTTTTCTATTCCTTATCTTTCTTTATTTTAATTAAATGAAATCTGTTTCTTAGATCAAATTTGAAGAAAATCCTTGCTTTTCTTAATCAATCCTTTAGTTTTATAATTAATAGAAATAAATATCGATCTTTGATTATTATATTATTGAATTTATAATAATCTATATATAATCTTTTAGTATTATTTTTCTTAAATATATATAATATAGGATTAGTTATTTGTAAGATTGATTCTTTGATTTAATTCTTTTTTAATGTATTATTGATGTATTCCTTAAATGTTTTTAATTTCAATTCTGATATCTGATAGATTGATTTGAATAGAAATATTCTACCTTTTTTCAATACTATCTTATAATCCTATAATTTATATTTTAATAAAGTTTTATAATTTTTTCTTTTTTCAAATAACTTTTTGTATTTTTGGTATTGTATTAATATTAACATTTTTTTCTATTTTTATACAAAAATAATATCAAATAATTCTTTCTATTTATTCTTTATTTATATAAAAGATTCATCTTTTTTTGTTGTTAATAAAGGATTCTGAATTAGGTATTCTATATCGATGATATTATTTGCCTTTAATTCTTTATTATATATATTCAATCTTATAGATTTTAATATATTATAATGATTACTTTTGTTTGGGAAACTTATAATTTCAATAACCCAATCGATTCTGGGATTATATATTTTTAATTATAATATTCCTAAAATAATCTATTGATTCCTTAACAGAATAATATCGAATTGGATAACCTTTTCATATTGGATTATACTCATCTATATTAAGCAAATTTCTTATGAAATCTTATTGTTCAATCCTGTTAGTTGTTTATCAACTAATTGCAATTGATATAAGGTTTGTTTCGTTTGGAATTATATCTTTAAATACTTTACAATTCCTAATATAATAAAATTTCCTATAGCTTTTGAATCGATTATAATTTGGATTTTTTGTCTATTTATCTTAATATTATAATAAATCTGTTCTATTTGATCTACAATATTTAATTGTTTCTAATCTATAACTTTGTTTTGATCAATTTGATCGATTTGATCGATTTGATTGATTTGGTCAATTTTATGTAATTGATTATTTTGCCGATTATATAACGAAATATTTCTTTTTCTCTTTTTATAAAGAAATCATTTTGTAGTTTTTTTATTTAATAAATAAATTCTATAAGAATCATTATAATAAATTGTTTAGTTTATTGTTATATATTCTATCGATAATATTTCTTTTAGATTTTCCTTAATCAAAAGAAATAATAGAATTCGGAAATGTTTCAATTTATATCAGTTTATTTCGTTCAGATCTTCTTGATCTCGAAATATTATATTGATTTCCTTTTAGCATTATTCTCATTTGTAATTATCATCTTCGATTATATTAAGTATAGATAATTGGAATACAAAGATAATATTAAATTGGTTTTTTCCAAATCGGAATTTCTTATGATACTCTTCTTAACCTTATAATTTTCTATTTCGATAATCCTTGGATTGATAACCCAATTCGTTATATCCAAAATATAACTTATTCTTTCATTTTTGATCTATTTTCTTTTTAGATAACTTATTTCTAAAAATTATATCTAATTATATTGAATCCCTATATAATTATCAATAATCTTGAGATCTTCCTTTATTCTTGTAATAATTATTACAATCTCGATTCCTATAGGAATTAGAGGATCGATATTCCCTTTAATATTTATAGAGTATCTTATCCGTTTTGATTGATTCCTCGATTAATTCGTTTAGATCTTCTCAAATATAATTACAATCCAATTCTAACCTAATCTTCATCTTAAATCCTTTTCTATAATGACTTATCATAATATTCTTTTCCTATTCCATAATATCTATATATCATCTGAATTCCATAGTATACTTTACTATTAACTCCATTTGCTTAAGATTATAAATCTTGAATTCAACATTATATAATTCGTTGATATTTCCGAATACCTATTGTATTTCCTTTTTAAATCTAATAAATATTTCGAAGATAATCTATATTGGATATATTTATTTTTTGAAATCATTTAGATAGATAAAGTAATTTTTAAGATAAAATTGAATCCATTTAAAGGTTTCTCTTTTAAAATAGAAAACTATTTAAATACTTTTATCGATATCGTAATAGAACTTATCCTTATTGAATTCAAAATAGATTTCAAATTGAAATAAAAAGGTTTCCAATTCTTATCGATAGTTTATAAATTTGTCGAATAAAACAACTTTAAGAATTTCGATAATAATGATTTCTCAAAGATCCTTTACTTCTTCTATAACAATATCTCTATCTTGATCTATATCTCTTAAGATAATTGAAATTGGATTACTAAATTGAAAAATCTAAGAAGATATGATATTACTCTATCAAATCAATATTTGAAATAATAATAATACTCAAAGTATTACAAAAGATACAATCTAGATTATATAGAAGTAATCTGAATCCTCGAATAATTTATAATTAAATATCAAACAAAAGCTTTAAAATAATATCAATAATTATAATTTATAACTAATAATAGAATATATTAAATAATTGATTTTGAATACAAAACTCCTATATACAGAAAACCCCTTTGGTTTATATAAATCTTTATAATCTATAAATTTATATAAACCTACGATTTGTATAAACTTACAATTTATATAAACCTACAATTCGTATCCTTATATATATAAGATCCATTATATAACTTCTAGAATCAGATTATATATCCAAACTTGTTGAAAATAAAGAGACTATATAAAACAATTATTATACAAATTTATATACAAATCGTCTTGCTTTTTGATAGGGCCTAAACTCATATGGACAGGTTGACTGTTACCTTGTAATAATATAAAAGGTTGATTATTGTAAAAAGAAGAAGTAAAAGGTTTTTTTTTTATATCTAATTACAAAAGGTTATATGATTAATTAATTAAAACCTTTATATATTTGATTTATAATTCCAACTTTCTTATAATATAATTGTATTCTTTTATTAATAATATATATTTAATTGAATTTAATTATAACAATCTGATTGAGACAGCGGCTGTCTTAGGTTTTGTATAGTTGATAGTTGTAGATTAAGATTAATAATCATTGATTATCCACTCGAAAGTGAATATATTTGTCACGATTCACGGTTTTCTTTATAGTAGTATTATTGATATCGGTGATTTATAGGCCGACTATAAAGAGGATGTGATTTAACCATTGCTTTCGAGGGTCCTGATTACCTAAGCCTAGAACCCCAGGATTCCTAGGATAAAATATCCTAGACAACCATAGTAGAATAGAACAAGTGTCCTACCTAATTGATTGTAATAGAACTATCACCCTAAAGGATATCGTATCTTAGAGCTATAGTTCCTAAAGGGAAAGCTCCTAGAATAAATGTTCCAGGAAAGGAAAGGCCTTGGGATATGAAAGGCCTCAGAATCAATCACATGATGTGCTAGCTTTACTAACCAGCTAGCAAAGCTAGCATCACAGGAATACTAGCCGTGCTAACCAGCTAGCATAATTAGCATGGGAAAAGAGATTAGTATATAATCAGAATAGTTTCATAGTTTAGAAGCTTTATATTCAATTTAGTTATCAATTAGTTTATCTATATTCCAATTGATCTAGTAACGTATTCATCTTCGAATGGATAACCAGTGATTATTAACCTTAACCTACAACTACCAACCAGACGAAACCCTGAGGCAGCCGCTGCCCCAACCAGATCGTTACAATATTACTATATCAATTGGAATATAGATAAACTAATTGATAATTAAGTATAACGATCTGGTTGAGGCAACGGCTGCCTCAGAGTTTCGTCTGGTTGATAGTTATAGATTAAGGCTAATAATCACTGGTTATCTACTCGAAGGTGAATACATTATTAAATCAATTGGAATATAGATAAACTAATTGATAACTAAGTTGAACATAAAACTCCTAAATTATAAAACTATTCTAATTATATATTAATCTCTTTTCCTATATTAGTTATACTAATTAGACTAGCACAATTAGCATTCCTGTAATACTAACTTTGTTAATTGGGTTAGCAAAGTTAATATATCATATAATTGATCCTAAAATCTCTTATATCCCAAAGCTTTTCTTTTCTTGGAACATTTGTCCTAAAAGCTTTCCCTTTAGGAATTATAGCTTTAGGATACAATATCCTTTAAGATGATAATCCTATTACAATTAATTAAATAGAATATTTGTTTTATTCTATTATAATTGTTTAAAATACTTATTTTAGAAATCCTGGGGTTCTAAGTTTAAATAATCAGGATCCCTGAAAACAATAATTAAATTATACTCTCTTTGTAATCAATATATAAATCATCGATATCAATAATACTATTATAAAGAAAATTATGAATTGTAATACTATCCTTATCTTGACTAAACATTATCCTTAATTGTTTATAAGGTTTGAAAAGAAATATTATTCTTTATATAATTTATTTTAAATACTTTCTTTTTTATTATATCATCTATTCGTTCTCAATCTTGTATCGATTATAAGGTTTTTAGATAAGAAATTAATTTGATTAAAAAGAAAATAGTTTTTTGTATTCAATATGAAAGTATTAATATCGAATGTATTTCTTCTTGCAATATTAAGTATTGTTGTTATAATTATTGTACTATTTTCAATAAATTATATGATGTTTATAAATTGAACAAAATACCCTTCATTTCTGATTGAAAAGCTATTAATATTTAAATCGAGTGTATAGATACTAAAAAGGATTTCTTTCATCAATATTAATTTGAAACGATATTCAAAATTCTTTATCTTAACAAACAATAGAAGTTTCTTTATAAATGAAAACAAAAGATAATTACAATTAATTTGAATTCTATAGATAAACTTGATATTTTAGAAGAAAAAGAAAGAAAAAAAAAAAAACAGAAAATTGTTGTATCCTTTATATCTATTATTTCTTCCAATTTCTTTAATCAATTTAATCAATTAAGTCTTGATCAATTTAATCGATTTGATCAATTATTAATTGACCCTATCAACCCCAACAAAAATCCTACAAACGATTTCGATTTTTTCGATCCTTTTTTGTAGGAAGTAATGAATTCTTTTTTTTTTTGAGTAAATCCGGATTTTGTCGACGAAACTCCTGAAACCGTTTTAGGTGTTTAATCTTTTTCTCGAATTTCTATATATTTTCGGAATTGGGGTAATCTTTCTATTTTATCAAATACTTGATCTTGTTTCTAATATATTTATAATCTAATATTCTCTTTATTTTGTATTTAGTATTTTGATTTGTGAATATGATTTCTATTTCAGAAGTTTTAGATATTTCTGGGGATATTAATTCGAGTAAGGATATATAGAATATTGAATATATATTTATATTCTTTGATAATATCAATTTATAATTCAAGGATTCTTTAATTTTCTTGATTTTGAATGATCCGAATTTCTTATAATTCAATTTTGTATTAAATCTTTTTGTTTTGATATTTTTTCAAAGTAAATAAACTTTATTTTTTTCTTTTAATATTAGTTTCTAATTACATTTCCGATTATAATAGTATATATTTCTTTCGATAACAAATTTCAATTTTGTTATTATTTCTTTATAGATTTCTTTGAATCTTTTTGTCTATATTATTGTAGACTGGTTTTCTATTTCTATGATTTCTGATTCGCAATATATAATCAATTCGTATTTATAATTAATATAATTCGAAATGATTTGTATTGTTTCCGATACTGAACTATTATATACGAATTATATTAAAAATAAAAGTTCTATTTAATTATTTTGTTGATAATTTATATAATATCGAAAATAAGTTTTAATAATTTGATTTATTCTTTTGTTCTCTTTATTGATTTATAAATAGAATATAATAAATATTTTTCTTTTTATTTTTAATAATACTATTAAAACAATCCAAAATTTCGAAATAAAAAGTTTATTTTTATCAAAAAGTATTTCCTTTGATAATCTATATATTATAATAACCTTTTTCAGAAATATAAAGGTTAGTATTTCTATAATTAATATTATCTAGTATAATACAAATATCAGGTACTTCATTAATCTATTCATTATAACAAAAAGATAATTATATATTATTTTTATTATTGGATCTTTGGATTTTGATAATGAATTTATAAAGTCTTATAATATTGATTTCCATAGTATAAATAATATTTCGATAATGTTTATCTATTTATAAGGAATATAATAGAAAACTTTATTCTTAATATAGATATTATACTCGATAACCACTTTATTAATTATATTACAAAATCCCAGATTCCAATATTGTCTTTTGATTCTTAAATATATTTTTTGTATTTCTTAATATCTGTAAATTAATAATATATATTGTTTTGTAATATATTCAAAAACAATATTATTTGATAATCATATTTTGTTTCTTATCTAAAATAATCTATCAATAATTACTAATAATTCCGATCATTTGATACCTTCTTTTTCCTATTATATTTTCACAAATTTATCTTTCCAAACCTCTATTGGTTTATTTTTTATAATAACGATTTCTGTTAAATTAAAGATAAGATTTTTATTTGATAAAGATTTCAAGATTGTTGTTTTCTAGTAAGTTTTATTGTCTTTATAATTTAATGATTTACTCAAAGTATTTATTCTAATATTATCTTTTCTCTTAATATATTTGATTATTAGATCAAACCTTGTTAGTTCTTCAATCTATCTAATTAATCTACAATTATTCAAGATCTTAATAATAATAAAGATTCGAAGATTTATATAATTAGTATAAATGATTATTAAGAATTTAGTTTTTTAGAGATAGATTCTTTAATATTTTAATGTTTTTATAATAATTATAAATTCTTTTTTATAAATATTATAATTTTGTTCTATTTTGTTTATCTTATTTGAATAATAGATAATAAGGTATAGTTTTCTATTATTATCTTTTTATAAATAAACTCCTGTTAGGGTTAGGGTTAGGGTTAGGGTTAGGGTTAGGGTTAGGGTTAGGGTTAGGGTTAGGGTTAGGGTTAGGGTTAGGGTTAGGGTTAGGGTTAGGGTTAGGGTTAGGGA